>OU963906.1:6000000-6600000 GCA_902850365.2 Chilo suppressalis | reverse complement strand
TTGGGCAGAATCGTGTTTTGGCAGTTGTGGTACACTCAAAAGAAAACTTACTTAGTTATTTAAAGACATTTATTATTATTGCATATTATTTGAATAACATTCCCCGTTTAGAAGCACTTTTATTTATTCTACTTAACACAAGATAGCCGTCTTAAACACTCAATTATGTTATAGTCCTGTTTTAAAAGTCCGTTTATAATTTTATCAATGCTACAATTTTTTTGTACCATAGAATTTTGTCGCCGCTTTTCCTTTTGATAAATTTCTTTTCTTGCAATTTTTCGGTCTTGAAATGCTGCTTCCTTTTTAATTTTCTGTATAAACAGAAAAATTGATGGCCGTTCTGTAATGCGAGCGTTGATGCGTCTATGCCATCCTTCGACCGCATCCGTCGTGCGAAATTTCTCTTTATAGCAACTAAAGGTATCAGAAGTGATAATCTCCATCCACTGCCTTCGGAAATAATCGTTGAATTTATTAAATTCTTCGGATTCAGGACCCATGTAAAAAAGCTCGAAATATCCTTCTGGTATAAAATTAGGAGGAAGTAATGCCAGCTGGATGTATAAAAGTGTCATATTTTTTTCTTCGTCGTCAATTTTTACTTTGACGCTATCAAAGTTAAGCTTCTTGCTCATTTTCCACACCGCATTAGAAAAATGGTAAAAGCACCCTGATACCTTTACTTCAGGAAATATTGATTTCACAGCGTTAATTGCGGCTAGCTCATAATCGCATTTGTAATATTCAATATTAATTGAAAATTGATGCTTTAAAATTGTAAATAATCTTTTATAGGTTTCTTCTTTCTTGTCTGGTAATAATATGTACAACAGTGGTACAAAATTAACATCATCATCTTCTGCTAAATCGACATGTAACGTATATAATTGATAAAAAAGTTTGGGCACAACTCTAAAAGTACCATCGCCGTAAAACCTGCTGAATTTTTTAAAATATTTTTTTGCTAACGGCGTTCCGACAATTAGAATTTTGTCTTCATTTCCACAATCATATAAAAAAAAATCCTTGACGAGGACGTCCGGCAGTCTTATATCTTCACGTCTTTTAAATGTAAGAGTCTTGCAATGTAAGTAGTCTAATCTTGCCTTTCTCAGCATATCTTTCACGCTTTCATATTTTGGTAAATATTCCTTTTGAACATCATGCTTTATGCTGTTAATATAGTCTTCGAAAACTTTTGGTATAGGTTCCAAATTGAGACATACTTGCTTTTTACATTCATCCATAATTTCATCAATAACGTTTTTTATTTTGTTCGGAACACATGAATGATTTGCTTTTCTTAAAATTTGATCTTTTGAATCCAGCGTGATTGATGTATTACATTCCGTTTTATTGTAGCATCTCCAATTACTTGTACCAGATTTGTTTTTCATTACGAAATTATAGCGAAAACCGTCGTGTAGAAGCACTGGCTCGTTTACTGCGAATAATTTTCAAATTTTCACTTTCTGTACGTGGGCCCGCATCATCCATCATAATAAATTAAATTCAATTATATCTCAGATAATACAATGAAAAAATACTGACTTGACTATAACAATGTCATTGTAAAATATATAATTTGTCATGTCACCATAAACCATAAGTGGCCATTATTAATGATAAGATAAACCAAAGAGTTTACATCATAATAATATTATTAACATCCTGACTGTACTCCGCCAAAACACGATTCTGCCCAATCCAGCTTCTGCCTTATCAAGTTTCTGTCCTATAGCGAATCTGCCGAACGACGCGCGAGGGTTAGCATCCTTCGCGCGTCGTTCGGCAGATTCGCTATAGGACAGCATTTGCTTAGTTCTACTACGTTCCAAAAGGCACAGCAACGCACACAGCTCCTAGTTGCCTAGCTTGCTGTGCACGAGTTATAATTTGGAACAGGCATGTCTAGCTAGTTGCCTAGCTAGCTTTCTTGCTAGCAGCCTAGCTAGCTGCCTAACTAGCAGCCTAGTTAGTTGTTTAGCTAGTTGCTTAGCTAGCTGTCTAACTAGTTGCCTAGCTAGTTCCCTAGCTAGCTGTCCAGCTAGCCAACTTTGCCTAGCTAGCAGCCTAGCTCTTTGCCTAGTTAGCTGTCTAGCTCTTTGCCTAGCTATTTGCCTTGCTAGCTCTCGAGCTAGCTGTCTAGTTAGCAGTCTGGCTAGTTGGCTAGCTAGCAGTCTAGCTACTTGCCTAGCTAGCAGCCTAACTAAATTGCCTAGCCAGCTCTCTAGGCTAGTCTAGCTAGGCAACTGGCTAGACCGCTAGCTAGCAGGAGTAGACTTCGGGAATGGTGGGAGAAGAAACTTTTAAGGAATTTTTGTGTTTATAAACGCAGATAAAACCTAGGAGGAACAGAAAAAAATGGGCTACTCGCAGTATCTAATCCTACACGAAGTACTTACAATAAAGCTGTGATATAGTTGTCTCTTATTAAATGATAAAAAATAGATTATCAAAGTATTTATGATTATTGAAATTAATTAAAAATTTAGAATAATACTATTTTTAACTTTATTTTAAAAATTACTTCATGTTACTAAGTTACTTAACATTATCAGAAATAACCTATTATTTGCTAGTAGGGACATACTTAATGGACTTCCTGTATTTATTAATCAGCTCGCGATAATGTTGGTTTAGAAAATTCGAAGCAAATAATATAAAGCTTTATGGGCCTACCACACGCACGAGCTTCACCACAGTTTTGCCTGCGCAGGCCGGTTTGTACACGGAACACGGTGCGTGTAGTTGGTAAAACTGTATCACGCGCCAACCCCACAGCGCGGCCTGCGCAATTTTCGACTTGCTTGAAATTTTGCCTGCGCAAGCCCGGCCTGCGCGTACTTGTCTGTGCGTGTGGTTGGGCGTTCAGTGTTCAAGCCACAGTCGAGTGTACTTTGTGTCGAGGCTCGCTCGTCGTTTCATGAGGTCGTTCGTCATCGTCACACAAAAATGGTAGATTTGCGTACGTACAATCGCGAATTCACGTCTGAATTAATTAGTTAATACAAATCTCTGCCTGCACTCTGGAAAATTAAATCTAAAGATTATTCCGACCGAAATAAAAAGAACGACGACTACGAAAGAATGATAAATAAAATGAAAGAGGTAAAAACATAATTTTTGCAACTAAATACCTAAGCCTAATACCTACTACCTACCTACTTGCACATATTATGTACATATCCTATCGTTTTTACATGTTTTTTTTAATAACAAACACTTGAAACATAGTAGCATAAGAAATGTTTCTTCATTAGAAAACATTGTTTCCACGCCAATGATTTCGATAAGAATGAGGCTTGCACGTACTTAACTGTGCCGTGTGGTAACGCACAAAGTGTACAGTTTATTCGTGCGAGATGCTTGCGCAGGCCAAACTGTGGTGAAGCTTGTGCGTGTGGTAAGCGCATTATAGGTCACCCCTTCTATGTACCCTATAAGTATTTTGATAATGTAGTTCTAGCTAGCTGACTAGCTAGTATTAATTTTACCGTGCTATCATTTTCACTTTCATCATTGTAACTTTTAAAATATTTGTCGAAATGACATAGCATCATAGTACCTCTAGTCTATAAATATCAAAAGCGATAAAAGTATTTGTTTTTATAAGAAATAATTTGTTAATACAAAATGTGCATTTTGGAAATAAATATCAAATAATTATTTATTTTTGATTCACTATTTTAGCAAGAATGGTTTACAAATTTAAAGTAGAAATATGCTGTCAAGGACTTTTTTGTGGCACTCTATTTACGAGATATTTGGAAATGTATATAGTGGAAACTATACATTATAATCCTGTAACTCTTATTGTTTTTGCAGTGCAGGCCATAATGGTTCGCAGATGGGGGATTTTTCCGTCCTACGTGACACTTATTGTTATATTTTGGCCAATTCACTCAATGTTCTACGTCAATTATTATCGGCATGTTATTATTACAGCTATATTATTGTTGTTTCATTAAAACCCATCAAAAGTAGGATGGATGTCCCGGTCTCAAACCAACTAAAGGAAATTATTAACTTTAAAATGTTGCTATATATAGCCTAACAGCGATATTTATTGCTAGTTTATTGAAGTTATACTTTTGAAGTTATACTTCTTTAGGCGCGTTATGAAAAAATGATGAGAGTGAAATTTTAAGATGCGCGCGCATCACTGTAACACAAAAAATTTTTTGTTTACCGCACATTAAGAAAATCTACCAACAAAATAGAATCTCTATTTTGTGGGTGCTAACGACTGCATTGTGAAGGCCTATCAAAAGTATTTATGGAAAAACGGAACCAAAGCGCGATTCAGGAGACTACAGCGCCATCTCTTGACCATTGGTGTAGTAGAACCAAAAACCACATCTTTATTTTTTGTAATAAAGTAACAGTTATAGGTATTCATATTTATAATATTTATCCACATGTTTCTAGTTTGTATATTCGGAATACGTGTTTGAGTTTCATACAAGTGCAAATCACATATGTTCTAATAAATTATATTCAGTAGCGATTTTAATTGAATATTTTGATTATTTATTTATTTTTTCATATTAAAACTGAACTTTATTGACTGTGTCCTTTTCCAGACTTTTTATTAATTTATTGTAATTAATTATTTGCATGCAATTAAAAACTAATTTTAAACGATGCCAAAGAAGGATAACTTCTCACGCGCCTACATAAGTACACGCACCCATTTTTTTTTATATTGTAAGTTACCTAGTTATAAGTTGTATTTGGGAAGGAAAATATTTGATTTCTTTTTGTTTATTTTATTATTCAAGATAATCGGTATAAACTGGGATGTACCCTAATTTGACCAGCTGGCCCCAGTTGTTATCAAGATTTGTACCAGAGGTTGACCATTTATAAAAAAGTGAAATAATAACTACATTCACAATTAAAAGCAGACGTATTTTATAATCAACTTTATGATTTGTTCTTAGGACTAAATGAGATCTAGAGAGACTAGATGAGTCTCAACAATCACAATAGTAATTTTTAAATCTAAATGGCACATTTTCAAATCAACATAAAATAACGAATCATAACTTCACTTAAACTTTTAACTTTTTAAACAATCTAAAGTTTTTGTTAAACAAGTAATTCTTTGTTAATATCAAACTTAAATATTTTTTTAATTCTTAAAAAACTATTTAAGTTTCATAATTAAATTCACGTAATGATTCAAAATTAAAAACTGCAAAATTAAAAAAGGAATCAGATCCAAAAAAGATACTTGGCCATTTCTGGTACTTTATATGCACTTCTATTATTAATTGACACAGGAGCATTAATTTTCTCCACTATGCTGTCATTAGCATACCAAAGGACACCCGGCATTTTATGCCAAAGTTGTATACTTTTTTAATTTTTTTATCTGTGTTTCATAACTGGGTAACGTATTCTGGCAATATTTGTCATCAGCAGCTAGCTGACAATCACAAATACGTAGGTTTGTCAATATAACCTCTATATGTAGCCGGGTCGTCAAGAAAAATAACGGATAAAAAGGCAATCACAGCAGAGAACATTCACAATCACAGTACGCGGGAGCGGTTGCGAAATGCGAATGATTTTTTTGTTTGTATTTTAGGATTGTCAAATTGACATTTGGTTTTTTTATTTAGAAAAAGCAAAGGAATCATGTTTTTTACAGTCACTTGAGTAATATTTTGAAGTAAAATTGTGTCCCTTGAAGATTTAGGGTTTCCATATCAAAAAATATTAATCATTATATAACTTCTTTCCACGATTCACTAAAAATAAGGCAAATGTAGTTTTATGTAGCAAATAATTTTGGCTTTATTTTGAGACCAAATTCAACTGTATACAAGTTTAGCATTTTTTCTATGAAAAGTGCCAGGTCTCCTTTTATCTTCTTTATCTGGCCACTTAAAAGTATTAGAAGTTGATATCACCATCGTACTAACTTCTTTCTTCTTTTGGTCAATATTTTTGACAATCCCGGGAAAATACTGTCCTCGTAGTTTACTATAACATATGATCCTATTTCCTCGTCTGATCTATCTTTATTATTGTAATTAAATTGATCAAAGGTAAATTATCCTCATCGGAATCAGAATCAATTCTATTCTGAACTCTCTTTTTTACTCGTTTTGTTTTAGGTTTCTCAACTTTTTTCAAATCTTGTAACTTCTTTTTTTCTTCTCTTGCTAATTTCTTATTTTCTTTTCTTCTTGTTCCTTACTTTTTTCATTCCAGTATTGCATCCACTCTACTGATGCAACTGCATCTGGCAATCGCTTTCTATTGAACCTTTTATTACCACCTTTTTTAGTGGTGATTCTGCAGGCATTGTGCATTCTTTTCAGAATTAAAGTTCCGTTTATTATGTATATTTGCTGTTCATTGAGGATCTGACAAGTTGCAAGCATTATTATTAATTTTAATTTCTTTTTTGGTGGCATATTGTATCTAAAACAAGAAAACAAAACTCATATTAAGAGTTTGATCAATTATAGGATTTGTATGCAGTACCAATGTCAAACCACTGGTGAACTAATGGAAACGTAAGCAATTTACTCCTAAAATTGATAGTCGAGTTACAACTCATATTCTGGACATGAAACTGTTAAAAAAAGTAAAAAAAAGAGTACCACTTCAGTGTACTAATCGTTGACCAATAGGGAAGATGCAATATTTTTATTTTTGTTTTAATTTTAAAGAATTCCATGTAAAATAAATTACAGATATATTAAAAAATTAAAACATTGTAATTTATCGGAAAAAATGCGGTTTTAAATTGACAGTTTAAATTTTCGCGCGAAAACGGACCTATGGTTCCGATGACGTCACTCCTGTCTGTCACTGGTCGTACTTGTTCGTCGCTGGCTTTCAATTTTCATACATTTGCATAGTTTTGCGACTTTCGAGATATTTTTTTGTAAAAATTTAAAATGCACTATCCATCAACATCAGGTGATCATAACAATACCACTAATATTTCGTAAAAAGGCCGTGTTGACTCATGTTTTGTGCCAATGTGTCCATCTACTTCAACAAAGTTTCCAAATAAATTGTTTTTGACTTTTGATTGAATTAATTTAATTGACCCAAAACTGAGAAAAAAGTGGTTTCAAGCTGCGAAAAGAAATGACAATTATTCTCCAAAGACCATTATTCGATGCTGTGAAGATCACTTTGACGTAAGTCGGCGAGTATACTTGTTATTTGCTGCTTGTACGTAAAAACGCGATAGTAACCTACCTCATACTTACAAAACCTGTCTAACATATTTTTAATTTTACAGTTGGAGAATGACGTCGAAAATAGGATAAAGTTTAAAATGTTCTCATTGACAGGCTGAACCAAGCTTTGCGTTTAATTTAAAATAACTGTAACACGATAACCTTCTTTACGTACTTTATGCTCCGGAGTAACTCGAGTTTTTACTGTACATAATTCTCCATCTCTTTTAATTTGGACATAGCCGATTGCGTTATTCGCCGTAAGATTCTCTTGTTGAGCTGAAATAACTGCTATGTGTAGAAGCCGCAGAATAAAATACAAAGTTTAACAACTATGATTTATACATACCGTAGTAATTTAGTCCCTTTTATTTCTACACTTGAAAACTCTGCACTTTGGACAAAAAAAGTTACAACCATATCAACAATAACTCTGGGTAAATTCCTGGAGTCTGCTTTAATAAACCCAACTTCCATTTTTATTATAAAACGCAATTATTATTCCCATAAAATAATATTCACTTTTACAACCATAACTTCAAATAAGTTGTCATAACAGGAGTGACGTCACTAAACGCTGAATGGTGTTTTAAAATACGTTTTTTTTTCAAGTCATTTTTAATTCGTAATTATGGTTAAAAAACAACATTATGTAAAATAAAAACGTTGCAGTGGCCTTTCTTTTATATTTTTTTAACATTTTAATCATAAAATTTTCATAAATATTATATTTGCATCTTCCCTATTGGTCAATCACAGGAACACCTAATCAAATCATGTACCTTTTGTTAACCAGTAAATAACTCATGAAATATATCGTTTGCATTTGAAGTTCATTGAAAATCTTTATAATATACATAAAACGATTACAAAAAATAATCATCCGAACAAGTTCATTAAAAAACAATACAAAATAAATTAAAAGTGTTCTTACCTTTCTAAACATTATCCTTACTACAATGGCGGCTGAATGGCAACTGTCAGCGACAAGTCAAAACAAAATTAAATTGTAGCTTTCACTGGTTGTCTCTTTCTAGTCGTAATGTGATTGGTTGATTTGTATTAGTACCAACAAGATGTAGCCAACATGAAATGAAACGCTTAATCGCGGGAAAGCTATTAACAGTCAAAGCCGCAAGTGGTCAACAACCGGTGCGTGGTCAACTATAGGGTCAACCATCCTACTTTTTGAGTAACAAAGATCCATACAAACGGAAGATTGAAATTAAAAGCGCAAGTAGTTGATATTATTATGCAACTTTAAATCGTCGTAGATCCTAAACACTCATATAAAATGAAAAATGGTGTGAGGAACCTAAACATGATTTATGACATATTTCGTCAACTTTTTTTTTTACTGTGTCACAATATGGCGTCTAATTGGCGCCATATTGAATTCTGATTACTATCATGAATTATGCTCTCCCTTGATTAACACGAATGGTTTGAATATGAATCATCAAAATCGGTCCACGCGTTTGGTCTCTAGTGTGCCACAAAGGAACATACATACATATATAGACTGTTAAACACTTTAATTACCCTGTCTGCACTTCGCGCTCTTGCATTGTCTGTCTAACTATACTATATCTGTATAAAATTGAATATTAAAGTTGTATATTTCTGGGAACACTGAACTTAGTCGGGGAAGTAATAAATTGTTTGATAGCTTTCTGGCAATAGCGGTAAAAAATTTAAACAAATTGATGTCTTTTGTAACTAATCCATGTTTTTAATAATTTTGAAATGGAAGTTAATAAGGAAAAAACATTTTTTTTGTCCAAATACTACTGCAGATTCAGGTCTGGTAATTTTGATGTTAAAGATGTTCCTCGCTGTAGTCGTCTTATCAAAATAAGTGGTGATGCTTATATTGAAAATAAAAAGAATTGAGATTGGCACTCACCACTCCACAGTTTTGGATTACTTGCATAAACATGGACATGTGAAAAAGCTAAATGGAAGCACTATTTAAATGTCAGAAACTTGGTCAATAGGATTTCCATCTGTAAAATATTGCTTAAACGAAATGAAATCGCGATCCGTTTTATTTAAGATTAGTTACAGTTGATAAGAAGTGAATTAATTATCTACGATTAAAATATATGAAAACGATCTTGATCAATGCCTGGCCGCACTTCGAACAAAGTCATGTTCTATGTATTGTGGAATTGGAAAGGCATTGTTTATTTTAGCTTGTAACACATGGCCAAACGATTAAGATATCAGCAATTCGGAAATCTGAAATATGCTCTTTTAAGAAAAACGCGCGGAATTAGTGTAGTCTGCCACCAGGACAGCTTTGTCGACTAAACATAAATTTATGGACTTGGTTGGGAAGTTTTACTGCATCTCCATACAGTTCAGATATAGCATCTTCAGATTATCATGAATTCCGCTATTTACAAAACTCTTTAAATGGAGTGAAATTGCATTCAAATGAAGACAGTATAACGAAATGAAATGAAATTATACTTTATCCAAATTGACATATAGAAAGCTCTTTAGAATCGTCCAATACTTGTCGCTACCACCCATTCAGGTCATCTTTTAGCTGATAAAAAGAATGAAGCAACTTACCAGTATTTACAGAAGAATCAACATTTACATAAAATCATGTCGCTACCAATACAATTAATTAGATACATTAATTATGTGTTACCTAGTTACATACTTGTGAATTTAATGAGAAGACTTTGCTTATAATTTTTATTATTTTTAAAGCATGTAACTGCTTGATGTTTAAATCTAAAGAAAATATAACTAGAAAAAATTCCACGCGGACCAGGCAGCAGACGGGACTCGAACCCGCACCCTTCGCAATCCGGGCGAATGCACTGACCAATTATGCTACCGCGGCCCTCACGGACCGCGTCGAAATTCTTTCTAGCTATTCTTAAGCTGCAAGGCAGCGCCATTTCTTCGCATTATAGGTAAACCCACAATGTCAAATGAATACTTTTGGTCAGTGCATTCGCCCGGATTGCGAAGGGTGCGGGTTCGAGTCCCGTCTGCTGCCTGGTCCGCGTGGAATTTTTTCTAGTTATATTTTCTTTAGATTTAAACATCAAGCAGTTACATGCTTTAAAAATAATAAAAATTATAACTATAATTGCTATTTCTTCTTTCAAATGTTTAATACTTGTAAAAGTTTTCATTTGACATTGTGGGTTTACCTATAATGCGAAGAAATGGCGCTGCCTTGCAGCTTAAGAATAGCTAGAAAGAATTTCGACGCGGTCCGTGAGGGCCGCGGTAGCATAATTGGTCAGTGCATTCGCCCGGATTGCGAAGGGTGCGGGTTCGAGTCCCGTCTGCTGCCTGGTCCGCGTGGAATTTTTTCTAGTTATATTTTCTTAAGACTTTGCTTACTTCAATGAGCGAAGTGTTCTTTATTCCCAGATAATTACCTACGATAATTTAAGTAATTTTGGACTCGGTAATATCCTTTGCTCATCAGAGTATTTTTCACATGAGTTTTCAGTTTAAGAAGAGGTGATGGAACTGTACTGTGTGTTAACTTATTATAAAAAGCTATACATTTCCCTAAAAATGAGTCCTATAGTACTTTTTGTAATCTAAATATAAGAACAGCAAGATTATTTTTTTCCCGTGTTTATTTCTTTAAAAATTGCTAAAATGTTTATGCACATAAATTATATTTTCATATGTACTGTCCCGCTTACGTTAAAATATTAATTTCTTTAAACTTATCCCTGAGGGAATCCCTTGGTCTTAAATTGTATAAGGCCCGAATTGCTATTTTTTTGTTATATGATAATACTTTCTATATTTGGCAGCTGAACAACAGGCCATAGAACATCACACGTAAATAACTAAAGACTAGACTAACCTTGCTGTTTCAACATCAGTCAGAAGCGTTATTTTTTTTTACAGCATACGCCGCTGAGCTACCTCTACTTGACAGAGAATCAATATGAGTATACCATTGCAATCTAGAATCTAACGTTATCGCTAAAAACTTAGCACTCTCATGAAGAGATACTACTTCTTCGTTCATATTTTAAGGTGTATTAACCTACAGTTCATTCAAATGTTAAAGTGCAAATTCATAATACAATGGCAATAAATATAGCATACACACACAAAACACGCACACACGCTCGCACACACAGGCACACACGCACACACACACACACACGCGCACACACACACTCACACACACAAATACTTTTTTATTTTATTTTTATTATTGTATTATCACTTCTCATCTTTATATATATATAATTATTCTGTGAGTGTGAATGTCACTGAACTTCTCTTAAACGACTGGACCGATTTTGATGAAATTTTTTGTGTGTGTTCAAGGGGATCTGAGAATGGTTTAGATTCACAATTTTGTCCGCTGGACAACCCCTATTTTTTTAGGGCGGTACGAAGTTCGCTGGGTCAGCTAGTCTATATATATAAAAATGAAACCCGTTTTCCGTTGTCACGACATAACATGAAAACGGCTTGACCGATTTGGCTGATTTTTTTTTGTAGTTTTCTAATACTCTGTACAAGGTTCTTACGAAAAAAAAAAGAAAAAAAAAAGTAGTGCATCAAAGCTACGCTAAGGCGGTACGAAGTTCGCCGGGTCAGCTAGTATTTAATAAATAAATTAATCACGTAAATGGTACAAAGTTGGCTTGCTCTGTTCAAGTAGTTTTGGGAGTGGAGGCCTGGTGTCTTGTAGAACAGGTTTATCCTATTGCAAGTACCAGTCTTCACATTATGTAATTAAATATTGTAATATGAGAGCACTGAAGCACTTTATTGTAAATGTTTTTTTTTCTACTTACAGTAAACATATCATGTAACTGAAAATAGAACCTTAATTTTTTAACTACAAATACTACTATCTAAGTATTATAAATATTACTAGCTGTGCCCGCGACTTTGTTCGCGTAGGCGTCGGAAATTAGCAACATGTCATAGGGTGCGGCCAGAGTGCACTCAGATTCAGACTCAGATTCAGATTTCGAAAACAAGCGCGAGAAATAAACAGTGTAGTCTAAGCAGGTTGCTTGCTTTTTCTCGCGCTTTGTTTTCTGAGTCTGAATCTAAATCTGAATCAGGAGTGCAATCTGGCCGTAACCTTCGACTACACTGTTTATTTCTCGCGCTTGTTTTCAGAATCTGAATCTGACTCTGAATCTGAGTGCACTCTGGCCGCACCCGTACGCAGGTGACAGATTTTTCTGATGCAGTGAAGCGCTCTTCTTGCATTTATTTAAGCTAATACCTTCTTCATTGTAAACGATATTAATTAAGAGCCACTGGCATCGGGCGATGGGGGGCACGGGATACCGGTAGGATAAGGAAGATGAAGGTTAACGAAATAGTGCCATAAAAAACTGATGTTCCTTATCGCTATCCACTTCAATCATATAAATTAATTAAGTCATAGGGGAATCGATATCCCCCCGAACAATCCGTCATACGGATCTAAACTGCCTAATAAAAAAAACTGCAAATAATATGTTGAAGCTCCAAAAACATAAAACAATCATAAACATTGCCGCTGCGATGTAGATGGATGGAGTATAAGCGCCATTTATTTTATAAGCATATTTTCTGCGTGGTTGTAACTTACTAAATGTTACTTTTGGTTTGATGAGCGAACAAATATACAGAAAAACAGACAAAAGGTTTTAAAAATGATAGAACATGTCTTAAAATATAAATATTTCTTTTAACACCGTGGCGGTAATCATTTGTTGGTGAGTGGGATTCCCATGGGTACCTAATACCGAAACCTCCCCAGTAACAAACAAAACTCTCATCTCCAGGATCTCTCCCCTGGCTTGGCTTCATTGGCTGTCCAAGGTAG
This sequence comes from Chilo suppressalis, assembly GCA_902850365.2. NCBI lineage: Eukaryota > Metazoa > Arthropoda > Insecta > Lepidoptera > Crambidae > Chilo > Chilo suppressalis. The sequence goes on along the minus strand of OU963906.1, from coordinate 6,586,950 downwards.
AATCGCAAGAACTAAAATAACCCGCAAGGTGAAAGTGAACGCATGAAGATGTAAGTTGGCACGTTCGCACGTTGTCTTCACAGACAGCCGGCAGAAGGTACATATATTCACACCCTGTAGCCGAGGACGACCATGTTCCTTGCCGTTGCGGACTTCACCACCTACCATTTTTATGTCTGGGAACCATGGGCGTAGCCAGGCGGAGGGTTTTGGGGGGAACAAACACCCCCCCCCCCCCCCCCCCCCCGAAAAGTTAAGATATCAACATCTATAATATCAAAATACGGAGAGTCGAGCGGCATAACTTATTTAATTACTAATTATTACACTAATAATGTATTTTGGATTCGCCCTCTATCACCCACCGCTGCCCGTCGTCATTTATCCTATCGCATTCGGTAACCTTCGTATATCGATACCTGTAATCTCAATTGACGTAAAGCACATTTTGGCCAAAATGACTTATGAATGCCATCTTACTTATTTTTTTTTTTCTCTTTTTTTCTGTCTAATTCTCATGGCAATGCGGCCATTAATAACGATTTTAGACACTATGTACCTATGCTTCACCACCTAATCAATAAATAAAACTAGTTCTTTAATTCAAAATATAAGATTATATAACCTTTTCTATTAGCTTTACACCTGTGTACTATGACAAGATAAATACTCTTAAACATTTATTTTTGGGGCATAGAGAATATTGTTTTTTTCAATTGAGCTTTACGCCCAAAACGCATCTAAACATCATAATAAAAATGGGCGTAACGAACATTTTAATGATTTTGTCTAGATGTAAGGCACATCTATTTTCTATAATAACAAACTAGACTAAAAACTAAATATTTTATCGTCTGCATCACAAGATTTTAGGAATATTTTGAATATTTTGATTGTAAAAACGAAAGCGTAATGAATTTAAGTAATATAAAAAAATCTTATTTTGACTCTCCTGAAAAGTCGGGTTTTGTGCTTTACGTCAATTGAAATTACAAGTATCGAATTATGTTCGTTTCGTATCGGCATGCTATTGTTATGTATCCCCATCCACACTATGGAGCGCGAGTGGCTCCCACTTTCGGCAGTGTTACCCGAAAGATGTACGTCTGTTGTCAAATCAGAACTTAAGTGTGGAAAGCAGTTGTGCCTATCACCTCCCCTACTCCATAAGCTGCTTTGGAATGCTTATATAAGTGCGATCAAAAATTATAGAAAAATATTTGCGCGTTGTACAAATATTGCCTACCATACCATTTTCCACTGCTACACCAGAAAGGACGTTTTCAAGCCTAAGGAGACTTAAAAACTACTTGCGGAACAAAACCAGTAAAAACAGACTGAACTGCTTGGCTCTCGATGAATGAATATTTACTATGGGATAGAAATTGATGTGAATGAAGAAGTGAATATATTTAAAAAGAAAAACAGAAAATTAATACTGCTCAAAATCAAATGAACCTTCTATTTCTTTTTAGGGTTCCGTTCCTTAAAAGGAAAAAACGGAACCCATTTAGGATCACTTTGTTGTCCGTCCGCCCGTCCGTCCGTCGGTCAAGACCATTTTTCTCAGGAAAGCGTGGAGATACCAAATTGAAATTCATATCTAATACTCATGTGTACTGTCCCTTGGAGCTGTGAAAAAATCAAATTTCTGAGCCAAAGCAATCAAAAGATACAGCCGTTTATGCCGCAAATTTCTGCAAGTCAGATTTTCCAGGTCCAGTTTTCGACTACACAAACACACATGAAACATTAAGTATATCGCAACACAATATCAATCAGACAGATTTCTATACTTTGATATTAACTACTTAGTCTGGCCATTAATACTGTTACATGAAAACTTTTATTTTTTTCAACTTTTTAATTATTTTTAATTTGGCATACGTATATTATTTTAAAAACTTCTTTCGATTTTGCGCCATTTCACATATTTTGTCGTGTTCATTATTAAATTACAATATGGAATGGGGTGTTAAAGAAAATAGGATTGCAGTGATCGCCTTGCACAAATTGGGTATGGAGCCGTCGGTCATATTCCAGACACTTCAAAAGCTTGGTATCAGCCGTATGTTCGTATATCGTATTATCAACAGATTCAATAACACTCCGTCTGTCGAAGACCAGAAAAGATACAAAGATGTCGATTCTGGCGTGATTCTCTAAACTTAAAACTAAATTTAACATCAGTCTCTCCTTTTCATTCTGTATAGAGAATGACAAGGATATACTGTTGTCAAATTTAAGTTTAGGTTTAGAGAATCATGCTAGAATCGACACCAAAGGCTGATAATGCTATTAAAATGTTGAATTCGTCGAAACCCCATTAAGAAGTAAAAAATCTTATCGCGAGAAATGAAGATTACCGCTAGGACTCTGTCGTGTATTATAAAATAAGACCTGAAGCCTGGTGCTTATCGTCGATATACAGGACATGCCCTAAATCAATCTTTACAATCAAAGATAGTGGATCGATCAAAACGCCTTCTGTCGCGATACGCAGGTGAAAAGCATAGAAATATCCTCTTTACACATGAAAAAAATTTCGCTATTGAAGAACACTACAAAACAAAATGATAAAGCTCATATTTCTAAAGAAGCTGCTCAAGTGGTCGGAAACGAACAACGTGCTCATCATCCTGCTTTAGTGATGGTTTGTTGGGGCGTGTCTGACCAAGGAGTCACAAAACTACATTTTTTGTGAAAAAGGAGTGAAAACTTGAGCCAAAGTGTATCAAGATACAGTCTTGGATCATGTTGTGAAACCTCTCAGCAAATCACTTTTTAAAAATATACCGTAGACTTTCCAGCAGGATTCTGCACCTGATCACATGGAACTCTGGCGCGGGTTCCTTCTGATCAGGTGTATAGGGCAGGAGGACGCAGGCGCAGGATTGCAAGATATTGGTAATAGTCAATAGTCGTAACGCCTTAAAGCGCGGAGCAGTGTCGGTGATGGGCGTCGGGCAGGGTAGCGGATGACAAACACACAGCTGGTTAGTCGGACTCCTCACAAGAATAAAGCTCTCTTCGCTTATGCTGTCCTATTTTATTCACTTGATTAAAAAGGTGAGATTGTGAATTATAAAAAAATTAACGCAACTACTAATGTGTACATATTAACTTAAAACACGTCTGAACTCCTCAGAGGTCCGGGTGGAAGGGGGTTCGAGAAAAAAAGTATTATACAACTTTTCCGACAACAATACCGAAAACAAACGCGATCGGCAAATAATTGTATGGAAAGCGCGGGAAATTATTAAGTTCAAACTACGAATGAGCGCGCCTCTTTTTTTCACATTCAGTCTAATAGGGGAACATTCATTTATTACGTAGGTACTTCTATCAACAATTCTATTGTTGATCGAAGATTACGTAAGACTATTTTTACGCTAGTTTTTGACCCCCTCCTGGCTGACCCTGTTTAATATTTACTATGTAGTGTACGTTAAAATCTCAAGGAAAAATGAATACACGTTTGGTTTGTTTTTCAAAGTAACAATTTTAAGAAATGTTTTGGTACTAATGAACTTTGGTTTTCATGATTCATCTTTACTTTTTACCACTCTAGCGGGTGGCGCGGGTTCGTTGCCATGAAAATCGTTAACCTATATGAACCTCGGCACTCACGCGGTTGCTCACGCTTTTTCAAAATATAATTTTAACTTTGAGCTTTTTTATGATCTTACGTAAGAACTATCGAGGCACCCTCCCATACCCTTGTTAGTAAAAATAAGACATAGTCGACCCCCCTAAATAACCTTACGTAATAAATGAATGGCCCTATATTAGTTAATTTAAAAATAGAAGTGTACTATGTTTAAAAATTTATTTTACGTTACAGCTAGCAGCAGTACTGTAATAAGTTCTATTATTTATATACTTCGGGACACATCTATCGGCCCACCTAGCATTTTAAGTTCTGACGGTCCCTGGCTAAAAATAAATATTACATTGAGCAAAAAGTTGTTAGCTATGCAGTTTTGAAGCTAATTTTGAAACAATCTTTTTGTGTTTTTAAAATTATTGCTCAACCATATACATATATTTTTGTTGTAACTTATAACACTAAGTGGGCCGATAGATGATCCGAAAGTATAAAATCCTTCTTCTTGAATCACTATCTATTAAAAACAACTCCTAAATTTTCACCAAAATTATTTCTTCTTATATTTATTTATTTTATTTATTTAAACTTTATTGCCACAATTACAAAATGGACAAAAGGCGGACTTAACGCTAAAAGCATTCTCTGCCAGTCAACCTTCAGGAGTACAGAAAGACACGAATGCGGGTTATAAACTCTCTATATTTACGTGTAATTAATTGATGATTATGACATCAAGTGTTTGTAGACTGGTATGTAGCTTGGTATGTAGAGCCAATTGTCAGCAGATTTAGCACCACAGTTCTTCAAAAATCTTCATTAAGAAAATTAACACAGCTCTGGAGGATCCAGGTGCACCTTGTATCCAATAATTATGATTTTACCGACATGATGGGCCCAGGTGGTGGAAAAAGGGAAGAAAGATTCATTGTGAAACTATTGTAAGGGATCTAGAGGATGGAGGGAAGTTTTCTGCAATAAATAAATGTGTTGTTAGTGAAAAATCGTATTGGCAATGTTAGTAAAAATAAAAACTGCTTTTATGTTCCTGAAAATTTAATGACTTTAATAGAAGAATAACTAAATTAAAACAGCAAGATAGAAGAAAAAAATCATTCATTATTAACATCATCTTTTATCTGATTATGTTCAAGCGAAAAGACCAAAATTAATCAATGACCTAACAAAATATACAACAAAAGTCATTAAATAATTAAGTCCAACCAATCAGTTAACTGCGACAACGATCGAACCAATACTACTGTTTCAACTCGACCATTAAAATGAACTAGTTACATAATACAACTTACAATTTTGAATAATATTGTGATTAAAAGAAAAAGCTAAATAATTCTTTCCTACTTATATAATGTGTAATAATATAAAGTGTCGACTACTTATAATATGTATAACTATATTTAAATTTTCACACATAGAGCGGGGCGCGAGGCGAGTAGTCTCGCCGCACGCTCCACGCTCGCCTTATGCCGATACACACCACAATCTCGCTAAACACTAGGTCACTTATGCCGAATGTTAGACAAATAAGAAAGCGACGACTTCCCAAACCAAAATTACAGTACTAACAATTTGCAGACGATGTCGATTCATAGTCCCGGCGGACTAATTCGTCGCGTCCTCGATCAATTAGCTCACGATTGTTATCGCGATCGTGTCGAGCGCGCTGGGCTCTCCGTCGGTCGGAATCCTAACAATGTAGCTTTTTTTGGAGTTTTAATTTTTTAAAATATATAGGATTTGTTTCTATATTTAATTATATCTAATATTTACAATGGAGGTGAACGGACAATATTCAAACTCTACTTATGAATAAACCTCGAAAATTAATCCAGAAATTCCTACCCGAAACGAACGTTATCTACAAGTTTTTATTAATCGAAATATTTAAAATTAAACTCTCGCCACAAATTAAAAGTCTAAATAATTGTGCAGATCGAGTTTGCGTGTCCGCAGTTGCGTCATTTAAATGTGAGCGAATTAAGTTAACGTTGCTGAAAATAAAACATCAGTCAGTATAAAGATTGATCAATAACAACATCGATCCGTCCTCGAATCGTCAAGTCCGACGCGGTCCGTGGACGCGAAACGTAAATGAGAGACACAAACTCGATCCAATATTTATTTAGAGTAAATCAATAAAGGTATTAATTAATGAATGGTGTGACGTGTGAGTCGAGGGGCGAGGGGTGAGGGTCGAGACACAGAGGCAGTGCTCATATCTTGTGTATCTTTTGGGAGACGACGACGGGGTTGTTGCGGCGGATCTCCTGCGCGCCCAGCTCCCGGTAGTCAAACGAGCACTCGTGCTTGTCGCTGTACCGGTGCACGGCGCAGAACAGGCCCCCGCATCGACACTCAAACCCTGCAAACAACAACACAAATTTATATATAAATTATTTATTATTTAATGAAAATGTATGAACACGCATAACTTCCGAACGACTGCACCAAATTGGATAGGTAATTATTTTTTCTTGTGTTCGTTATGTTTGTATATTTTATTTAAATATAATGGTATAAAGTCACCCTGTCAGCTAGGAAATAATAAATAATTAGGTATTTCGAACACTCAACATCCTTTCCAAAATATGGAAGAGTACAATATGATAAATTTTTGGTCACCGTTCTATGGAGGTGACCAAAAATAAAGTAAAATTCGCAATGGTTGGTCCATTACGAATTTTGCTTTATTTTCCACAATCGCAAGCCGAACGCGATAATCACCTGCGCCATCGATCTCCACAACGATTTATAACGTTTTTTTATAATATAATGAGTAAAGATATCTACCGTTATCAATTATGATGTGATGACCGGATGACGTCTACAGTCACGCATTTTTTAAATAACCAATTATGAGAGACCCTTACTTGTCTCTGTGCAAGAGGTAATCTAATTGTTTAGCAAACAGACCTAATTTTAGGTTCGTCCGCGAAAAGTCTGTTATCAGAAACTTTCTAATAAATAATACTGGAGAGTCATTTAAAAAGTTTTTACGAAATTATTTATATTACTTAATAGGTACAAAATAATATACCCAAATGTTTGTAATAGGAAACTATTTTATTTATACCAGTTCCATGCGTGTCGATATTGACAATCTTTTACCCACTTCTACACCACATCCACTTCCTGTTAATTAGATATAGTTTATAATTATATTTTTTTTACCAGAACAACATCGTGGTCATCAAAAGGTATGTTTCGTAAAGTAAATACATGCATAAAGTGAAATAAAAATATCAAAAATAATTTATTTAAAATTTTACAAATTTGATAGTAGGTACCAAACAAAAAATTGTTCTCTTTCAAATATAGTCATTTTCCTTAACATGTTCATCATATCATCATAAATTAATTTCGTGTGTGAATGTGATAAGCATGTCAGTGTTTTATCTCACACACACGATATTGACTTAACCAGCGATAGCACGCGGTGGATATTCACACAGAACGCAGTCCAATCGCAACGCAACGGTGCTTGGAATAATTCTTGAAATTGCCTACAGTACAATGGATTAATACAACGAAACCATTTAGATATAAATTATCACCATGTATTTTTAGATTGTAATAATGATTTTGTTTCTGGTGAACCTAATAAATAAAGGAATAGTATGTTTCTATACTATATTTAAGTAAGTATGCATTATGGTCTGTCTTCATCAAATAAGTACTAAGAGGGGGCTTTCATCTTGTAAATTCTTTAAAACATTGCTTTAATCGATTGTAATTAAGAGAGATACAAAAATTGTTTATGCTCTACAAATTGGATGAAAACAAATTATACCTATCTTCGGATTGTATAAAAATGAAGTATTGGATGAAAACATATTATACCCCTTCTTTAGCTAGATATTGAAAGGAAACTACCTCTATCATTTGCAACAATTACAAGTTGTAAAAATGTTACGACTATTCAAGGAGTTCGTTCTTAATTCTAATTAAAGAAAAGTATTTTCCATTTATTTTAATCTGATCTCTGATCCATCCGTAGATAGTTTTTTATTAGGTTTACTCTCCATTCATGTTCGTGCATTACACTACAAAGATGTAGGTAGCGCAGTTACATTAAAATCAAGACGTGCATAAACCAATAACAAAAGTTCAATAGTTTTTATCACGTATGTCATTGAATGCAAATATGATAATAAGCTAAGAAACAAATACATTAATCGCTTACAAAACAATAATATTGAATTGTTAATGTACTTAAGTCGAACGTCGTATTCGTCAGTATTATTAAAATACGATTACGCATGGAATTTTACGGAAAAGTACCCATAAAGATACTGGTACGTACAAATAGTTATAATAACAATGTTTTTCTATTCAAATAGAACGAAATTAACTTTTATTTTATACTTTTTGGCACTGAGTTTTCTAGTATGTAATAGAAACTTTTTGGCACTGAGTTTTCTTGTATGAAATAGAAAGACTGCTAAATTCAAACATTAAAACAGTTCTTTGTGACAGTCTTAAAACGGGCTCAGCTATGTTAAAAGTTTAAATCTAACTTTTTCGTAGTGACTAGAATGGGAACAAATATAAAAATACCATACATAACACAATGACATAGTTATTAACTACATGGGCATCCTTAGTATGTTTATAGTTGTGCAATATTCCCTATATATTTCAGAGTGATTCCCATGACAAATAACAATAAAATGAGCTAGACTCGATACGCAAGTAAAAAAAAGATAAAATTACATTTTACCGTTAATCAATAAACATTCGTTTTGATAAAAAAATAAGATTTGTTAATATTTCTATAAATTATAGCCATGTACATGACTTTGTTAATTAAAATAAATAACTAAAATATAAATTTCGTTTGCTCGACGAAACATTTATCTTAATCTACCATTATGACAAACAAACCGTGCTGGTGACGACTGATGACTGACCAATGTGATACATTGGTAACAGTTCCATCAACACTGTACTGCAATTTGCAAATCCTTAATATTTATTAGATTATAGAAAAATAGAATACAGCCGGGGATTTGTATCGCATTTAAAAACCTTGAAATGCATACAGACATGTATTCATATAATTATGATTTCATCAACCGCCTGCATTGAATTAAAACTAACGGTCAAAGTGGTAGACAATAGCACAAGAGTATTTACTGACAAAATGCTTCAAATGTATATTTGAAGAATGTCTACTTTATAATATGCTCTTCTCATACACCCTTGGGACTTGATAGATGGAATATCCATTAGTTGGATGATTAGTGCATGCCCATTGCGTCACGCACATCTAATAAGTCACGCCCGGATGATTCCATGATAAAATGTCGCCGGCCAACGTGCAGACCACGTGATAATCAGCGGGGTTATATCTTTAGCTTGACGTCGCTTCGTCTAGTATGTGATTTATGCGATAACGATAGTACGTAATGCCTCAACTTTACGCAGGCGGAAAAGTTATCAAAGAACGTAACTTTTTTCGAAATAGACACGCATGCGTGCGTCCGCGTGATTCCTAGTGGAGTGGTGACGTACACGTAACTGAGGAAAGACCGAGGAGCTCGAGGGCACAGGCAGTGGATAAGCGTTCGGCCTACGATTGCACAGATTAAGCAAATTAAACAATAGTCCTTCATCTAATGGTATTTTCCATATAAGATTTTATATCAAGTTACATCTGTTGGTCATAAAAATAGACATAAGAGAATGGACTGGGCAGTTTCATGCGAAGTGTCATGAAACTGATAACAAGCGATGGTGCGGCGAATACCTATACCCAAAGTGATAAGCCAAACTGTCACACGAACGCTTCGTCTCACATTTATCTATCCAATTTTACTTTATAGTTGGACAGGGAACGCATACCTAGTCCATTCTTTATGTATATTCACCCAACCAACGCCCACAAATTTAAACCACTATTTGATCTCGATACGCGTCAAATGTCAAGCAGTTTTGTCTTGAAATTTGAACAGCGCCACAACGAACGTAACGAGAATTGAAAATGTTCCATACAAAACTTGTTGTCATAAGAAGTGTAAGTGTCGTGATAAAATTCGACAATTCGAATTCGTTATTGGTTCGTGCTAAGGGTACTGTGCGAGGCCCGAGTAGACGCCGCAAAGTAAAGCCATAAATGTAGTCCCTATGATACGAGATTACGTAGTTGGGAGACTATTAGTAGATCGTTTATAGTGTGTAATCTTTTTGTAATAAAGAGTTATTATCATTCTTTGGTAAATTATTTTTATTCTCAGTACCATAGGTACTATGGTAAATAATATGGTGGTGAGAACCGACCACGGGCTACGCCAAGTAAGTCGGTTGACCGTTTCCTTGTGTATTGTATATGGGTGTTTGTGTGGTTGATGTGAGGAATCACTTATCAATAAATATTATTATTAAAAAAAATTGCTACGCTGTACTGACCTGTGAGGCCAACCTTCTTGCGGCAGACGGCGCACCTGTTCTTTTTCTTTTTGTCCTTGCTGGGGTCCTTGTCGTCCGCGTCCGTGTCCGAGGTGCCGGTGCTGGTGCCGCTCGTGCCCGCCCCACTCTCCTCCTCCAATTTCTGGAATTCAAACCAAAGAACTAATTAAACAATGCAACAAATCAAAAAGAAAAGGTTGAAGTTGGCATTGTTATTATTACAACGTTACCAGACAGATCTATTAATATTATAAACTGTTTTACATATTGGTTTCGATTTTGGCATGATTCTCTAAACTTAAAAGTAAAAACAAATAGAAAAGTATTTAGAGAAGGTAATGGTTTCTAGTAATTATTGTTTAGTTCATGATTTGTTTTTTTTGTTGGAATTTGAATGTTATAAGTTACTTTTAAGTTAAAAGCGTTGTTTGCAATGTCCGTAAAGGACGATTAAGATGTAAGTACCTGCCTCAAATTTTATTTTTATTATTGAAAATCTCTGTACACTTGGTCTGGAATAAAGAATTTATTGGATTTCTAGAAAAACTACTATTTAGTTCCTGTTTCTAATGAGATGTACTGAATCTCCGATGGACAGAGAATCGAAGATTTTAATACATTTCTACATAATCTTTACAAACCCACACTTGTATTTTGAAGTTGATAAAAAGATATATCCACAAACCTAAAATGCATTAAAAGGTCATTATCATACAATGTTCTAGACCAGTCGATGAGTAACAAACAATGAACTAATTACGAAACTAGAGTAGGACAGAAGTCTTCAATATAACGAAATATTTCGATTCCTTTTAACCCGATTTAATTGGAGCGCAGACTACTAGTAAAACACTGTTATCGGGTCACTATCTATATACTAAGGTACAGGCCCGGATAGAGATGCTATGCTATATATGTGAGTAAAGATGAAAAAACCGACCCTCTTAAGATTTTTTTTCATCGGTTCTGGCTCAGAATAGCGTTCGCTTTGTTTTTCAAGCCTCGGTGAATTTTTGGATTTGATGCTCCCTTTGGACATGCTGGGTGCTTCTTCGAAAAACTCGTTTTTATTTTCCTGTATTTCGACAATCTTCTTCAATTTCACCTGGTCGATGGGAGCATTTTGGCCGAGTGATAGTTTTTCCTCAGTTTTCTGCCTCTGGCTAGGCTCGCTGTGCTCGATTGTTTCTTTGGTTCCATCGGGCGTCGGCAGCGGGGTGCTGTCATTTATTTGGATGGACATGTGTTTGTTTTCGAAACTCTTCGAGCGAGACACACCGACTGTTTGTTCCATGGCAGAACTCTGGCTATTGTTCGAAGCTTTGCTGTTGCGACGAATCGCTTTCTTCAGTATCCTTTTGACTTTCGACTCCTTCTTGCTAGGATCATTTTCCATCATTGAAATGATATTTTCTTCGTATTGGACATTTTGTTTGTAAGTTCAAGTTCAATTAATTGTCTTCACCAACACGATATTATTGTCCGATACTATAGTTAAATTATAAGATAAAACATTTCACGTTCGCCCTTCCTCACCACACGTAAAAACAGTCTATGTATATTAACCCCTCATCTCAAAACACCGTCTTGGAGATAAAAGGGAATAAAAAAAACTCACATTTTTAAAGCTACCACCATAAAAATAATATTCTATTTATTAAGTTTTTGTAAATTTCGAGAAATAACGGTTATGAAATATTTTTTTTTATATTTTGACTTTAGTGAATAAGGATGTCAACTTGACACACATTTTGTTGTTTCATAAAGTAAGTTAACAGTCATAAATGTAAAAAGTTTTCATTACATTACCTACACGCGGTGTCTCCGAGTTGTATATAATTATGTAGTACCTATGGATGGTATTAACAACTTTTCTGCGGCAACACTATAATATCCTGTTTGTAATAAAATCAACTTTATTTTAATGTATATTTTGATAAGAAAGCAGATCGCTGCAATCAAGTTACCTGTTCATATCTGATTGTCGGGTAAGAGTGAACAAAAAAGCCGACTATACTACCTTTTTTATTTTCCATAAACAGCAAATTTTTTATTTATATTAAAATTATTCGGTAAGAAACATGAACAAAAAATTTACTCATAAGTCATGAAAAAATTGTAAACAACTCCATTACATTTAAGTAATACCTTCTAGAACTAGCTGCTACTAAATCAAGTTTATCTATCTGTCCTCAATTTCTCAACAGAATAAATATTGTTCCGGTCTGCATTTTAAGTATGAAACTTACGAGGCGAGAGGACCATAGCACAACAAATCATTACCGATCGTGAAGCTTTATATTATATATATATATATATATATATATATATATATATATATTTACATCTTCTAAGACTTCTTGCATCTTTACAAACTGCCACCCTGCGGCGTCCACTGTACTCGACGCGATTTTGAATGTTTTAAATGCGTATTTAAGTAGCTATTATTATTATAATTTCTTGAGTCTACGCGAAATTGCATTAAAATATAAAATGCCAATATTCGATTTTAATATTTCCCGGTAATTTAGCGCATCCGTTCACCACCATAACCATACAGCACACTGAATATTTACGTATACCTTCTATGCACTGCTTAAATGCTCCTACCTCCGTCCAAACTTATGTTTAAATTGATTCTGCATAATACGATTTATTTTTACAAAGTTACGTCCCTCAATTTTTAAAAAGAGAGTTACTTCTGGATACTGAAGGTAATGTATATCAATAATATTCATCCTGCTAGTCCACCGGCTTCCAGGTACACCAGTACTTATACTGTCTTTGGAGTAGGAAATAAGTAGCTACAATTACTTATTTATGTTCAAAGCTTGATCGTTATTTTTGAGTTTTACACAGGTCAGTCGGGTAGACAGGGAAGTTCTTTTTTTATTATATCTTAAAGTTTACATTGGTCCGTACCTTATTGTCTTTATATTTTTATTCATTAAAGTCATGATCATATTTAAGATAACTTTTTTAGCTCGGCTGGTCTGAAATTTCAAGAGTACCGGTGGGTTGGTTGTCCCTTGACCCTGTATTTTACGGACCCAACGACAATATAGTCGTGCTCTGTGTACATCGTCGACAACGGAGTCGGAGGGATCCACCAAGGATAACTTAGAATACTGTCCGTTCCGGTGTCTTGCCTGATGCTAGTACTGCCAAGAGTTGTCCAATGGCAATCTGTAAGGTTTTCAGTGGGAAGGCTTATGATCAGACACTGAGCTTGGCCGCAAGTCTAGGTGTATTATTCATTTTTCCCAATGTAAAAATTAGTCAGGTTTATTGTGGGTATCCATAATAAATCCTTGTATAAAGGTAATTTGAAAGCAATAAAAGCTACCCAGCCTTGTCGCTTGTCTTGTACGCCCAGCAATGTTGACAAAGACACAAATACTGCTGAAACAGGATACCTTAACTATCCCGGCTACGTGTTTAAAGAGTCCTTTAAAGCGAAAGCCGCTGTATGCCTGTATGTTCGGGCGAATGTTTGTTGTTGCCGTCTCCGCTGCTTGGAAGATCCCTCCTACTCCATGCTGGTGGTACACGTCGACTCTAGTCCCCCAGGCCAGAGTCTACGTGTGCCTCTACAGATCCCATACTCGCTATGTTGAGACAACTCGACTTTTCGAACACCTTAGTCGGGCAGCAGATGACGCGCAAGAACAATTTCCCAAAGCAGAATTGGTGTTTTTGGGGGAATTTAATGCTCACCACAATTGTAAATTGTGGTTAAGTTCCTCTAAAACCAACCATGCAGAGCTCTGCTCACGCATGACTTGAAGCAACTAGTCGATCAGCCCACCAGGATTCCAGATATTTCAAGTCAAGCACCTTTATTGCTGGGCCTTCTGCTCACGACCCATCCACAGGGCTGTCAGGTTGTAAGGGGGCTCTGGGCTCTTCGAATCACTGCCCGATATCTACCAAAGCGCCACAGACCAAGCCTCCGCGTCCAACGGTGGTACAACGCCGGATCTGTCACTATGGGTCGGCAGATTGGGACGGTATGCGTGACAACTTTGCGTCCGTCCCTTGGAAGCAACGCTGCTTCAGTGACAAGGACCTATCGGCCAGCGCCGTTGCTATTCTGAGGAGATTGTAATGATTATGCAATACTATATTCCTCATTCCAATCTCATCAGTAAGGACACACGTAAACTCTGGTTCAATCACCACTGTGCTGAAGCTGTTTCGCGTAAGCCGGCGGCATATCGTGCTTGGATCAGAAGCCGCGCTCTTAAGGATCCCGGGGTCGATTCACTAAAAGCAGTCTATAATTTTGCTTCCAAGACCTGTAAGAAGGATTACAGCGGATGCCCAGCGCGTTTCACGTGTTGGTCACGAACTTATAACGCATCCTTTCGGCTCCCGTAACTATTGGCGTTTGGCCAAGGCCGTGCAAAAGAACTTCTGCCAGCCCTCGCTGCCACCTCTGAAATTCCCTGACGGAACACTAGCTCATAAGCCACGGGAGAAAGCCGATTTACTAGCAAAACTCTTTGCGGCTAAAATCGATATTTGCAATGCACTGCCACCATCATTACCTCATTGTGGCACAACGATGCCTGATATTAAAATCAGGGAGCGTGAGGTTCGTGTCGAATTGCAATCACTCGACATCCGGAAAGCTGGTGGACTTGATGGCATCCCATTAGTAGTACCAAAAAAATGTGCAGCGGAGTTGTCTTCCGCTCTCACGCGCTTGTACTAATGCTCGTATTCTTTGGGGCGTGTGCCGGAGACTTGGAGAGATGCCAACATGCAACCGGTGCCCAAAAAAGGAGATCCCTCAGACCCGGTAAACTATCGGCCAATAGCTGTCACCCCAGTATTATGTAAAGTCCTAGAAAAGGTTCTTAACAACCATCTGACCCGCTACCGAGAGGATCAATCCCTGATTAATGATCGTCAATATGGTTTTAGACCCAAACGGTCGACGGGTGATCTTCTAGCGTACTTGACTCATATCTGGGGTGAGGCTATCGACAAGCGTGGCGAGTCGTTGGCTATCAGCCTTCACATTGCCAAGGCGTTCGTCAGGGTCTAGCACAAAAGCATTCTCACCAAGCTTCCGGCATACGGTCTGCCGGCACAGTTCTGTTTATTTATTTAATTCCTTTTGGGAATATTCATTGCGATGCATACGATAGTACAGTGCATGCGGGGTATCACGGGCAGGCGGTAACCAAGGAGAAACGGGAGAATCTTGTCATTGAATTCAATCAGGCTTTGGACCATATTTCTGAATGGGGTACCAGGTTTGGTTGAGTTCAATGCTAACAAAACCCAGGTCTGGGCTTTCACGGCAAAAACGTCGCCATTCCTTACATGTCTTGGAGACCTGAACAAGGTGCGGCGTTTTTTCACGCCCGAGCAATTTAACTGTGCTTATTGTATAAGGAGCAGGTCTTGCGTAGAATATTGCTCGTAATTCTGGGATGATTCCACCAAGTACTTGTTCGATGCTTTGGATGGGTTACAGCGGCGCGCGATCCGCATGATAGGCGATGAAGAGGTGACTAAACACCTAGAGCCTCTACAATTACGCCTTGACGTGGCGTCACTAAGCACGTTCTATCGTCTGTACCACGGCGAGTGTTCTGAGGAGTTATTCTATCTTATTCCACCTTCCCCTTTCCTTCATTGGATCTCGCGCGCTGACCTACGTTGTCACCGACTGACTGTGGCCACAATTCCAACGCGTACAAAGAAATTTGTTGACTCATTTCTTTGTTGCACTATCCGTAAATGGAATGCACTGACCGCTAACGTATTCCCTCCCTGTTAGAACCTGGGATTCTTTAAAAGAGGCGTTAAGAAGCAACATGCAGGCCGGCAGGGTGAGGATGGCTGGTGTGGTAGGTAGAACTGCCCAAAACGGGCCCCTCAGGTGTCGCGCGCTCTCGCAAATTAAGATACCTACTGGATGCAAGATGATCGTCGTAGAGAATTGATAAAAACTTTTTTAAATATATACAGGAAGACGCAATAAAATCTGTAAATTGAACCCCAAATATACATTGCAAAATATACACTGCACGGTAGCGCCCTCCAAATTCCGCACGGTCAATGGTCGCACTATGAAATACGTTAAAAAGCATTTTGGTGATGAAATTGAGTCCACGCCAAATTTTTGACCATGCATTCTACGCATGAAAAGACGTCTTTGCACCAAAAATGAGGCTAGGTTAATCTTGCGTCCGTATACCGGACGCATCAAGTCGGTCGGACGCAGGATCAATAGCAAAAATCGCCATATAAGACGCAACATGATCAGCAAGATGTATATATATATATATATATATATATATATATATATATATAGTTCATATTCAATTACAAGTGTTGGTATCAACACGTCATACTTAGTTCCAGCAAATGAAACGTGTTCTGGTGAACTTGGTAATACAAATAACCATTTCTACTGTGCTTACATGGACTACAGATTCTGAGAAAAAATTAAATTATTAGATATGAACATTACTCATTCGTATCTATCCCCATCTCCGTTTTGCAGTGTATATATATGGATTGAGTCAGACGCAACAATAGCGTCATACAAAGTCTGGCCCGATGTCATTGAGCGATTGAACGTTGCGTTGCGATGTGCGAAATAACCTTTGCATGTCAGCTTTGCGTGTACCCAATACAGGGGCACCGAATTGAGGACTAGTTATATTACTATAATTCGAGATAGCTCATATAATAGCCAGACAGACAGATAATATCAAGAAATTTGTGCACGTCATATATCTTTGCATAAAT
This sequence comes from Chilo suppressalis, assembly GCA_902850365.2. NCBI lineage: Eukaryota > Metazoa > Arthropoda > Insecta > Lepidoptera > Crambidae > Chilo > Chilo suppressalis. The sequence continues at coordinate 6,570,143 of OU963906.1, read as the reverse complement.
AATACTAGAATCATCGATTACAACAACGTTTCCTTGTCCATTTTTAGACAGCTTTAAATAACGAACTGTTAGTGGTTAAATCTTTTCAGACATTAATCGTTTTCAATTCTAACTAACAAAGTGTAAAAATCATTGAAACATTGTAACAGCGTAAAATAGTGTTGGCGTATAGCGTGCAACAAGGAAATGACTACAGCATAAATATTAATAAACGTATTGTTACAACATTCACTCATTTGTGTTCTAAGGAGCTAGCTAGCAAATATGTAATATGCTATCCAATCGGCAGGCAAACTTCTTATCAATGTCTTCTATAGCGTCTTATCTAATAAATGTGTAAATTTGTATTCTTATCATTTAAAACTACGTGTGCAATCAGGGCGTGAAGATTGTAAGATGCTATTTATTTTTTTAATAATTTTCATCTGTTTGTTTGCCCAATTTGGATAGATCAATAATTCGATGTTTTGTACAATTTGTTGTGCACTCGTGAACTACGCATCAGATATTTGTCTAAACCAGAGGACCTTGGTGCGAGATAAAATGGTGATTTTCTACATCGACCTTCCGCAGCGCACGTCGTCGTTAGTGGTGGTCGGAGTGGCAGTGAAACCAGCGCATGTCACAATGCACAGCGCGCGTCGGAAGTTTTATTGCGATTCAAGCTTTATGGCGGCTGTGAAGTAAGCAGCGAGCGCTGCTCTGCGCATGTTTCAGTTCATTGTTTTCCCGAGCGCACCTAAATCACGCTAAAATTTCGTTTATAGCGCCACGACTTGCGCTAACTTCACAGCCACCACTTAGTTTGCATCGCACTTTACTTTAAAACTTCTATACAAACTATATATTAAAACTTGGGCCGGTAACGCCACGCTTGGGCGGCGATGCCCAATACCGCTACACAATGCACTGCTGTTGCTACTCCATAATAACATTATGATACTTAATAAACTATTCACAATGAAATACTAATAAAAACATTTTGTCGATTCGCCAACAATTCAAATAAATTATGTACCGTAAAAACCTGATTATTTTGTTATCTACCCATTTTTTAAGTTTCGCAAATTCTAGCATAAAGAACTTAATCACCTAAACATGTTATAAAAACAATTTGATATTTTTTATGCAACATTGCAAAGTTCCGTTTCAACCATAGGCTACTAGAGACCGATAATATCCTAACGGCAGTAATAAACATTTAAAATAATTTAACACTACCACTACGTTCTTTGTAAGACGAATCTTAATACAAATTAAATGTTTGATGACGTCATAATAAGTAAGAATAGGCTTTCTCTTCGGTCTTTCTTTTCGATCTCGTTCTTGTGTGAACATTTATTTTATGTTATGAGTCATCGTTTGCCGAGTATCAGCGGCGACAACTGTAACACCACGTGACTACTAGCTGCTACGTAAACATTCTGAACAATAAGTACCTACGCCGTGAATTTTGAGTTAAACTGCTTTCTACGCATCAAAATCAGTCAGTCAAATTGTGTTTAAATCAAAGTTTATTTTCCTCGTTCGAAAACTTTCTATTAATAGCTTAATTTCGTGCAATTTTTTACCGTCCAAAAAATATATATCAAAGGAAATTAATAAATTAACATAATTTGGACGTAATTATGTGGCTATTACGTCCAAATTACCACATGCCGTCAAATTAGAACTAAGGCTATGAAACCATTTTATAAATGTTATAACTTCGGGAAATATTGCAAAATGGGAGGGTTTAGGAGTGAAATTGTTTTTAAAATAGCAGTATTTTCTACTGCTGAAAATGTAAATATGGCGTATTATAGAGACAATACTGATAGGACAAGACAGGACAAGAAAGAAAACTACTGACAGAACAAGTAACGGCTCGGCCACAAGCTTGCTGCTATGAGCGATGAGAACAAGGTACTTAAAATGTTAGAAGCACGTCAAGAAGCTGCGCTCATCGCTAAGTCAAAAGTTGTGACCGGGCAGTAACATTTAACAGCAAACTTAGCGCGTGATGGTCAGGTAAAAGTAAATTAAAGAGGCTTCATATCTCACTGACTATAGAATCCTTATGTTTTTATTATTTGTTATGTCACTCTTATTTTCGCCTTTCTTAACACCTTTTCCCTCTTTGCATCTCTTGCTTTCTTCAACTGAAGTCTCACTTTGCTTTCCTCTTAAATTCTCTTCACATCAACTTGCTGATCTCCTGGCTGAATTACGTGGTGGCCTCGAATGTAGTAACGAAACCCGAGTCAACAGCTTAAGCAAGACCTTTTTTAAATGTTTGGGGAAGGCGTGGCGCCTACCTCGCCACCGGGAGTTGCAACGAGGGTACGGCGAGAACTCCTCCCAGCTCATTTGACCCAGCTCAAAGTCTACGTGAAAAGAAGAGGGAACCCCTACCCACCAAAACCGCAGACAATACTCATGCATCGGTCACCTACACGCATTTTGAGGACCAAGGTCCCCAGAATGCGTCCCGAGAGTGCGGTTGTGGTGGTGGCTATCTATTAAAGCTGAGCACGCACCCGCCAGTGAGATAAGCAAGATCTAATATACCCAATCATGGCTAATAATATTGACTCGATGTATTCTACCTAAAATTATATTTAAAAAAACCTGCACCCCCGAAAGGTGTTTTAGTCAGTTAAAAGGGCAGGCAGTGAATAAGATCAATGTGGCCTCACGTCTGTGTGCACTTGTGGCTGGGCGGGCAGGCTGGGCACGGTGGGCGCGGCGGCGGCCAGCGGCGTGGGCGTCGGCGGCGCGGGTACGAATGGCGCTGACACTGGTGACGGCGTCGTCGTCGGCGGCTGCTGCTTCTTCTTTAACGCCTCCTGGAACATCGCAAAACTCTTATTAAGGTATGAACAAAAAGAAGACGTTTTTCTTTGATTAATAAATTAATGTTTCCAACCCACACGGATTAACCTAGTCTAAAGTAACGCCTTATAATGCCGTTTTATTTCATACATATGTTTATATTTGTAGAAATGTGTATGAACAGCCATGACTCATGCTCTCAATGCTTGAGATTTTACAAACATTTGCCCCACCGGGATTTAGCTTACACCAAGAACATAGGTGTACTTCCAAGGATTGACTAAGATTATATTGTGTCTAAAAAATTAAGACACAATATTTAATCTTTATTTAAAGGCGGCACTTCACATGGCTATTCGTATTTGCTATTTGTGAACTTGACAGATCTTTTTTTTTATGTTATAGGGGGCATACGAGCAGACGGCTCACCTGATGGTAAGTGATCACCGTCGCCCATGGACACTTGCAACACCAGCCCCTCTAGCATGACCACCGAAACGGGATATGATAAGCGATATATCGACATTAACTGTCAGACTACTGTCAAACTCCATAGTAGTCTGACAGTTAATGTCGATATATCGCTTTATCATATCCCGTTTCTGTGGTCATGCTAGAGGGGCAGGAGTATCACAAATGCGATGCCGGCCTTTAAGGAAGGAGTACGCTCTTTTTTTGACGGTTCTTGGGTCGTATTGGTCCGGAAACACTGCTGGCGACAACATATTCCACAGTTTTGTCGTACGTGGTAAAAAATTTTGACAAAAACGCACGGTTGTGGATAGCCACGCATCAAGATGATGGGGATGAAATTTTTGTCGCGATGTACGATGGCGAAATGCAGCAGCTGGAATTAATCCGAACAATTCCTCGGAACACTCCCCGTGATAAATGCGATAGAAGATGCAGAGCGAAGCTACATCCCTACGCAAAGCCAAAGGATCAAGCTGATCGGAAAGGTCCTGGTCGTCGACGATTCGAGCCTGGTACTGGTACTGGGGTGCCCCCGCCCAAAGATGAGAGCAGTACTCCATGTGAGGCCGAACCTGTGCCTTATAAAGTTGCAGTCGGTGGGCCGGTGTGAAGTACATTCTCGATCTATTGAGCACACCAAGCTTCTTAGAGGCCAATTTGGCCTTGCCCTCTAAATGATCCCGAAACTGGACGTCGCTCGATATGTCAACGCCAAGAATTCCAATACTAGCTGAGGCAGTTAGAGGAGTGTTCTCAAAAAGAGGAGATACGACAAATGGTATTTTTTTGCGGTGAACGCGCATACTTGTGTCTTCGTAGGGTTAAATTGGACTAGATTAAGTCGGCCCCAATTCGTTACTCGGTTTAACAATGTTTCGACTTCAGACACAAGTTTGTTCCGGCACTCGATGACGTTTTCCCGTGAAATGTTGGCGCGGCCGGTATATAGGGCATCACCCGTGCTGTCGTCTGCATAGCAATGAATGCCATCAATTTGAAGCATATCATTGATATGAAGAAGAAACAGCGTAGGCGATAGCACACAGCCTTGTGGAACACCAGCGTTTACGGATTTGGAGTCCGAGCATGCACCGTCGACTGCGACCTTGATGCTCCTGTCCGCAAGAAAGCTAGTGATCCAAACGCACAACTTTTCAGGAAGCCCATAAAAAGGAAGCTTCGAAAGAAGCGCATTGTGCCAAACCCGATCGAAGGCCTTCGCGATATCTAGACCGACCGCCAATGCTTCCCCCTTGGTCTCGATCGCCTTTGCCCAACGATGAGTCAGGTATACTAGTAGATCACCAGCCGAGCGACTCTGACGGAAACCGTACTGGTGGTCACTGATCAGCTGGTGGTCCTCTAGGTACCGCAGGAGCTGGCAATTTATAATGGACTCCATTATCTTGGAGAACAAGGAAGTGATGGCTATAGGTCTATAATTAGTAGGGAGTGAGCGGTCGCCTTTTTTAAGAATCGGGTGCACTAAAGCTGTCTTCCATGAGTTCGGAACGACACCTAAAGAGTAGGAGAGCCGGAAAAGACGCGTTAGTACCGGAGCCAACTCAGGAGCACACGTCTTCAGCACAATTGGTGAGATTCCATCAGGCCCGCTCGACTTGTGGATGACAAGGGAAAAAGAGTGCTTTACGCACTAAGCTTTGTGTGAACCGGATCTCCGGCATAGAGCTCTCACACCGCGGGATGGTCGGCGGTATGTATCCCCTGTCATTCAAAGTCGAGTTAGACGCAAAGAGTGAGCATAAAAGATCCGCTTTCTCTTTTGCAGTATGGGCCATCGATTCGTCGCCATTCTGCAGGGGTGGAAGGGATGGCTTACAAATATTCCCTTCAACAGCCTTTGCAAGAGACCATAACGCGCGTGTTCCAGAGGGAAGTTTTATTAATCTCTCGCCAATGCTGCTAACGTGCTCTGACTTCGCTCTGGCAATTACTCTTTTGCAGGACCTGGAGGCCAAGTTATACTTCTTTTTGAGATCGCTAGTGTTATTATCCCCGACCGCCGCTGCGTTTGCCCAGGCCTGATAACACATCTGTTTTTGGCGAGATGCCAGTTTACAGTAGTGACCAAACCAAGGCTGGGATTTGCCACCAATGGGAACCACAGAGGAAGGAACAAACAGTTCCATACCCTGAAGGACAACATCGGCGACAGAATCGGCAGCGACGTTGGGATCATTCTGCGAGAAGCAAACCTGGCCCCAAGGGTAGGATGAAAAGAAAGTGCGCATCCCATCCCAGTCTGCTGACTTATAGTAACTTTTTCTTTTCACTCCTTAGTATATTAAGGTCAACCTGCTGTCAAAATAACAAACATCAAACACGAATAATGATGTGAAATGCCGGCATAAAATAATCAATATGGTTACGCAACGATAGTTTGCAATCGAAGTTGTTGGATTGGATTACATTTTCATACAGGACTAGCAAATTACTCCACCCTATCTATATATATATTATGCTGAGTGTGGAGTCAGGCATGACGATAACTCAACATCATTATCAGCCTATTGATGTCCCCACTGCTAGGGAACAGGCCTTCCCTAGGATGGAATAGGATGATTGGGCCATGACCCACCTCGTGGATCCAGTGCGGAATGGTGGGTGCTAAAGGCTGCAGATGAGTCGGGACCAAAGGCTTAACGTGCCTTCTGAAAAAGGAGGAGCTCGAGATAGAAAATTTTTGGTCACCCATCCGATGACCGAACACAGCGAAAGTTGGTTAACTTCAACGATTGCAATCGGACGCGCTAACGAGTTACGCCAATGAGCTCTTCATGATGACGATAACTAATAAGACAGAAAAAGTAACGCACTAGAGATATAAAATGGGTTCATTTATAGTTCTGAAAGGATCTGCTAGTAAAACCAATTCAAATTCATTGGTTCAATTTAGACGCCAACTTCATTACCTTAACTTTAAAGCAAGCTTATAAGCAGAATGTCATTATTCAACGCTAAATGGTTTAAATTCGAAACGCATTTAGCAATAGCTGCTGTAATGGCCTTGTTATTTATCAGAAAAGACCTTGCGTTTTACATCAATTCTTCTAAACGCAAGGTCACACTGCCAAAAGGTGGCAAAATTTGTAGTTTACGTGTGGTATTTTTATAATATCACGTAGAAAAATTAATAACGTCGTGATGATTACATTTGGGTTAAATTTAACTAATGCGTATTTTCAGTACATTTTAATGCAAGTAAGTCCTATTGTGTGTAAACCTTTGCCTATTGTTTTACAAAATAATTATCACTATTTATGATAAAACAGGAAATAAAAATAATTCCTGCATTATGAATAAGCACTTCCGTTAAAGGCTTACTTCGTATAAATTGTAGCAGGAAATAAAAAAAATATACATAACACGAATCGCAAATTATGGTGCAGAAATAATTGAATTAAGTACCAAGGAGTTCATTTCACTAGTTACTTTGAAAGCTGTCAACATTAAAAAGGTTTTGGTAACTGTAAGAAATATAGCTTCATAGTTATTGAGGAGCCTATATATATTTTAAATAATGCTTTGTTTGATGTTGCGTAATATTCTATAAGCGTGGGTGAACATGTCGAGTTTGGCCATGGTTAACCCAACAAGAGATCAGGAAACAAAGCTGAGGCAATTGACAACAGCGACAAAAAAACTTCTCATGAGGCACTGTATAAAATTCTAAGATTCTTTTTCTATTTTAGCGGTATCAGACAATACATTTTTAGACCTAATAATATTATTTTTATTTAATAATTTTCTAATTCAAACATTAAAAAAGGTAACAAATTGATTGGAAAAAAAGTAAGAACACAATTAGTATTAGTTTGATCAAAATATTATAATATCCTGTTACATACTTACCATTTTTATCCCCAATATGTAGAAGAGGATTCAAAAAATATTAATAAATACCGTTTTATCATGTTTCTCTATATTTTGTTTTAGCTCATTAAGGAAAGGGCCGATGATTTTTTCAAAAAATAAATCAGAACAGAATGAAACCCATTTTAAAAGGAAGATAACATAATACTTAAAGTAGAAAAAAGTGAGGTAATTTTAAAGGTGGAAAACGGTTTTTTCACTATTTCTAAACTACTACTCCCATCAAAGTGGGTAACGTGGCAAAGTTGAACATAATTAAAAGACCCACAACTTTTATATTTTAATATTTTTGAAAAAAACCTAAATTATTACCTACTAGTATTTTTGTGGGAGATAAAAATAACAAACCAAAAAGTCCTTTTTTTATTTTTTGCAGATATTTTAAAATAAATACAAAAGATAAAAGACCTTTTAATGACCTTTAACTTTGTCATTTAGTTTTCTTTCGATACGAATTTAGGTTTTCCCAAAAATCCCTTCTCAACCTCAAATCACCCATAAATTATTGTTCCTCTTTTTCGATCCGATATGAATCCGCGCGTGAAAATTTTGTATCTTACACAATAGCACTGCTGGCCATTTATAATTAATCTAATCGCAGTACCAATAAGGATGAAGAAATGTAGCTTTTCTTTTAATGCTTTTACAACTTAAAAGGGTATAAAGATAGAATACTTTTAATAAATATGTTTATTTTTATTGGATTGAAACCAATAAACATTAAGCAAATAGTCAAGAACTATTAATTTAAACTATCCAAAACTTAACAATGTAACATGACTGTAGATAAAAAACACTTTTATGTATTTCATGGTAAAATATCAAAGAGTAAAACTATTTAATCTACCACTAATACCAAAATATAGAATACAAACAATTATATTCTCATATCTGACGATATGTTATTAGCACTAGCGAACAGAGATAACGAATAAATTAATCTAATAAATCTAAATATTTAGCACAAGGTTAAATTAAAATTAATGTGAAAATATCGTAATAATATGTATTTCTTCATAAAGTAAGGCTCTAGATGACGAATTATCTGGTCGAATTCATCGTATTTAATACTAGAATAGGAGAGCTATCAAATGACATTTATCTGACTTATTTCGTGATTCGTGTTCCTGACACTAAGGCCCGTATTAAAGAAAGATTCTCAGTGATTGATCAAGTCTGGCGCATAGTTAGAAAGGGATGTCGCTATATATAGCACATAGCGATATCCCTTTCTAACTGTACTCAAGTAAAGATCAACACTTAGTTGTCATTCTGTAATACGGACCTAAGGTTGCCACAAAGCTCAGGCGGTATGCAGATGTGGTTATGTCAAGCAGGGTACTGGAGAGTTTAATATCTGTAGTGATCGGTTACCACGAGACGTGTATTCCACAGATGTGCTTATATCTAATAGAATAAATCTTGCATTCATTTAAATCCTTTAAATCACGTATGTGTTTTTAAGAAAAAGAGGACTACAGTGGTAAAATTGAAAGAAGGCATGGATAGATGAATTGATAACTTCCCCTGGGTAGATAGCTTCAACTCTATAGGTAACATTGAAGGACGAAGTAGTTTCAGATAACTATCAAGGGCGATGGGTTACTTGTCGCTATTGTGTCCATATAACATCTAACATCTTAAACCCAACCAATGCCAAATACAGCGTGCCAAGTATAGCTTTGAACGCGTAAGTCAATATACATATCTTACTGCTTTGACGCTCTGTCGATTTCGAAAGGAACATATGGTGTGATGTACATTATGTGTTGGAAGGCGTACAGCCACTGTAGAGACAGCCGGGGCATTACAAAGCTATTTAAATATTTAACCGTCGTTAATTAAACACGATACACAATACTTTTTTGCTAATGACGTTACAACTGGACTTCGTAATGTAACTAGCAAAACAATAAAGGTTTAACGTAAAGTATTTCATTATGACGTCATCTGCAGCCATTTTGTCGAGCAAAAGCTGGCGCTATATTATTGGTAAACAACTGTACCTCCGGTACACATTGCAGTTAGCCTAAGTCAAAAAATACATATATCAATATAAATAATAAAAACCAAAACGCATATGATTCACATTAAAAGCCAATATAGGTAATTATAATCTAATCAAATCTCAAAGATCTTTGCATCACAGATTTCAGATCCCATTTATATCGTACTAGTAGATGAATGACCACGACGTGGTAGTTTCCCATAAAACCTGTTACCCCCTTAATTTTTTCCACTAAACAAATCATGGCTGATTATCCCAATAATATTCTAAATGTGAAACATACAAAATATTTGTTATTCAAACATGCAAAAACTACTGAATGGATTTAAATTAAATTTGGTAAGCATATAGTTAATGATCTAGATTGAGACAGGATACTTTTTATCCCGAAAAAAAATTAGGTTCCTGTCGCGGGGGTCGCTAGTATATACATAATTTAAACTTAAATACAATTATCTATTTATGAATTTAATCCTACCCCGTGGACGTGGAGCTCTGTATCTTACGCAGTAACAGAATCAGAAAACAAATATGTTATTAATTATACTGCGTTTTTGTAAGGTTTAAATAAGTACTTCTCTAGATACGAGCAGAAAATCTGATGTGACTGTGGCCTATCTCTATTAAATTATAATAATGGACATTAATAAAATAATAATTGTATTTTATTATAGTCGCTAAGAGACCAAAGTAGTAAATCTAGTATCGAAGATTTGGTGAGCTTTGCAAGCGTTACGAACGGCCAATAGTGTAAAGGACATCAGTCAAACCCCATACATAGTAGCTTGGACCTGATATTCAATGGCTATGTTTATTGACAATTCTGCATCAGTCATAGACACACATTTAAACCTGAATGGCTTGATGGCATATTCCGATTAATACTATAATGTTTGTCCTTGAAATTTTATTAGGTTGGCGCTCAGGAAGTTAGCAAGACCACTTCATGCGATTCGAAATCCACAATGTGGAAAAATGGCCACTAATTAGCAACAAATTTGCCGCGTGAATTTTCTTATTTTTTACCGGTGGTCGTGCTAGCTTTATATGAAGTTAGCACGACCATCACTGAAAAACCATGAAAATATCGAGATACATACTAATTATATAGCTTATAATTTGCCGTAAACTAAAAAATACCACCGGCAAAAAAAATGTTTGCGCGGCCAATTTGCTGCTCATTAGTGGCAATTTTTCCACATTGTAGATTTCTAATTGCATATTGGTTTTAGTAGTTTCATGCAAGCATTAGGTTGTATAAAAATTAAATGGCCGTATTTGAAAAAAAAACTTCAATTATTACTTATTGAAGATTCGGTGGAAGTTAAACCACGTAAAACAGTTTGAGAACTTGCAGGATATTTAGGTGTTACAATTGAAACCATGCCCAACCACCCGAAAGAACTTGGTAAGTCAAAGAAAAGCTAGACAAGTTCGTTATTTCGTGCGAAACCCACGAATTATACGAGTCGGATAGATACGACAACCGAAAAAGGGCAACTCAATATTTGGAACCTAAAGAAGCTCCACAACATTTTGAAACGGCAAATTACATCTAAAGAAAGAAAGAAAGAAGAAGAAAGGTGCCTGTTTGGTGGTCTGCGTCTGACCTCATTCATCAGAGCTTCTTGAATCTGGGCGAAACCAAATGGAAGAAATGCACTTGAAATTTCGACGAACTCCATCCAGCATTATTCAATAGAGAAGGACCCAATTTACTTCACGATAATACATACACACACAAAAATTTACCAGTTGGGGCACGAAATTCTGCAACACTCACCATACTCGACAGACGTTTTACCCACTGACTACCACTTTTTAAATATTTTGACAACTTTTTAAACGACTACGACGTTAAAACTGCCTTAAATGATTTTTTCGTTTCCATAACTCCAGCATTTTACAAGATTAACAATAAATAAGCTTGTTTAACTTACTCGTTGGTCAAGATGTATAGAATGAAATGATTCTTAGATTGACTAATAAAGTTTTGTAAAATAACACATATTAAAAAAACTGTTTAAAACCGCCACTTACTTTTAAACAACCTAATACGTTGGTTATATCATTTGCAATAATAATACTTTGGCAGCGCGTAAACAAGCAGCACGTTTCCCCATTTTTGTGGTTTTGCATCTGGTGATGGTAACACTGAAAACATATATACTAGTGTGCGTAGATATAGTCAACTTACGCACACAAGAAAATGAATTTGGCACGTGATACCGCTCGTTTTGGTTTAAACACGGCTTCTAGGCTTTATTATGCTAAGGTGTAAGGGCTAAGGGTACCTTGTTGCGTACGAAACCCAAAAAAGTATTTTCACAGAAATGTTGTATTTCTGTGAAAAAACTTTTTACTAGAGGACAATGCTAAAAATAAACAAACCAGGCAGAAATGAAATCGTTAATTTTCGACAATATTGTTTCGACTTCGTTTTTTTTTATGTAAATGCTTACACCACAACTAATAAACCCCAAAATATGAATATATTGTGTGTCGTTCGTCTACTGTGGACAGAATAAAGTTGTATATCTTGCAAATGCATACCTACCTGCAATTCCAACTGAGAGCACCTCTTTGTATGGTCTTCAAGTGCGTCTGCCCAAAAACGTGATTGATAAAAGTATGATTGAGACTAGATAACCATAACCATGTTTTTTTTAATTAACGTAGGCGCACGAGGATGACGTTAGCGGTCTTTCTGGCTAATTTCTAATATGTATTACAACGTTATTTCTTCATAAAGACTATTTACAACTAGGATACCTACTACATTATCGATTATAATAGCTATTTTTAAATGATTTCAAAATAATTAAGATCTTGTCTGCCTATCATGACTATTCTGCTGTCAATTGCCTCGTCTATTAACACAGCCAACAGGATACTCCACGTATGAAGAAATACATACGACTACAATTGTTGATGTGCTCACAAATCAAGCGACGCAATATGACAAGTCACGGCGACTTCCATAGATGAATCTAGCAAGATTAGTGTCTATCTACTACCCCTACCAACCACACGACGAGTGGTGTGGGAAGTACCGAAACGAGGAAAGGAGATAAAGGCGTGGTGTGGCAATATTACACATCATGCCGCACGTCATGCCCACTGCTCTCTATTTTGTCGATTTTTCCTTTGCATGACATTGATATAAAAAGATATACTAAAAGTGCATCGTAAAGCAAAGGCAATAACCAAGTGCGGAGCCTGGCCATTAATTGCGCTAGTAAAGCAGTGTGAGGGCAGAGGGCAACATCGCTGCAGCACGAGGATCAAAGCGATGAGCAGCGCGAGAAGTATAGTGCGGCGGGATTATACAATACCAATGTGAAGTTTATACTGTCAAAAATGGAATAAAATAAACGTACCTTAAAGCAAACTGAACAGAGGCCATCTGTCGAGGGGTTGCCGTAGAATCCACACCCGGACCGGCACAGCGCTTCCATAGGATTAGATTCACGCTCCATTGTTCCACAATAATTTCACTTCAATATAACAGTACAACAAAACACTTCACTCGTAGTCAAAGTACGATTGCACTAATAGTATATTGCACTTGATATCGTTTAACACAGTTCACAATGATCACTGTACAATGTACTTAGAACGTTTTAATTTAGACGCGATTTATCTCTGGTTTGCTAAAACCGTGGTAAGTGGCTTCCCTTGCCAATGTGATCCAACAGTTTCCTCTCTTTGTCAGGATCGCTGAGGGATGATACCCTAAAACAAACAATAATTCATCAACTTACTAAATAAATACATAAGGTTAAGAATCTATGACAGTAAAGACTATATTCGCTAATTTATTCCAAAACAAAGACTAAAGTTAGTGTTGGTATAAACCTTATGTTGTCTCCGTCTTCTTTTAAGCAAATTAATTTAGAAATATAAAAGTGAGAGCATTATAGTCTTGGTTTGACTTTAGTCTGAGTTTTGTAATAACGCGGTATGTGTTTTAAGAAACTTATCGGTTCTTTTGCATGCATTGATCGTAATGATATTCATACACCAGGGACCCACAAATAATCTAAATCAATGCGTGAGGTAATAAGAAGATACTTTTGTAATCTATTAACTATATTATGCTGTGTGAAGTTAAGTAAAGTTTCATCAGGTTATAGGTTAACAGTTTTTTAAACTATAACATTTATTAATCAATCTTACTAGGAAAATATCTACTTGGCCCATATCAAGGGATTTTTTCTAGTAAAAGTTTTCTTTTGGCTAATTTAATTATAAATTGAGTTGCTACAAATAACTAATATAGATCATACGTATTGCATTTTAGGCAATACATTTTCCGTAGTTGGTTCAATTAACTAACGAGTCGGTTTCACTACTAAAAGCTAGACACCCACCTACCTAACTGCATGCGTTTGCACGCGATTATTCCGATAGAAAGTGGAATCTAGGCGTGGAATACGATTTCGTCGAGGCAAAACATAATATGCATAACGACAGGTTTGCGTAACAAGAGAGAGCTATATTGCAGAAGTGGAACGAGCCCGCGAATCGGGGCACCCGCGCGCTACGCCCCGGACCAAGGCCAACGCCGCCGTCGCCGTCGCCGCCGACATTATGACCGAAGTGGACAAACACTATCACCAATTAAACAAAATCGACTACATTACTCAAAGCAACTCTGACAAAAAAATAAAATAAATTTTTTTTAGACAAGTGAACACTTTATAGAGTTGCTCTCTCGACAAGACTTTTTCTGTTTTTGTACTAATTATTGTATAACTTTTTGTATATCTAAATACATTGTTATTTTATTGTAGTTGAATAAACTAATGCACTCCAAAGAGTTGGGGAAAACTGCTACGTCAGAAACTGATAGTAGCATATGGATCTATTTTTGGCCGCTGTTACTGTTTGAAAATACCTATACAACACCCGATACTGAAACTGTTCCCGTAACCAATGTTCAGTTATCCAATTGAAACCACAGAAATCAATTACACTGTAACACAGCGAATGAGCGATACTAGATCAAAATACCCAATGATCAAGAAAACCACAATGTTCTTTACTTTATTACTATGTACATGAAAATGAACTTAATACGATTTTTTTTTAAAGTATGAGGGCACATGCTATTAAATGTGAACTATCAATTGGGGAATGTGTAACAATGATTGCAATTATGAACGTCGGGAGTAGAGAACGTGCATCGGTCGGGGTCATTAGCACTGGACTCTGGCTTGGAAAGTCATCGACCGGCCAGCACACTCAGGGGTGGCAGCGGCGCCCGCGCACTCCCGCATCCCACAACACATGCTTACAGCGCAAAAAGAACTAGGTACAAGGTCCAGTTGCACAAAACGCTAAAACTGCGTCCTTGCATGCTCGCGTTCGCATTAGAAACAATTCGTTTACTACTAACAAATACGTGACACTATGCAAGAAGCACAGTTAATAATTTTACATTGTTTTCTTGTTCATCATGTTCACGAATTTTCAAAGCTTTCATTTATTTTCAATATGCAACAAATTTTAATCATAGTTTGAAAATGTCCGATATTTATAATTAAGGAATGCAATCCCGCAAGATAATTTTAATCCAGGTATTTCCAGCAGGGTGGATATAAATTTTTAAAATCAATCATTATAATGATCTGACAGACCTGGTTTTCATGGTCTTAATTGTAACCGAAATCAAACGCAGCATTTTTAAATAATAATACCTTCTGAGCGGGGTCTTCAAGGATCAAGGTTAACGGTCATACGGCTTTAAAACAGTTCTATTATCAATACCTTTAAGTTTCAGCCTGACCGAGCGAAACACAAGCGAGTTATAGGCATAAAAAATCCGTTTTCACACATTTGAAAAGTTCGCGCTCATATTTTATAAAGTTAAATCAAAAGAGACCCGGGATTACTTTACAATTCAATCAGATTACATATTTAACAAATAGGTATATTGTACGCATTTACTGCTAGATGTTTTAAATTGGTATTAAGTCTAGTAAGAGACTATCTACGTAGTTTGTTGCACATCTAAATTACATAAATAAGTAATATATGTATAGTAATTTATTAATTACTACCTACAAATGCAAACGTTTCATACAACCATAACGAGGATTTAATGATTATTTGATTTGTTTTAGCTTTGTTTCAATAACATTACAAAAACGAAAAAAGTGGTTTCAACCTAAAACAAACATTCAATTTGCCTAAAATCACTCATACGCAATATCTTTATACACCCAGCGAATATTAACGCACAATATTGCAACTATATAAGTGTGCCAAGGCGACTATCATCACCAAACAAGCGTCCAGTCGGAAACGTGATGTTCAATTATAGCATTATGGTAATAGGTAACATACCGCCCAAAACCCGCCGCACCAACGCCTTCAGATTCACAGTAGGGCCATTGAACAACATTATTGTAACAAGTCTTTTCTTAAATATTCTCACGCAACCTGTTGATTTTAATTGAAAACTGTATCCGTTCACGATATTTTCGTAGCACGGTTTTATTATAAATAAACTTAATAGCGGCAATCTACAAACTGAAGTTGTTTTATGATAAGACGTACGAAGAAATCGGCACAACGTCTTAACATGATATAATTATTTGTGAGCATTATTGCAGACGTACATTTACTTGGCAACATAATGTATTCAAATTAACATTGTGGCGTCCCCGCAGCGAGCGGTACATAGTTTCATAATAAAATGGTCTTTCCCGGTGCAATGAACACTCGTTTCATTACGTTTAACCCAAACATCCAGATGGGAAAATAGCCAAAACTTTGTGGTTAACGTTATGGTACAAGCCCCGCCTAACACTTGAAAGTGAAAATTATAAAAAGTATTTGTAACTGTTAATCAAATAATGGCATATCATTCAATAAGTTGTGACGAGATAAGGTACGAATGTATGGGTGCTGTGATACATACAAGCAGTGGTCGTGTATGCGCCGTGCCCTCCTGACCCACTTGCGGAGTGTTCGCTACGCAATTCGAGCGCGACCCGCTTCGCCGCTCGCTGCACCGACTAACTCACACTAGCGATACAGAAACATGTGTTAACCGTTGCACCCTCTGCTATACACGTGCACACAGAATCTATGAAAAAAGTTCCGTTTCTATCTAAACACAAATTTTAATGTAAGACGCAAGGCACCTCCTCAAAGACCCCATATTAAAATAACCAAGTTCAATTGTCTTAAACCATTGATTACGATATATTTAAAAAGTCTTTTTCTGGACTTTCTGCGCATATACATTAGTATATCAAAGGTCAATTAAGGTAGTCTTGGAAACTTTTCGAAAGACAGATTCCCACCTTCATTCAAACCATCAGCTTGTTTCTAATAAACAGTTTAGATCCAATCATTGGTAATGTAGAATTGTGATACAACTTTATGAGCTAAAGGATTTATTATCCTTAAAATTTCAATCTATAAATTCACAATTGTTTAAAATAAAATACCATTTGTCTCTTTGAAAACGTGTAGCAGTTACGTAGTTTTTCAGAATATATACAAAAGCTTCAAATATGACCCTTAGATTTTAAGAATATTTATATTTCCCTTTTGAATGTATCCCCAGCATCTATTTGTGTCATGAACATTTTAAAATATATTGACCGATATCTAGGTCGTACTCCCACGATCAAAATTTAGGTCGAGACAGTTAAACGTGTACTAGGCACCACTACTTGATAAAGATTTAATTTCTTTTAGATATATCAAGCAAAACCTGCTCGATTTTTCTCCAGGTTGAAACAAAATCAAGTCTGACCACTCGTTCAACGGTAATAGTAACGGTGCGAGGCACAATAGTCGTGCACTGTCTGAAACGAAAACTAAAGAAAAAAGTTCAGTAGCTATCGCAGGCCATGTGAACATTTTTCACGGGACAATGTTCAAGAAAATATTTATTTTAAGGGCGCTAGTTCAAAACATTGTGTAACAGAGCAGTACAGATGTAATAAACTTTTTGACAGATGTTTATATACCGCTTGGTTTATATTATAAAAAAATTGTTTAAGTTGTTTACAATAACAAAGATCCGTTATGAAAAAAGTAACGCGAATTTTGTGTTTGTTTTAATCACACGTTGAGTTTTAATAATTTCATGTAATTTTACTTTCTCCTCAACTACGCGCCCACTAAAGCTGTCCCCGGTTTCTGCGTAGCTTTAAATTATGCAAAGAATTCTATAAATTAAAACCAATCCCATTTATAAGCTCTTAAAATCTTTAATTGCCATGTGATATGGATAAATATTCCCTATGAGGCATCTCCCAGCAACAGTTATCGTTATCTGTACCATAGCTTGTATCGCGGGAATATATTTTTAATGCTTCATGGGATCATTGGCTTAGTCGAATGGACAAATGTGTTTTAGATTAAGAGGGCATAAAAATTTTAATTTAAACATATTTACACGTCAACACATAAATGATTCCCATAACAAATAAAACTATCACCTATGCATTCTAAATAGAAGACAGGGACATTAGGTTCAATAAAACTGAGTCTAACTTTAATCCACTTTTCATAGTATCAAGAAAGAAGTGCCCAAAATCCACTGACGTAGGTATTTTATTAAATTGGGGTCGCCCACTTGAATCTACAAATTCATTTTATTGTCGAATTATGAGATACTACAGCCCACTGATGAGATTCGACAGCCCACTGACTGACGGACATCGAAGGCCTAGATGTTCTGAACCCAAGGAGAAGGTACCATGTTCGTTTTGTAAGTATTATAACTAACTTCATTCACTAAGAGTCATTCATTTAGCTGTGAGAAGGCACAGGGCACATCGGATTTGCCGCGCGAATTGGAACGCCCGTCTGGGGAAGTAACCTCCACCTAACAGAAAACCACAGTAAAATAACACTACCTTTTGGTGGTGTTGTAATTCTGCCGGTGAGTAGGGTTCCAGGGCTTCGCGGGGTAGGGGGATTGTGTTCAGGTCGGCTTGGTGAGGAGGGCTGGAGCGGAGCCCCTTCTGCCCTTTCCTTCTTGCCCAGGTATGACGTCATTTTTAACACAAGTATTCGAATTATTTTTATAATTTTACTCATAAAACCCAAGTTCTGAAATAATTCGCATAAGATCCAGTTCTTCAGATTCAATTCAATGTAAGAACAGATCGATGAACTGTTTTGCGTTTTAGATAGAAAACAAGTTAAGAATTTACGTCGTATCGCGAACTTTGCGACTAATCGAGGTCAAATAATTCGTTGGCATGAATTCTGAGACAGAATAAAAATAAATAAACTAGCGTCTACGATTAAACCCGGCATTAATATGCATGTGTATCGGTAGTAGGAAGACGTAATTTTCCAAAAATAGGGCGACCAGGGCCAGAGTGTATGACTTCCGGCAGTCAAGCAGACTGGTTCACATTGAGGAAGCAAACTGAGGAACGATGGTCGTACCGGAATAAACAATGCGAAAAACCAGTAAAGGACAATGACATAGCATTTGAAGGAAGAGCTTGCGTCACAGATTTGAACAATGACGCGGCGACAATCGGACCGCACGGCAAAATGGCCGACCGTAGCGTCAGCTGATTGCGCACACGCAGCGCAGCTGTGTACACCGCTCGGCAATATATTCCTCTCTCTTTCGTTACCTTACCATACCACCAATATCCACAAAGAACGCGCAATCATTGTTTAAAACACAATGCATGCTCACTAAGCACAGTTAAATACTTATTGCTACTTATTACTTCAGTAAATTTATAATTATTACCCTCTTAGATTGAATAAAGATTTTGCAGATGGTATCTACCAATACACAAGTAACATTATTGAACCGTGCACACCATAAAGAAGTAGTTGTCTCATTCAAATTCTAAGAAAATATACCTTATTTATTACTTGACAAACATCCTCTTTTATTAACTGTTAAAACGTAAAATAAATACCTATGTTATCACTAAGAATTAAATAATCTTGACACATCTAGATAAATTTTAAAAGAGTATTTGCTGTTTTGCTAGTAGATAGTACATATATTTTTTTTTAAATAACGTGTATACACAAATAATTTCTTATTCCTACTGACACGGGAATCATAACTACGATGACACTATTACTAAGAATTTTAATCAAACGCAGAAACAAAACAAAGAATTGTATTGGCATCAAAAGTAAGGAGCTATTCGGGAATCATATCGCCTTTTAACTTATATTTATTAGGTTAGCTATTTATAGTCCCTAGGTAGCTCTCGTTGCCAGCTGATAACTACAAGCTTGGTCATTTTAAAAACAGTCCCTTGCATAGTAAGTTTGATAGGATATGTAATTGATTAATTGCATTTTTGAAGAAAGAAAGAACAAAAATTGCGCGATGTCTGCGAAGTCCTAAACAAGGGGACGTTAACCTTCTGGCACCAAGGTCGGAGCGGCGGGCGGCGGCCTTCAAACAGCCTCGTCTAGCTGGCCCACAAGCTCCTCCCGAGCAACAAATCTCACGACGCAAACGCACACAAAAACATACACAACACTACTATCGAATATTACCTTCGAGTGGTAACGCGAGCCCATGGCCACGTAGAAACTACGCTTGAAAGCGTCTCACAACTCACAGCACTGGCGATATCACAGATACATAGGTAATTAAGGACTAATGCGCACACTAATTCACACTATTATCTAAACAGATAAGGTGCGTTAGTCGTCGCACCAAATACTGAAAACGTATTGTTATAAAAGCGATCGCGAGTGACGGCCTCGCGAGGTAGCGAGCTCCGGCGCGCTCGACGTAGTGTGAAGAACTGGCCGTGCTGAGCCGCCGCCGAGCTGAGCGAGCGAGTCATCCGCCTGCAACTATTCGCGTCATTCGCTCCACACGAGCACGCACTCACCAATACAAACAAACCACTCGATGCCCGCACCCTGATAAACACATGGCCGTCTCGGACAGTCATCTCGACATCACACACCAGAACGCTGTCAAATTCATATCGCGCAATTTTACATACACTGACCATTAACACTATTATCTTTGAACTTCGTCGGAATGACTATTCTACGCACATAAGCTGACATGAGCTCGATTCCCCAAGTTAAATTTATTTAGAGGTGTGCAATCGAAATGTGAATAAAATGAATCATGCAAAAACATGTTTGTCCAATACTACGAAATCAACTATTTCTTTTCATCAAATACCTACACGTATAAAACAACACGTCGTTTGTTATGTACCGCATCAGAAGAAATTGTTTAACTAATCTGTTGCTTGAATTTAATTCCACTGTCGTCACCACTGCTCATTTCAACCTATATTAATGGTTAAGAATAAGGTATCATCGTCGTCTATTTGTAAACTAATATTTTTATTGATTTAAATAAAAATCTATCCAAAACAAATAAATGGAAAATCCTCTTCAAAGAAAAAATATTTATTTGATAGCCAAAGTCCATTGCACTCGGGGATGAAAGTGAAAACTAAGGTCAATATTCGAATATCGAAGGCCGTTCAACTTTATAACATTGTAAACAAGCAGCTTTACCGTGCATAGACGGATGACATCCGTAAGAACATAAAGCGACATTGTCATGGAATTCTTACAATGCTCATTTCTTTGTGAGTGAAAACGATGTTTATAATTGGTAAAGGTCATCACACAGACAAAGCGTTGCGGTGACGAGTGAGAGAGCGCGTCCGCGAGTCAGACAAAGCCGCGGGCGGCGGGAGTCGTCGCTCTCCCCCGAATTAGTCCTGGGCTGGGGCGCTGACCTCACAGCACGCTTCGCCGCCGCCGCCGACCGCGCCACCTCATGCCACGCGCTCCCGCTCCCTACTCGCTCATCTCACACCTTCTTTCTACGCACTAACGCGACGCATCACAACCTACTCTCTTTCCTCAACAATGTAACCCTCTCGCGAAACTTCGTGCATACATCCACATAAACAGAACCAGTGACAAAGTAAAACAACTGCAGGATAAAAACAAATAACAGACACAAAGAATTAATATAATAAAAGTCACGCCAACGATAATTTAATACGTCGGTGTTTGAAACAAGAACGAAATAAAAATAACAAACAACACAATAAAAAACAAAAAGAATTCTTAGAACATTTTATTTATCCAGTATGCTTATCTATTGTTACTTACTTTCTACGATAGGAATTTAAATGGCAGACTTTTAAATGACCTCATTATCAAACAATGAAAGATATTAAATACCCTAGATACACCACGTGCGCTCAAAATGTGTCCCAATCAAGAAGTGCTTGAACTCCACTCAAGCATTTCTTGGTTCTCAGTCAAGCGCGGACCGATGAAAAGTCAAGATGTAGTCAAGTCTTACGTTAATAACGGTTTCACTTAATGAGAGACTTGACGCCCATTAATGGCGCCGTCAAGTCCGCACGCTACAGTCGCCTACCGACCGCGCCCGTGACATGAATGAAAATCCTCGCAAAAAAAAACAGTCAAGTGCGAGTCAGATTCCCACACGAAGGGTTCCGTATTAAATACACAAAATCAGGCATATTATTATATTGAGCAAAAAATATTGTCTGTTGTACGGGAGCTCCCAACAAATGTTATCTTTTTTTTTAAATTTAAAGTGAACTACTTAATATTTCAATTGTTTACCTGTTGCAGTTATTAATATAGAGCAAAAAACGGTAAAAAAAAACACGTTTGTTGTATGGAAAGTCCCTTTAAATATTTATTCAGTTCATGGTGGTATCAAGCAGACAGACGGACAAATCCCACCAACAACCCATGGCCTGGCGAACCTTCTTGATTGTGCAGGCCGGAGCAGCGGAAGATACGCGCGGAATGGCCTCCACCGCGCGTAGTTTCACAGACAGACGGACAGTGGAATCTTAGTATTAGGGTCTAATTTTTACCCTTTGGATACGGAACCCTAAAATGATTATCAACGCAGATAATGCCAGAACTGAAATATATATTGTCTGCATACCTACTCCTTACTTTTAACTTTCCATAATACGGGATTTCCTATATTATTATTACATTAATAATTTGCGCTTTTCGCTATTGCCACGTTCAGGTCCTCCATCTTCGATGTTGCGGCTGCAAATGAGAAAGACTTCTCAATTTCCATCAAGTCGCTTCAAGCGCCGTCTATCAAAATTATTGTCAATACCCATCAAACCCGTAGTACGCTTGACGGTAGCGTCAAGTCAACGCGGTAAACGATTAATATTCACTTCAATCACGTAGACTTGACAAGTCGACTTGATCGTCACCGGAACCTATTACACAGTATACATTAAAGGTGACTTTCAGTGATTAAATAATGCCTTATATTGTTTTTGACAACGCGATCATCCTACGGAGCTCCATGGATCGTCCAATGTACATTTTGGTCAGGTTTCGGCCACGATTTTGTTCGTGTTGTTTTATCTAGGTTGGTTCCCAACCAGTGGTCCGCAGAAGCCAAAATATGGTCCGCGAACGAATTTGAATTTATCTTTTTATTTAATTTTATATTAGATTTTTAATTAAAGATTCAGTTTGATTATTACAGTTTATTTTGTTTACACTAAAATTTAGTTATTTAGTGACTAAATAGTGGTCCGTGCCAAAAAAAATAATGTAAAAGTGGTCCCAGACCAATAAAACGTTGGGAACCCCTGATCTAGGGTATTTAATATCGTTGGAACAATGACATCCTTTAAATAAAATGATAAATTTGTATTCCATCATTTGGTAGCTTATTTTTTCTAAAATATACCTATAAAAACTAAATTTGAATGAATACCTATATTGATCTTAAAAAGCTTTTTTGCTCCCAACCAAATGCTAAACTGCCTGTGAGTTTTTTATGTCATCAACAACAAAAAATTCAAAAATTCAATTAAATATTTAGGGGGCTATTGTAAATATTACGAGTACGAGTCCGACTCGACTTATATTGCTTTACTATGCACATTTTCCTCATCATCAATCTAGCGGACTAACCTGATGTTGGAAGAGTGAATTCCGTACCAGACAAATGTCTTTCCAAGTGCGCAAGCCCTTCAGTTCACAACCAGGCGACACCACGTCTGTGCGGTTGAGGTCAGCATCCACCGGCATCACAATGAATGGTAACACTACCTGAGGACAATATCAAATAATATTATAGCTTCATTTAAGGATGACAATGATCATGTTAGACCGTGCCCGCTCCGGGCCGGGCGTCGTCCGGCGCACGGTCAACTAATATTACATACATTTTATATGGACACACGCTTTACCGACCGGTAAGTGCGTGAGTCATCCTTTATGCCTATAGATATATAGAAAAGACTGGGCGACATAACGCAGAAATTGACAACTCTCTAGGGAGATAATAAACAGCCATAACCTATAAGAAAAGACCTATGGACCTCTTCGTCTCTCTCAGACTAAGGCCGTATACAGAAAGAAAGCCGAAAGCCGATCGGCGCTTATCGCCGCCAATCCTTCCTACATAAAGGAAGCCGATTAAAGCAGATCAAGCAAAATGTCGGACTCATCGGACGATGATTTGGTTTTGTTAGAAAATGTGTATTTAAAAATGCGAAAAACAGCTATACATCCTATAAATAGAGAAAGGAAACGTTTCGGAGAATACCATCATTTATTTGTAAAAAAAATTAAATTTGATGAACAAAGATTTTATACATATACAAGAATGATTCAAGAAACATTTTATTACATTTTGGATTTAGTGAAAAACCGTTTGATGAAAAATTGGGGCAATTGGCATAAACAACCAATCCTTCCAGAAGAAAGACTTGTTGTCACCATTCGGTAAGTACGAAACAAATAATTTTAGCGCTTAGTTAATAAAAGATAAAGTTATTAGATTTATAAAAAGATTATAACTTAGATTGATTTAATCTAAGGAAAATAATTCAAATACAAATTATTTATTATTCGGACCAGCGCGTGTCGGCGCTTATCGGCGCCGGTCCATAGAAAAAGGATCAGCGCCAATAGGCGCCGATCGGCTTTCGGCTTTCTTTCTGTATACGGCCTAATGCTTACTGTTGAACAGGGAATTCTCAGTCCACCCTCTGTGTCTATGATTACTCCATATCAGTAATTTTTCAAATGATTATTAGGTCCAAGAAAATGACGCCACTCCAATTTATATTAGGGTGTGGTCGAGTCCAGACGCTTAGTTGTCTGCTGCAGCAGTTTCACTTGCCACACTAGCCATATTCACAACTAGCACATTCATGTTTTCTTTGACGGACCGGGCGTTCTCTTATTCCTGCTAGGAATAAGAGAACACTTGTACGGGAAAGGATTCCACACACATTCCACTGCGAATAATACGACAAAGAGTTGAGTCACCAAATCTCTTTGTTCGTAGAAGTCCGCGTTAGAATACGTAGGCCACTGCGCGTAGTTTTCTGAAGGAACGGGGAAGATAAGATAAGAGAAAATAAAATAACTCGTCTGAATACTCGCCGTGCTTCAGTCTTAGAAAAGTAATGGTTGTTAGTCACTACCATATCACCGATTATGCGGGTTGGGCGACGCTGCAACCTATCATATAAAAAACGTCGGACCAGGATTCTAGGGCCTGGGGTTTTGGTGAGTGTCTTAAAATTGCTTTCAATATAAATCCCACTATTTATGGTACAGCGAACTTCAATAAGGCCAGCATGGTGTATCTGCTCTGTAAGAACAATGATGTGCACTGAAGAATGGGAAAGGGTAGGAGATTCTTGCCATATCGTGGTGTTTGTGCCGTGAAAGGGCAAACCTAGGTTCTCCTAGCATTAAACTCAACCAATTTTTTATGGTTGCCCACAGACCTAGATTCAAGTGGACACCGCATGTTCTTCAGATTGTATGAAAAACCGAGCATGTCGTATTTTTATTTTTGAGACCGAGAGAATTTATTGTGGTGGTCACAAATCAAGTGGTGAAAAATTAGAAAAGCACCTTGTTTTTTGACTTGCACTATCCCTTTCATTTTATGAGAAAAGTAATGTAAAAAGAGGGGGGTAGCGAAATGTCGCTTTTTTTGGGTATCGGTGGCACATTATCATGCAAATGCGAGGGAAAATCACGCTGTATATTTAATTAGCCATCATAGTGCCACAGTGAGATACAGCGGCAGTGCACTGCAACGCATTGACTGCTTAGATAGTAACCCATTTGGACCAGTTTAATGTTAATTTACAAGTATCATGCAGTCTTCACTCTGCCCCTCTAGCATGACCACCGAAACGGGATATGATAAAGCGATATATCGGCATTAACTGTCAGACTACTATGGAGTTTGACAGTAGTCTGACAGTTAATGTCGATATATCGCTTTATCATATCCCGTTTCGGTGGTCATGCTAGAGGGGCTGATGTAATTCTGAGCCTTTTTGCAGGATTCGGATCGTTAAATAGGAATCCTTGAAGGTCCCAAAGTTAAAAAGGTTTTTGACTGTACTGTTTTTTATGTTTATGCAAGCAACGAGCTGACAGTTCACCTGGTGGTAAGTGGTCACTGCCGCCCATGGACATTTGCAGGACCAAGGGTACCACTCATACGTTGCCGGCTATGAGAGAGAAGGTTTACTGGCCTTTTGAAGACCGTCATACTATAGGTAAAAGGGAAAACAGCTGCGGGAAGTTCGTTCCAGACCTTGCTAGTACGTAAGAAAAAGGAACGCGCGTAACGCATAGTGCTAGAATGCCAAGTGTCCAGAAACTTCTTTGCGGCGTGTGATGCGGTGAAGGAACTTGGCCGCGCCAAATTGAATAATTACTCGTTTAGTTTTCCTTCTTTCTTATTCCTAAGCTAGTTTGGTTTTTTCTTCCAAATGATCTCGGAATTGCACTTCATTCAAAATACATATTAGAATTCGGACGTTTTTAAAGATGTTGAGTGGAATGTCTTGGAAATAAGCTGTTGCTATGAATGGGGATGAAGATCCCCACACTGTTATGTTGGACAAAATTTGGTCAGAACTAATTTGAGACATGGCCCAGTAACATCTTAAATCAAACTGAAACTAGCAGCCACCAGCTAGCAGCCGACATGGACGAAACATAGAAGATAGGGTCCGGGCCCTATATTTTTTAAAAATTAGAATTTTTCGTTGCGAAATTACAAATAATATTAAAAATTAACGTGACAAGTTTTGGTACCTTTATCTCCTCTGCTAAAAATATAATTTTAATAAATTGTTGAAACTGAAACTAGCAGCCGACATTCTCTTGAGACAAAAATTTTTTTTTTCAACTAAACTATTAGAGTATCTTGGCTGACATTACACCCACTATTTCTTCACCCTAAAAAGAAGTTCTGGGGAAAATTTCAGCAATTTCGTATGTGTAGGAGATGAGATACAGCTTTTTTTAAAAATAAATAATCTTTCTCCTGAGAAAATATTTTTTTACAACTAAACTATTAGAGTATCTTGGCTGAAATTACTTCCACTATTTCTTCACCCTAAAAAGAAGTTTTGAGGAAAATTTCAGCAATATCGTATGTCTAGGAGATGAGATACAGCTTTTTAAAAAAAAAAAAATATTCTCCCGAGAAAATTTTTTTTTACAACTAAACTATTAGAGTATCTTGGCTGAAATTACTTCCACTGTTTCTTCACCCTAAAAAGAAGTTTTGAAGAAAATTTCAGCAATTTCGTATGTCTAGGAGATGAGATACAGCGTTTTAAACAAAAAAAAAATCTCCTGAGAAAATATTTTTTTACAACTAAACTATTAGAGTATCTTGGCTGAATTTACTTCCACTATTTCTTCACCCTAAAAAGAAGTTTTGAGGAAAATCTCAGCAAGTTCGTATGTCTAGGAGATGAGATACAGCTTTTTAAACAAAAAAAATATTCTCCCGAGAAAATATTTTTTTACAACTAAACTATTAGAGTATCTTGGCTGAAATTATTTCCACTATATCTTCACCCTAAAAAGAAGTAGTGAGGAAAATTTCAGCAATATCGTATGTCTAGGAGATGAGATACAGCTTTTTAAACAAAAAAAAAATCTGAGAAAATATTTTTTTACAACTAAACTATGAGAGTATCTTGGTTGAAATTACTTCCGGTATTTCTTCACCTTAAAAAGAAGTTTTCAGGAAAATTTCAGCATGTTCGTATGTCTAGGAGACGAGATACAGCTTTTTAAACAAAAAAAAAATATTCTCCCGAGAAAATATTTTTTTACAACTAAACTTTTAGAGTATCTTGGCTGAAATTACTTCCACTGTTTCTTCACCCTAAAAAGAAGTTTTGAAGAAAATTTCAGCAATATCGTATGTCTAGGAGATGAGATACAGCTTTTTAAACAAAAAAAATATTCTCCCGAGAAAATATTTTTTTACAACTAAACTATTAGAGTATCTTGGCTGAAATTACTTCCACTGTTTTTTCACCTTAAAAAGAAGTTTTGAAGAAAATTTCAGCAATTTCGTATGTCTAGGAGATGAGATACAGCTTTTTAAACAAAAAAATATTCTCCCGAGAAAATATTTTTTTACAACTAAACTTTTAAAGTATCTTGGCTGAAAGTACTTCCACTGTTTCTTCACCCTAAAAAGAAGTTTTGAGGAAAATTTCAGCAAGTTCATATGTCTAGGAGATGAGATACAGGTTTTTAAACAAAAAAAAATATTCTCCTGAGAAAAAATTTTTTTTGAAACTAAACTTTTACAGTATCTTAGCTGAAATTACTTCCACTGTTTCTTCACCCTAAAAAGAAGTTTTGAAGAAAATTTCAGCAATATCGTATGTCTAGGAGATGAGATACAGCTTTTTATAAACAAAAAAATATTCTCCCGAGAAAATATTTTTTACAACAAAACTATTAGAGCAGCTATACTCTAAGTGTGTTCCGCGGAACCCTAGGGTTCCGTGATACCTCTGTCGGGGTTCCGCAAGAATTTAGAAATAAAAAAATCAAAACACCTCTCTCTGGTCGCTCCGCGGCTGTGCGGACTCCGCGGCCGCGCGGAGACAAAACGCTATGAATGTTATTTATTTATTTATTTGTATTTGTATAAGCTTGTGTTACATTAGCTGGTACAATATCTCATAAGTTTGGTCTCAACAATTTTATACTTGTACAACGCGTTCGCTCTAAGTTTGCCGGTCTGTGGAATGCGCGTACCCTCCCCCACGTGACAACAAAACTTATAATGTGTCATAGTTTTACCCAAATATCTAACGTACACAATTTTTATTGTTACAATTAAATAAAAAATTTCGAACGTCATACACTCATACCTATCGCCAGCGGCAAACTTAAAACGAGCGGGTAGTATACTTGTAAGCGCTCAGTCTCTTTGATAAAAGCCGCCTCTGAATTAGACGCTATAGTTGTCAACTAGCGACTTTCGTCTCTAACTTCAAAGGATAAAGTCGATATTGTTTACAACGCTATTTTTAAATTTCTGTTTTTATTTTTGCTTTTTGTTTATCAAAGGTGCCGACTCGAGTATTTTCGAGAATATTTGAGATCGAGTCTAGGACTAAGTATAAAAGCGGCGATCGCGCGTTGGCGTCGTCAGTTGATGATTAGCGTTCGGAGCGATAAGTTACTACCTACTTACAAGCTCGCTAGCGAGAAACTGGTGTTCATTGTTTTACTGCCTGCTGTATTCTGTTGTCTCAGTTTTATACATTTCTTCCCTGTAGGTTCTAAATTTAGTCTCTTATACGCAGTAACGATTGTGCATTATTTAAACCCCACTATCCTGACTTGTAACATTATAAATAAAGAAGAATGGAACGTTGGCTTAAAGGTGTTAAACGTGTTCCAACAACATCTTCTAATGACGCTGAATGTTCAAAAGCAATGCGCGCGGAGAATTTAGCAATCACCGATCCAGAAGATGATGCCACGAGTGCCACGACGTCAAGCTCGACGGTTTCAAAGACGAAAAAAAGGAAGTATGATGAATCTTATATCAGTTTCGGATTTGTTGATTCCAACGGCTCACCTCTCTGCATGCTCTGTAGTAAACTGCTTCCTAATAGTTCCATGGCACCTGCCAAATTGCGTCGACATTTAGAAACCGTACACCCCGAGACTAAAGACAAGAATAAAGAATTTTTTGTTCGCAAAAAAGATCAGTTATTAGAAAGTCAAAAAAATATGATGCATGTAACACAAACTACCAACGAAAAGGCCACGGAGGCATCATACTTAGTTAGCTATCGCATTGCACAAGCAGGTGAAGCGCACACTATCGCTGAGAAATTAATAAAACCATGTGTATTAGACATAACAAAATGTATGCTTGATGAAAAATCTGCAAAGCATCTTTCTACTGTTCCGCTATCAAACGATACTGTTTCACGACGAATCCATGATCTGGCAAGCTACGTCAAACAAGAACTAGTTACACGTCTACAAAATACACGATTCGCTTTGCAAATGGACGAGTCGACTGATGTCGCTGGTTTGGCTATCCTGCTGGTTATTGTGAGATATCCATATAAAAGTTCTTTTGAAGAAGACATGCTTATGTGTTCATCGCTGCTTACAAACACTACCGGGGAAGAAATTTTTAATAAAATAAATATATTTTTTGAAGAACATAATCTCAGTTGGAACAATTGCATTGACATTTGTACAGATGGGGCCAAGGCGATGACAGGTAAAACAGCAGGAGCAGTGTCACGAATGAAAAATAAAGCGCCTAATTGTAGTTCCAGTCATTGTATTCTGCATAGACAAGCACTTGCGATGAAGCAAATGCCGTCTAATCTAAAATTAGTTATGGATGAAGCGGTAAAAATAATTAATTTTATCAAATCACGACCACTACAATCCCGATTGTTCTCATTATTGTGTGAAGATTATGGCAGCAAACATAAAACACTGCTGCTCCATACAGAAGTGCGATGGCTGTCTCGGGGAAAAACTTTAACAAGGCTATTTGAACTTAGAGCCGAGTTACAAATGTTTCTTTCAGCAGATACTTCTTTTAATTTGAAGGACCGTTTGTATGATAAAACTTGGTTGTTCCGATTGTCTTTTATGGCGGATATCTTTCAAAAACTTAACGAATTAAATTTATCATTGCAAGGTAAACAGACAACAGTGTTTCAGGCCTATAATAAAATAACTACTTTTAAAAGAAAATTAGATTTTTGGATCATTTGCATTGGTAAGAAAGAAATAGAAAGTTTTACGTTACTCACTGAGTTTGTTAGCGAAAACGACTCAGAAATGTTTGAAGATAATGTGTTTGAAGAATTGGTCCAATATCTCAGTTCGATGCGCGCATCTTTTGAAAAGTATTTTCCCGAAGAACACAATACAAAAATTAAAGTGAACTCCTGGATTCATAATCCTTTTTTACCCAACTTGGAAAAGCCTGAAAACATGTCAAATGAGATATATGAATCTCTTTTAGAAATGTCATCAGACACAAGTATGGAGTCATTGTTCAAAACGACGCCTCTTAATGATTTTTGGTGCAGAATCCAAGATGAATATGCAATGCTTGGCCAAATGGCTCTGGATATTCTTCTCCCGTTCCCAACTACATATTTGTGCGAAACAGGATTCTCTACCTACGCAGCCACGAAAACAAAATATCGCAATAGACTGGACGCCGAAGCTGATATGAGACTCCAACTTTCTTCCATCAAACCTGATATCAAGCAATTGATGAAAAATAAAAAACAGTTTCATACCTCCCACTAGTTAGATTTTTTCTTTTTTAATGTTTTCTATTATTGTCCTTACCAAGTGGTGAAGTAAATAATAATTAGTAACGGATACATTGTACTTTTATTATGCTGATTAATATAGAATACACTTATAAAAATAATTGTTTTATTGTAGGGTTCCATCAAGTATTTTGCTTCCCAAAAGGGTT
This sequence comes from Chilo suppressalis, assembly GCA_902850365.2. NCBI lineage: Eukaryota > Metazoa > Arthropoda > Insecta > Lepidoptera > Crambidae > Chilo > Chilo suppressalis. The sequence continues at coordinate 6,539,145 of OU963906.1, read as the reverse complement.
CCGTCATTTAAAAAGTTTGAGAACCACTGTATTAGAGTATATTGGCTGAAATTACTTCCACTGTTTCTTCACCCTAAACAGAAGTTTTGAAGAAAATTTCAGCAATTTCGTATGTCTAGGAGATGAGATACAGCGTTTTAAACAAAAAAAAAATTTTCTCCTGAGAAAAAAATTTTTTTGAAACTAAATTTTTGGAGTATCTTGGCTGAAATTACTTCCACTGTTTCTTCACCCTAAAAAGAAGTTTTGAAGAAAATTTCAGCAATTTCGTATGTCTAGGAGATGAGATACAGCGTTTTAAACAAAAAAATATTCTCCCGAGAAAATATTTTTTTACAACTAAACTATTAGAGTATCTTGGCTGAATTTACTTCCACTATTTCTTCACCCTAAAAAGAAGTTTTGAGGAAAATCTCAGCAAGTTCGTATGTCTAGGAGATGAGATACAGCTTTTTAAACAAAAAAAAATATTCTCCCGAGAAAATATTTTTTTACAACTAAACTGTTAGAGTATCTTGGCTGAAATTACTTCCACTATATCTTCACCCTAAAAAGAAGTAGTGAGGAAAATTTCAGCAATATCGTATGTCTAGGAGATGAGATACAGCTTTTTAAACAAAAAAAAAAATCTGAGAAAATATTTTTTTACAACTAAACTATGAGGGTATCTTGGCTGAAATTACTTCCGGTATTTCTTCACCTTAAAAAGAAGTTTTCAGGAAAATTTCAGCATGTTCGTATGTCTAGGAGACGAGATACAGCTTTTTAAACAAAAAAAAAATATTCTCCTAAGAAAATATTTTTTTACTACTAAACTATTAGAGTATCTTGGCTGAAATTACTTCCACTGTTTCTTCACCCTAAAAAGAAGTTTTAAATAAAATTTCAGCAATTTCGTATGTCTAGGAGATGAGATACAGCTTTTTAAACAAAAAAATATTCTCCCGAGAAAATATTTTTTACAACTAAACTTTTAGAGTATCTTGGCTGAAATTACTTCGACTATTTCTTCACCCTAAAAAGAAGTTTTGAAGAAAATTTCAGCAATTTCGTATGTCTAGGAGATGAGATACACCTTTTTAAACATAAAAAAAAAATCTCCTGAGAAAATATTTTTTTAAAACCAAACTTTTAGAGTATCTTGGCTGAAATTACTTCCACTGTTTCTTCACCCTAAAAAGAAGTTTTGAAGAAAATTTCAGCAATATCGTATGTCTAGGAGATGAGATACAGCTTTTTAAACAAAAAAAAATATTCTCCCGAGAAAATATTTTTTTACAACTTAACTATTAGAGTATCTTGGCTGAAATTACTTCCACTGTTTCTTCACCCTAAAAAGAAGTTTTGAATAAAATTTCAGCAATTTCGTATGTCTAGGAGATGAGATACAGCTTTTTAAACATAAAAAAAAAATCTCCTGAGAAAATATTTTTTTAAAACCAAACTTTTAGAGTATCTTGGCTGAAATTATTTCCACTGTTTCTTCACCCTAAAAAGAAGTTTTGAATAAAATTTCAGCAATTTCGTATGTCTAGGAGATGAGATACAGCTTTTTAAACATAAAAAAAAAATCTCCTGAGAAAATATTTTTTTAAAACCAAACTTTTAGAGTATCTTGGCTGAAATTACTTCCACTGTTTCTTCACCCTAAAAAGAAGTTTTGAAGAAAATTTCAGCAATATCGTATGTCTAGGAGATGAGATACAGCTTTTTAAACAAAAAAAATATTCTCCCGAGAAAATATTTTTTTACAACTTAACTATTAGAGTATCTTGGCTGAAATTACTTCCACTGTTTTTTCACCTTAAAAAGAAGTTTTGAAGAAAATTTCAGCAATTTCGTATGTCTAGGAGATGAGATACAGCTTTTTAAACAAAAAAATATTCTCCCGAGAACATATTTTTTTACAACTAAACTTTTAGAGTATCTTGGCTGAAAGTACTTCCACTGTTTCTTCACCCTAAAAAGAAGTTTTGAGGAAAATTTCAGCAAGTTCATATGTCTAGGAGATGAGATACAGCGTTTTAAACAAAAAAAATATTACAACTAAACTATTAGAGTATCTTGACTGATAGTGGAAGTAATTTCAGCCAAGATACTCTAATAGTTTAGTTGTAAAAAAATATTTTCTCTGGAGAATATTTTTTTTTGTTTAAAAAGCTGTATCTCATCTCCTAGACATACGATATTGCTGAAATTTTCCTCACTACTTCTTTTTAGGGTGAAGATATAGTGGAAGTAATTTCAGCCAAGATACTCTGACAGTTTAGTTGTAAAAAAATATTTTCTCGGGAGAATATTTTTTTTGTTTAAAAAGCTGTATCTCATCTCCTAGACATACGAACTTGCTGAGATTTTCCTCAAAACTTTTTTTTAGGGTGAAGAAATAGTGGAAGTAAATTCAGCCAAGATACTCTAATAGTTTAGTTGTAAAAAAATTTTTTCTCGGGAGAATATTTTTTTGTTTAAAAAGCTGTATCTCATCTCCTAGACATACGATATTGCTGAAATTTTCTTCAAAACTTCTTTTTAGGGTGAAGAAACAGTGGAAGTAATTTCAGCCAAGATACTCTAAAAGTTTAGTTTCAAAAAAAAATGTTTCTCAGGAGAATATTTTTTTTTTGTTTAAAACGCTGTATCTCATCTCCTAGACATACGAAATTGCTGAAATTTTCTTCAAAACTTCTTTTTAGGGTGAAAAAACAGTGCAAGTAATTTCAGCCACGATACTCTAATAGTTTTGTTGTAAAAAAATATTTTCTCGGGAGAATATTTTTTTGTTTAAAAAGCTGTATCTCATCTCCTAGACATACGATTTTGCTGAAATTTTCTTCAAAACTTCTTTTTAGGGTGAAGAAACAGTGGAAGTAATTTCAGCCAAGATACTCTAATAGTTTAGTTGTAAAAAAATATTTTCTCGGGAAAATAATTTTTTTTTGTTTAAAAAGCTGTATCTCATCTCTTAGACATACGAACTTGCTGAGATTTTCCTCAAAACTTCTTTTTAGGGTGAAGAAACAGTGGAAGTAATTTCAGCCAAGATACTCTAATAGTTTAGTTGTAAAAAAATATTTTCTCGGGAAAATAATTTTTTTTTGTTTAAAAAGCTGTATCTCATCTCTTAGACATACGATATTGCTGAAATTTTCTTCACAGTGGAAGTAATTTCAGCCAAGATACTCTAAAAGTTTAGTTTTAAAAAAATATTTTCTCAGGATAATATTTTTTTTTTGTTTATAAAGCTGTATCTCATCTCCTAGACATACGAAATTGCTGAAATTTTCTTCAAAACTTCTTTTTAGGGTGAAGAAACAGTGGAAGTAATTTCAGCCAAGATACTCTAATAGTTTAGTTGTAAAAAAATATTTTCTCGGGAAAATAATTTTTTTTTTTTAAAAAAGCTGTATCTCATCTCCTAGACATACGATATTGCTGAAATTTTCTTCAAAACTTCTTTTTAGGGTGAAGAAACAGTGGAAGTAATTTCAGCCAAGATACTCTAATAGTTTAGTAGTAAAAAAATATTTTCTCAGGAGAATATTTTTTTTTGTTTAAAAACCTGAATTTCATCTCCTAGACATACGAACATGCTGAAATTTTCCACAAAACTTCTTTTTAGGGTGAAGAAATAGTGGAAGTAATTTCTGCCAAGATACTCTAATAGTTTAGTTGTAAAAAAATAATTTCTCAGTAGAATATTTTTTTTGTTTATAAAGCTGTATCTCATCTCCTAGACATACGAAATTGCTGAAATGTTCCTCAATACTTCTTTTTAGGGTGAAGAAATAGTGGAAGTAATTTCAGCCAAGATACTCTAATAGTTTAGTTGTAAAAAAATATTTTCTCTCAGGAGAAAGATTATTTATTTTTTAAAAAAGCTTTATCTCATCTTCTACACATACGAAATTGATGAAATTTTTCCCAGAACTTCTTTTTAGGGTGAAGAAATAGTGGGTGTTATTTCAGCCAAGATACTCTAATACTTTAGTTGAAAAAAAAAAAATTGTCTCAAGAGAATGTCGGCTGCTAGTTTCAGTTTCATACATCTTAATCAAACACAAGTTTGATTCTGCATTCCTCTTATTCCATCGGAGGGAGATTCGGCCGACCAGTGTATAATGAATCAAACATCAATGAATGCTGTTATTTGTTAACAACCGATCATCCGCATAGCAATTAATGCTGTTGTTAGTTAACAACAGATCATCGATATGCAAAATGAACAACGTCGGCGACAGAACTGATCCTTGTGGGACGTTAGCATTTATGGATTCAGTATCAGAAAAGACGCCGTCAACAAAGTGCTATAGAGGGAAGGAGTGTGTTAAAGATTTATTAAAAAATGTAAATAAGGTGTTTGACTTCATATTATCATCACTTAGGCCTACTTGCACGTTCCAGGGTTAATTTATTTACCTGCTAGTTAACTATTAAAGTGGGGTTAAAAAAATATTTTTTCTTGCACTGCCATGAGTTAACACTAAAGCTTAGGTTAAATAATAAAATAATTAACCCGCCAAAGTTGGAGGGTTAAATTGCTAACTCGAGATTTAAAACTTCAAAATTGTTATTATAGGCTGTGTTGTTTGTTTTTATAGAGATAACATTTTATTTTATTTATTTCTGAATGATGGATGACTTTTTGTTTACTGATGATGACGAAAAAATTGTCGACTATAATATAAGTAGGTATATATTTTTTTGAAGAAGAGTTACGCCGTCATTTTTTTTTATTTTCAATAATATTTATATATTTGTATAAAATATCACATACCAGTAAACTGTCACTACTTGTAAAATTCGGGGAACGTAAACGAGATTTCTTCTTCATTTTACAAAATATAACCGCACGAAATTGTTGTCACAAAATACAAACTTACGAGACAGATAGGTACTTTAAAAACACCATGCAATCGGTATTCAAACACCTATTTGACACACAAAATACAGGACGCCATTCAACTTAAACTCCCAAAAACACCACTTCTTTTCAAATTTCACATTACGAAAGAGATATATGCAAGATACTGTTGTGCAAAAGGGAGAACAATACTTATGTCATTCATCATTCTCTCTTTTTGTTGGGTTAGTAAACCCTGGATTATTTTCTGTTCGTGCAAGATAAAGTCTGAGTTAAGAAAATGTTATATTAACTTTGAGTTAGTAAAGTCGAAGTTATTTTGATATCTCAAGATTTACGTGAAAGTGGGCCTTATAGATCAATTGTTTCAAACAGTGTATAACATGAAAGTCTGAAAAATATAATTTCATTAAATAAAGCAATGATGTTGATTCTGGCATGATTCTCTAAAGCTAAACTTAAATTTGACAACAGTGCATCCTTGTCCTTCTCTATACAGAATGAAAAGGTGCGACTGACCTTAAGTTTAGTTTTAAGTTTAGACAATCACGCCGGAATTGGGCCCACTATTTTACTTAATCCACTTTCAAATATGCTATTGAATATATTTTTTCACATGATGCAAATATAATCTAAAGATCCATGTTTATGACCATTTCTAAGTACAAACCTCAGCATATTAATAAAGTGGTGGTTAGAAAATTGTTACCCTTCTGAGCGGAGTCATATCATGATTATTAATTTTTTGTTTATTTAAAATGTACACAAACATTATGTATGTACAGTATTAGTACCATTAGAAAATGATACAAAATAAGTTGATAAGTAAATTTTCCAAATAAACCCATGATTTAAGTAAGAAATTTTTTATACTGTTATTTTCTGACCTGTAATAGTTCTAAATATTTTTAATGTAAATGACCGGAAATAAAAGGAAATAAACTATAGATAATCATGGTTGGCACTAATTTTTGTGTGTCAATAGTGTAAAAAATAAATGTTACATTTTTATGTTCCCAAAGTAGAAATATTTAAAAATATCTCAACTTATTAAGTTATATGAAACAAAACTAAAAAAATCTATTAATCAACAAAGAAATTGTTATGAAAGAATACACAAAGCTGTTTTAGGTAAGGTAAGGAGCAAAGAAAGTGCAATACAAACGAGCCCAGTCATCCGTTTAAGAAACTATTTTGGGTAATAGTCACATGATATTAAGTGGTCTCTGTACCATAATACAGTGCAACCTCGATATAACAAATCGTAAGGGAACAAGTAAATATTCGTTATAATCAAGTAACTATTTAAACTGAGGTTTGTTATATTGAGGTTAGGTTGGTCTAAAATTTGTTATAAAGAGCTAAAAAAATAGTTTCCTGGTGTGACATGAGTCACATACTAATGGATTAAGGGCCATATATTGATGGAAACATTATACAGAGGTTTTTGGTTGATAAAATTCGTTAATTAGAGGTTTACTCTTCTTTTCATAGTTGAAAATTTGTTGTAAAGAGGTTGTTTGCAAAAAATGTTTGCAATGTAAAGGTATATTTTACATTGACTCTTATGGAAAATTCAGGGGATTACAAAGAATTTGTTAAACCAAGGAAGTTGTTATATTGAGGTACATTATATTAAGGTTACACTGTAAAAGGCTATCAGCAGATAGAGTGGTTTCAAAAATTTAAATAGAACTTCAATTTCATCATAACCATCATTAGCCTATTAATGTCCCCACTGCTAGAGCCCAGGCATTCCCTATGGAATGATGAGACTGGGCCATGACCCACCACTCTGGCATAGTGCTAGTAACTAAGGATAATAAAGACAAATTATATAGTGGTTACTATTTACCTATAGTGATGTTACATCTTAGTCCCTTGAATTTAAAGCATACTTTAGTACAAAATTCATGTGGCTATAGGGACTTTGAATGTCAGGGTGTAAAAAGGCAGAAATATAAACTATACATGTGTAGGTGTATCTCCTTTAATTTGCCTGTAACAACTTCCAGATATATCAACGAAAATAGAGTGGTCCCTTCATTATCATTATAGCTGAAATCCACTGTAATTAGAAGAATGTTACAATATTGCACTCTTAAAAAAATTATGCATATTTTATTTAAATAAATGAAATACAGGATAGAGACTGTCCTGGTTGGGCATTTAAAATTAAGCCTGTGTCTGTGTAAGTCTAGGTAGGTCTTTAATGCTTTGCCAACCTTTATATTTAAAATAGGATTCATTAGCGATTTTTGACGACCTCCTGGCTGAGTGGTTTGTATGCCAGGTTTCATGGTGCTGCCGACTCGAGAGGTCATGGATGTTTAATATGTATTTCTATACAAATATATACTTATATATGTACAGTATATGTATTCTATCCGTTACCCTAGTATCCCATAACACAAGCCTTACAGTGCTTACTTTGAGGCTAGGCTCATTGGTGTGTGTTGGAAATATTATGAGGAGATTCCAATTTTACATTATTTGCGACTTCCCCGCTCATAGTACATAGTTGTTGCAGCTCCCTATACAAAGTATACGCAATTGTTCCTGAAAATTGTTCTATGGTAACAAGATAACAATGGAAATACCAGATACCATTGTAAGTAGAAGTCCGAAGTGAAGTATTCATATTTATACTTCATGAGTTTTACAAATAAATTTTGAGTCTGTTAAGTAACTAAACACTAAAATTATGTATGGCACATAATTTGAGCATGATAAAATTATAAGGTACTACAAACTTGAAAAAATCAAAAAAGGTTTTCTGCAACCACTAACAAAATACTTTAATATCTATACACAAGTCCTTATGGCCCTAATACCAACAATCTAATAACAAATCAGTAAAAATCTAGGTAGAAACAAACTCAAACTGCAATGCTCGTGGCAAGACTCACCTCACCACGTTGATTATTTCAATAAACACACAACAGGAAGTGGTCTCTACAAAAAAAATAAAGCCATGCAATAGTATTAATCTGTTGAAATAAAATGCTCAATATTGTCTCAGTGAAGTAATAGAATGATCTCGTTCAAATTCTGGTGGAAGTGTGATGAAATATTGATGATACGCGTTCCAAGGTAGAGTGGTCTAACAAAAAAATGCGTATCGAATAATGGTACAATAAGTAGCCTAAAAAATGCTTAAAAATGTTACATACATGTAATGTTCTACTTGAAAACGTGTGTATAAATCTTGAGCGCTTTCCATTTACTTGCTAGGATCCCGTTGGTCAACAGGAACAAAGAAAATATTGAAGAATTTAGTAGGTAATTGGCATTCACGAAGAAAATGGCGTCATATCACTAGTCACGAACAAGGTACAATTTGGTCATAAAAAAACACAACACTTTGTCCACATTTAAAACACCGCAAAAAATTAGGACATGCTATTAAAATGTATCTTTTCGTTAATAAGTACTCACTTTGAATAAAAATTCCAAAGAAAACCATCCAAAAATTCAAAGGACTGATGACAAGGCACTCCACTCACCGTTTGCAAAACCAGACTGATCACTGATATCACGTGACCGTTGGTGTTACCAGCAAATACGATGAATATTTCCGTAGTTAGTTTTATAATGCACTGCAGGAAGCATTAAATTGCATTAAAAAAAATTCAACGTTGCTATAATTTTCTGACAATTTTATTTACGTTTTCAGACGCAAAGTTCTACCCGCCCTTATTATTCTGAGTCCTAACCCAGGCACGGTGAGACTGTCATAACAGAGGTCATTATTTTGTTTATTGTTCTTTAAAAATAACTATCAAAAAAGTGACTATGAAAAGTATTTAGAAATGATGTAGAAGTCCTATGTACACGCTAGTATATTAAGTTTATGGTACTTTATCCGTGCGGTGACGGAGAAAGAATACAACTCACCGCCCCTTCTCTTCCCGTGGGTGTCGTAAGAGGCGACTAAGGGATATCGGAGCTTCCATCCGCTCTGCTGGTGGTAGGGTGCCTAACACCCGCCTGGTTTGTTACCACCGTGCGCATGGTGAAAAACCCGTGAAGTGCTTCTCGCGCGTCTCGGGGTCAGCCAGCGTACAACCAGGGCTCGAGTGGAGGTTGTCGCGAAGGATTCGGTCCAGGGCTAGGCATCCGTGGAACCGATGCCGGGAGGACTGCACCGACCCGCCGGCCAGGGAGACCCGTAGAAACGGCTGTCCCGCTGGCCGCCCGTGGCACAGTACAGGGGCCCGAGCGTTCCTAACCAGTTCGCGAGGCTGCCCCATCATGTCACGCATAATCTCGGGGTGGACCGTCGTGCCGGTTGGTGACCGGGGCGTGGGGTCCCGGCGGCCACTTCCGGGGGGGTGCGGGGGCCCTTCCGTCCGGCGGGTCGGCGTATATCCTCTGCAGGCAATCATTCGGGGAAACATGCCTCCCTAATTTGCCCGGTCTTGTCGCGACAACGTCCACTCGTTTCACGTCTCTTTTTCACTTCCATAATGGCAGCTCCTAAAACAAAGTTTGGACGTTCAGCGGTGCACACCCCCACGCCTTCAACGCTGTTTGAGGTCGAGTTCTGCAACATACGCGGACTCCACTCTAACCTCAACGCTGTCCACCACCATCTTGAGACAGCACGGCCAGCATTGTTGTTCCTGACGGAGACACAAATACTTCCGCCTGCTGACACAGGCTACCTTAATTATCCCGGCTACGTGCTTGAAGAGTCCTTCAAAGCGAAAGCCGGTGTATGCCTGTATGTTCGGGCGGATGTTTGTTGTCGCCGTCTCCGCTGCTTGGAAGATCCCTCCTTCTCCATGCTGGGGGTACACGTCGACTCTGGCCCCCTGGCCAGAGTTTACGTGTGTCTCTACAGATCCCACACCGGCGATGTTGAGACAACTCGACTTTTTGAACACCTTAGTCGGGCAGCAGATGACGCGCAAGAACAATTTCCCAATGCAGAATTGGTGTTTTTGGGGGACTTTAATGCTCACCACAATTTGTGGTTAAGTTCCTCCAAAACTGACCATGCAGGGATCTCTGCTCACGCATTCGCTCTCATGCATGACTTGAAGCAACTGGTTGATCAGCCCACCAGGATCCCAGATATTCCAAGTCAAGCGCCTTCTTTACTGGACCTTCTGCTCACGACCCATCCACAGGGCTATCAGGTTGTGGTAAGAGCCCCCCTGGGCTCGTCAGACCACTGCCTGATATCTGCCAAAGCACCACAGGCCAAGCCTCCGCGTCCAGCAGTGGTCAAGCGCCGTATCTGGCATTATGGGTCGGCAGATTGGGACGGTATGCGTGACTACTTTGCGTCCGTCCCTTGGAAGCAGCGCTGCTTCAGTGACAGGGACCTATCGGCCAGTGCCGTTGCCATTACTGAGGAGATTATAATGGGTATGGAATACTATATTCCTCATTCTGATCTCATCAGTAAGGGCACGCGTAACCTCTGGTTCAATCACGACTGTGCTGAAGCTGCTTCGCGTAAGCAAGCGGCATATCGTGCTTGGATCAGAGGTCGCGCTCTCAAGGATCCCGAGGTCGATTCACTCAAAGCAGCCTACAATTTTGCTTCCAAGGCCTGTAAGAAGGCTTACATTAGAGCGGATGCCCAGCGCGTTGCACGTGTTGGCCAGGAACTTATGACGCATCCTACGGGTTCCCGTAGCTACTGGCGTCTGGCCAAGGCCGTGCAAAAAAACTTCTGCGAGCCCTCGCTGCCACCTCTGAGATGCCCAGACGGAACACTAGCCCATAAGCCGCAGGAGAAAGCCGATTTACTGGCAAAACTCTTTGCGGCTAACTCCCGAATCGATGATTGCAATGCACTGCCACCATCATTACCTCACTGTGGCACAACGATGCCTGATATTAAAATCAGGCAGCGCGAGGTTCGTGCCGAATTGCAATCACTCGACGTCCGGAAAGCTAGTGGACCTGATGGCATCCCAGCAGTAGTACTCAAAAAATGTGCAGCGGAGTTGTCTCCCGTGCTCACGCGCTTGTACCAATGCTCGTATTCTTTGGGGCGTGTGCCGGAGACTTGGAGAGATGCCAATGTGCAACCGGTGCCCAAAAAAGGGGATCGCTCAGACCCGGCAAACTACCGGCCAATAGCAGTCACCTCAGTTTTATGTAAAGTTTTAGAAAAGGTCCTTAATAACCATCTGACCCGCTACCTAGAGGATCACTCCTTGATTAATGATCGTCAATATGGTTTTAGACCGAAACGATCGACCGGTGATCTTCTAGCGTACTTAACTCATATCTGGGGTGAGGCTATCGACAAGCGTGGCGAGTCGTTGGCTATCAGCCTTGACATTGCCAAGGCGTTTGACAGGGTCTGGCACAAAAGCCTTCTCTCCAAGCTTCCGGCATACGGTCTGCCAGCCCAGTTCTGTTCTTGGGTAGCTGACTTCCTGCATGAGCGTAGAATTCGTGTCCTTACGGATGGTAGCAGTTCGCGGTTCATGTCAGTGAATGCCGGCGTTCCCCAGGGCTCCGTCCTATCCCCCACTCTCTTTCTGCTGCATATCAATGACTTAATTCCTCTTGGGAATATTCATTGCTATGCAGACGATAGTACAGTGCATGCGGGGTATCTCGGACAAGCAGCGGCTGGGCTGGCGGTAACCAAGGAGAAACGCGAGAATCTTGTCATTGAACTCAATCAGGCTTTGGACCACATTTCCGAATGGGGTACCAGGAACTTGGTTGAGTTCAATGCCAAAAAAACTCAGGCTTGCGCTTTCACGGCAAAAACATCGTCATTCCTTCCTCTTCCATCTCTTCAGGGCACAACACTACCGCTGCAGAGCAACATTTCCATGCTCGGTATGGAAGTTCGCTCAGACCTGAATCCAAAGAACTACATCGAAACCGTGATCAAAACAGCTTCACGCAAACTCGGAGTCCTGAACAAGGTGCGGCGTTTTTTCACGCCCGATCAACTGTGCTTGTTGTACAAAACGCAAGTGCGGTCCTGCGTGGAATATTGCTCGCACCTCTGGGATGGCTCCGCCAAGTACTTGCTCGATGCTTTGGATAGGTTACAGCGACGCGCGATCCGCATCATAGGCGATGAGGAGGTGACTAAACACCTTGAGCCTCTTCAATTACGCCGTGACGTGGCGTCACTAAGCGCGTTCTATCGTCTGTACCACGGCGAGTGTTCTGAGGAGTTATTCTCTCTTATCCCACCTTCTCCTTTCCTTCAGAGGACCACGCGCGCTGGCCTACGTTGTCATCGTCTAACTGTGGCCACAATTCCAACGCGTACAAAGAAATTTGGTGACTCATTTCTTTGTCGCACTATCCGTAAATGGAATGCTCTGCCCGCTCACGTGTTCCCTCCCTCTTACAACCTGGGATCCTTTAAAAGAGGCGTGAAGAAGCAACATGCAGGCCGGCAGGGTGAAGATGGCTGGTGTGGCAGGTAAAACTGCTGTATCAGCAGCTATCGTCACGTCTGGACTTCACCTTCACTTAACATCAGGTGGGGTGGAGTCATTTGTCGGACCTATCTATAAAAAAAAAAAAAAAAAAAAAAAACATGCTACTAAATACTTTACATAATCCGGGGGCACGTCGCACAGTGGGTGAAAAAAAGAGGTCCCCTTTCATAGGATTTTTGAAAAAATAAAAATGTTTATTATCCGTTTAAGGTATGCGGTTTTATTGGACATATCAGTACATTGAATAATAAAATAGTTTGGGGAATTTCCTTTTAATCTAACACCATAAAGCACGGGCTTTAGAGTTTCAAATGTATGAAAACGGAATTTGTTTTGCTCATAACTTGTATCGGTCTTCTACGGTCAAGCTGAAACTTATAGGGATTATTACCGGGTCTGTTACGAAGCCATGTGACCTTTGACCTTCACCCCGGACGGCCCCGTTCAAAAGATACGAATTTTTCAAAATGCTTATTAGGGTAATTTTGCTTTACGGGGTTATGTGTCTCAATAAACAGTTTGTTTATGTTTCTTGCCCAGCATTTAGTTATTAATATAACACAGATTATTATCTAATAAAACTACACAGTAGATAACGCCACCATACAACTTAACTTTAAATAAAAGCGTCCTTATTCAAAAGATATGGAATTAATATAAATAGATAAAAGAAATAGTTTTAAGAAAAAGAAAACAAGAATACAATATTGTAAAGAATTACAATGAAGTCGTTTACAGCCTACAATTTAATCTTTTGTTTGACAATCGCTTAAAAGCCGCGCGCCATTAACGAGAGCATCATTACATATAAACAATACAAACTCTATTGGTGCAGGTTTTGAGGAATTCAAAGGGTTACCCACAGTCATTACCTGCCGTTGTTTGCCTATAATAATTAATTTTGTCAAACAAACATACTTACACTTACAATGTCTATCTAAGAAAGGGTTTGATCAAATATGTTTATTTTGGGATACCTAGAACTTTAACTGACTAAGCTTAAAATGAACAAAGTGTTTTTCCAGATAAACTAGCTGGTTATTAATATTAGTAAATGTAGTAAGGGAGATTCTGATATGTTACTGCCAAACGATAAAATAAACTATTTACATTATGAATAAAACAAAATTATTAACATCAATATTTTTATTTACAAAACTTAAATTAGTAACTAAGCTTGATATCATAAATTAAATAATGCATAATAAGGAAGCCACAACTGTATAAATTACTACACACATACAAGCTAAAGTATAAAAGATTAGTAGAACTCAAATTGGCTACAACAGTTCTTAAATACGTAAACTGTTTATATTAATATGATACAAAGATACAAAAAAATAAAAATACAAAGTTTGATATAATTTGATTTGAGGGAAAGAACACATACTAATCAAAGTCATAATCAGATACATTACCTACATCTACAAACTCTATATTTTCCTTATCTTCACAAGAAGTTAATAATAATGATTTAGCTTCATTTGTGAGAGGTTTATTTCGTTGACATATTTTAGGCCTGAAACTTGATAGGTATGGGTCAGACGATATTAACAAATTAATGATAATATCTTCATTTGTTGCAATCCTGCTAGATTTACGCGAGTGGAAAGTTCTGAAGTTTTTAAAATCTTTGTTACGAGCTTCAGAGGCCTCTTCAGAGAGCTTGCCGATTGGTATAAAGTTATTGTGCTCTATTATATCGGCACCATGAATGAGTAATTTATGCACGCTTGAGGGCATATAATACCATTCATAGAGCTCGACATATTTGCGTGCTGTAGCAGCACAATATTGGCGGAATTTTTCCACGTCCACAAACTCTCCACATGAGATAGCCTGAAGAATCACTCCAAATCTTCTAACGAGTTCTTCATCAACACCCGTTATTTGAGCAGTAATTTGAGGATTAACAAAAAATCTTCTTGCTGTGTTTCCATCGTTGCTTGTACCAGCCCCTTGTTTAACAACGTCCACAAGTAGCCCCGTTTCAGTCCGGAATTGTTCTTGAATAGCCTTTTTTCTTTCGCTTAACTGTTGCTTCAAATCTTCGCCCTTAGCTTGCCATTTCTTGAAGTCAAGACGGTAAGCAATATGTAAGATACATTCCATGCATCTAATTCGTGCATGGAGGGAAGACAGACCGAACTTAAACATGTCTACAGACTGGGTTCTCTGAGTAACCTTGTCGATATCATTCATTTCTTTTGGTTTTGCTTTGCATATATCGCATGTAGCTGTGGATGTATCTGATAAATGTGAAGTTATTTTACCATCAATCATCGTCATATGCAGAACGTGTTTTACATTTGCACCATCGATAACAGTTGGACGTAGAGCAGCAATTTCCGTATCAATTGAAGTCATTTCTTCTTTAACATTCAAATCGTTCTCTTTAGCAAACTTAAAATAAATGGGTCGACAGTAAAACGTTGAAGACGCTTTGGGGTTTTCCCATATTATTTCATCAGTACCATCTCTCAATAGTTTTAACGGCACAAATGAACACATGAAGATGCTTGAATCATCGCCGTCAATTTTTTGTTGGTAGTTGCTTTGCCCAGATGCACCGTCAAACCCCCATTTACTGATAAGAGTCGAATTACTGCCAGTTAAATCAGTTTCCAGAGTTTTTAATAGTCTCTTGACCGTAATATCTAAAATAGACTGAAGTTTAAGTTTAACTTCAGTCTCAGTTATTACCATGTCTTCTTTTTCAACGTAGCACTCCTTCTTCTCTTGCTTCAAAGCATCATACGATGGAAGTATATCACACCCCATGTCTCTCATTGTCTGCCTCAATGTAATATACTGCCATTTCGATAATTTCAGTGATGTTGAAATACCGAGTGCCTTATCGGTATGACAAGTTCGTTTCGTCGATTTCAGGCAGGCTCGCAGCATTGGCGCATCTTCAGGCTTTTTAATCAAATGCTTCACTAATTCTACAAAGTCCGTTTGGTTTTCATTTTCCGCTTTCCTAGCCAGGGCATAAGCAAGTGTCTCAAAATCGTTTTCGGCAATGAGATTTTCAGTTCTTCTTCTTTTTTGCAGTGGACTCAAATTGGCAAATTCTTTTCGAGGACTAAATGTAGCGGTTGATGTCGACACAGCCACACTATGAGGAACAGTGCATTCCGTTGATAAACTAGGTCTTGTTACTGTTGAAATACTTGTTGAAGGATCTTCAAAACTCGTCATAATATTTGATTGTTCTTCAGTTATGTCTAGTGAAACAAACTCTGGCCATTTTATTTCTTGGTCCAACCAGTCAGCAAACTTCTTTATAAAATTCCCTTGTGTGTAATTAGCTGACTTCCATTTGCGTTTAAGATTACTCGTATATGTAGCACAAAACGTTTTAAGAGTTGTCTTTTGTTCTTCAGATAATGAAAATCTCACTGAATCGAGTACTTTTTGAAATAACATGTCGGCACTAAAATATTTTTGCCTCATATATATATATACGTCGAGATTAGATACAAGCCCTTCCATTCTGAGCAACTTAAAATTTGAGCAAAGAGAACGTTACGGTACGAATCAATAATGATAAGTGAAATGAAATACAGGTGTACTCCGTATTTATTATAATCGAAGTCATTGTTGAATAATAATAATAACAACGTATTATTTATTCACCTACCCACAATAAAAGCAAATAATCAGTAATTATTATAGGCTAACAATTGCAGGTAATGACTGTGGGTAGCCCTTTGAATTTCCCAAAACCCGCCACAATAGAGTTTGTATTGTTTATATGTAATGATGCTCTCGTTAATGGTGTGCGACTTTTAAGCGATTGTCAAACAAAAGATTAAATTGTTGGCTTTAAACGACTTCATTGTAATTCTTTACAATATTGTATTCTTGTTTTCTTTTTCTTAAAACTATTTCTTTTATCTATTTATATTAATTCCATATCTTTTGAATAAGGACGCTTTTATTTAAAGTTAAGTTGTATGGTGTCGTTATCTATATATATATATTTTTATTAGATAATAATCTGCGCTGTATTAATAACTAAATGCTGGGCAAGAAACATAAACAAACTGTTTATTGAGACACATAACCCCGTAAAGCAAAATTACCCTAATAAGCATTTTGAAAAATTCGTATCTTTTGAACGGGGCCGTCCGGGGTAAAGGTCAAAGGTCACATGGCTTCGTAAGAGACCCGGTAATAATCCCTATTAGTTTCAGCTTGACCGTAGAAGACCGAGACAAGTTATGAGCAAAACAAATTCCGTTTTCATACATTTGAAACTCTAAAGCCCGTGCTTTATGGTGTTAGATTAAAAGGAAATTCCCCAAACTATTTTATTATTCAATGTAGTGATATGTCCAATAAAACCGCATACCTTAAACGGATAATATACATTTTTATTTTTTCAAAAATCCTATGAAAGGGGACCTCTTTTTTTCACCCACTGTGCGGCAGTCTTGGTGGGGACAAGACGAGAAGACGAGACGTGAGAAGCGAAGCGTAACTCAAGGGCATTACTGGCACAGCTGACACTATTTACCTACATTTTGTCGAATGGCTTCATCGTTTTTAGGACACCCTTTTAACTAGGGTTCTGATTACACCCACCAGATAAACAAAGTTCTTGGAATATATTATCGAAAGAGAAATAATTAAACATGTAATAACGTTTTAATTAGGTCGTTTTATACTTTGGTAGTGTAAAAATTAAATTTTAAGATCATTTGTACACTTAACTTTGTTATTAACCACTAAGTATTCGGAAACATGCACAAGTCTTGGCAAGTGAAACAAAATAGCGGAAAGTGTCTTTCGACGTTCCCTCAAGAAGTCCACGGGGAGGTTCCAGTAAATCCCCACACATTTACTGAAACATAGGGAAAGGGGGATTGACTTGACTGCCACATACTTTGACTTGACTAATATTTTGACCATCACAAGAAACATTAGAATGCGTCACACCGACATTCTAATGTAAAAAGAAAAACAGAATAATTTAACTTAAGGCTAGGCTGTATGGGCATTGTTCCCCTTGCCGTCCTTGAAAAGGGAGAATTAAACAAAAAAAAACCATTTGACATTGACATTCGTCAATTCACATGTAGCCGCCAGCCGATAGCCGTGGTCCTTGCGTGCGTGGTAGAGCAATGTAAAAAGAAATTACGTTACACCCTGAACTTTATGTCTGACTATTATACAATTAATGAGATTTTTTAAGAAAGACATTCAATATGCCTACGATCTCTGTCAACCGAGACGCGTTGTTTACCGCATTGGGCAGCAAATATAGTAATATATTTTTTTAAGTGGTTTTTCAAAATCGAATAATATCTTTATATTTAAGTAAATAATTTAAATTTCAGCTGATGAAGAATTTCAGAATTTATGTTTTGAGTTCGGATTGGAACTAGACGAAGTAGTAAGTACCAACTGCTAAACAAGTTCTTCTGTGCCTTACCTTAGTAAATTACAAACCTGTAATAATAATAATAAAGCCTTTTATATATCCATATAGGTTATTTACAATTAAAAAAAGAAGTTGTTAGTTTGTTAGTTGCAGTTCTTGATTGTTAAGTTAGGTTTAAAGGTTTTATTCAGATGCCTAGATCCCTCTTTAGGTGAAGGCCTCCTCCAGTTTTTCCCATTCTTCCTATCTTGAGCTGATTTTGTCCAGTGCTGTTTGCAATTATATATTTTATTAAATAAAAAAAAATACAAAACTGTACTGAACATTAAATAATAACGCACACTATTATCTAAATATTATTCAAGCATGCTTATCTACATTGCAGACAACTGAAAAACAAATGTTAATGAAAGAACAAGGAAGTCATGCTGGTACAGGGGTTTCAGATGACATCTTATACCGCATAGATATTCCAGCTAATAGATATGATTTGCTCTGCTTGGAGGGTCTTGTGAATGGAATACTTGTTTTCCAAGGAAAGTAAGTATAGAATATTCGTTCAAGAGTACATAGACATTGCCTCTCAAACTAATACAAGACTTAAATCTGGCATAAATACAGTGATGACTGATGGCTCACTGTAGGTACTATTAAAAAGTTTAAAAAATATATCAACCTATGCCTATCCCTGCCATGAGCAATAAAGCACAATTTTTACTGTGTTAGCTTTTATCTTCCCACCAGTTATTAACTAGAAACTAATACACAAATAAGATATCATATTTTCAAAACAAAGATACTGTTTCAATGGCTGTCTAATTGGCAACTGACTGACTAATTTGCAAATGAGGAGCCACCTGGCATGACCAGCAAGCGAAAATTGGTGCTCCAGCTCCAACAGTTACAAAGGTTACTTACCTTTGGACTGCTAGTGGGTGCCTCTTCATTCTCTAGTTCTTTCGCTCTTTCTATATAAATAAATATTTAAAAATGTCAATAACTGTCTTAGACTATTCTATATTTCTAGACATAAATTATCAAAATAAAGGAACAATCTGTAATTATTTCTTTCTATTATCTGTAAAATAAGATATTATTTGAAAATACTAGAAAAAAGAAACACACGGACCAGGCAGCAGACGGTACCTGAACTCGCACCTTCTGCTATCCGGGCGGATGCACTGACCATTATGCTATCGTGGTCCTAGTGGCTGCGTCGTATTCTTTCTAGCATTTTTTAGGCTGCAAGGCAGTGCCAGCTCTGCATTGTAGGTAACCCAAAGTGTCAAAGGAATACTTTTATAAGTATTAGACATTTGGAAGATGAAATAGCAATTGTAGTTATATTTTTAAGCATTGCTAGATGTTAAAATCTAAAGAAAACTTTCACAAAATAATTATTCCACATGGACCACATGGACCAGGCAGCAGATGGGACTCAAACCTGCACCCTCTGCTATCCAGGCGAATGCACTGACCAGTATGCTACCGCGGCCCAGATGTCGAAAGTCGAATTCTTTCTAGTATTTCTTAGGCTGCAACTCAGAGCCATCTCTTTGCATTGTAGGTAACCCACAATGTCAAATCACAGTTTCAAAATATTAAACATTTGATGAGGTAGCAATTGCAGTTATATTTTTTTAAGTATTTAACTGCTACATGTTTAAATGTAAAGAAAATTTTACTAGAAAAAAATCCACATGGACCACTTTCCGCTAACGGGGCAGATGCACTGACCATTATGCAACCGTGGCCCTAATGGCTAATGTCGAATTCTTTTATTCTTAATTATTTCTTGGACTGCAAGGCAGCGCCATCTCTCGCATTATAGGTAACGCACAATGGCAAATGAATACTTTTTGAATGATGAAGGACCGTACTTGTCCGTGGGGATTTTTTTCTTTAGATTTAAACTTCTGGGAACTTAAATGCTTAAAAAAGAAAATAACCATAAAAAATATGTTATTTTAACAATTTCAATGTAAATATGCATACAATGATTTTTATTTAACATGTTTTTATGGTTACATTTTTATATTAGAGTGACTGAAAGTAAAATATATTTTGTATAAGAAAAATATCTAAATATTTTTGAGGCTATTTCAAATAGATTATCCTAAAAATTTTGATTATTTTTTAAAACTTTTCAGAAAGGCACCTCCTCAGTATAAGCTTACAAAATATGAAGACTGTTACTCACTGCACCTCACACCAGCTACAGCCCAAATTAGACCATATGCAGTTGCAGCAGTTCTCAAAGGCATCACATTCACTAAGGACTCATATGATAGTTTCATTGATTTACAGGTGAAATAAAATTTTGTTAATAATGAATTCCCAATTTCTAATGATATTATACGTAATTATATTTAATTAATTATTTATTATGACCACTATTTCTCTTTCTTCTTTACAACAATCTTTAACTTGACTTGGTCTGCCCTACCCCTGGAGTGTTTTTTAGAGCCCGGAGGCTCGGAGGGAGAGCAGCCCCCGCCTGCTGTGACAAAGCCGCAAGCATGGTGCGACCCTTAGCGCCTGAGGCTGGTCCTCAGGCGATACGGGCTGTGGCTTCGACCAACAAGCCGAAGGTGTGAAGCAGAGTGATGCTTGTGACTTTGTCACGAAAAGGCGGAGGGGCTGCTATTCCCGCAGCGCCGGAGATAAGGCAGAAGTACTGGTTCTTACTTCCTGAGTCATTGTATCCTAAAAACTTAATGAATTGAATGCGGCCGTGACAGCCCTTTCAAATGTTTAATACTTGTAAAAGTATTCATTTGACATTGTGGGTTACCTACAATGCGAAGAAATGGCGCTGCCTTGCAGCTTAAGAATGGCTAAAAAGAAATTCAACGCGACCGTCAGGGCCGCGGTCGCATAATTGGTCAGTGCATTATTAGCAAAGGGTGCGGGTTCGAGTCCCGTATGCTGCCTGGTCCGCGTGGAATTTTTTCTTGTTATATTTTCTTTAGATTTAAACATCAAGCAGTTACATGCTTTAAAAAATAAAAATTATAAGGTTTAAATGATTTTAAATGCTTATATTATTTTTTCTTGTAGGACAAGTTGCACCAGAACATATGTAGAAAGCGAGCACTGGTAGCCATCGGCACACATGATCTGGACACTGTACAGGGTCCGTTTGTGTACGACGCATTGCCCCCTAGCGAGATCAAGTTTAAGGCTCTCAATCAACCGAAGGAAATGACTGCTCCAGAACTTATGGAATTGTACTCGGTAATTTTTTTTATGTTTTACAATTCTATCAATATAATCAAGCAATTTAGTAAGTACAATTAAGGTTACAGCGGCGCGCGATCCGCATCATAGGCGATGAGGAGGTGACTAAACACCTTGAGCCTCTTCAATTACGCCGTGACGTGGCGTCACTAAGCGCGTTCTATCGTGTATACCACGGCGAGTGTTCTGAGGAGTTATTCTCTCTTATCCCACCTTCCCCTTTCCTTCAGAGGACCACGCGCGCTGGCCTACGTTGTCACCGTCTTAGGCCGTATACAGAAAGAAAGCCGAAAGCCGATCGGCGCCGATAGGCGCTTATCGGCGCCGATCCTTCCTACATAAAGGAAGCCGATTAAAGCAGATCAAGCAAAATGTCGGACTCATCGGACGATGATTTGGTTTTGTTAGAAAATGTTTATTTAAAAATGCGAAAAACAGCTATACATCCTATAAATAGAGAAAGGAAACGTTTCGGAGAATACCATAATTTATTTGTAAAAAAAAAAATTGATGAACAAAGAATTTATACATATACAAGAATGATTCTAGAAACATTTTATTACATTTTGGATTTAGTGAAAAACCGTTTGATGAAAAATTGGGGCAATTGGCATAAACAACCAATCCTTCCAGAAGAAAGACTTGTTGTCACCATTCGATAAGTACGAAACAAATAATTTTAGCGCTTAGTTAATAAAAGATAAAGTTATTAGATTTATAAAAAGATTATAACTTAGATTGATTTAATCTAAGGAAAATAATTCAAATACAAATTATTTATTATTCGGACCAGCGCGAGTCGGCGCTTATCGGCACCGATCGGCGCCGGTCCATAGAAAAAGGATCAGCGCCTATAGGCGATGATAAGCGCCGATCGGCGCTGATCGGCGCCGATCGGCTTTCGGCTTTCTTTCTGTATACGGCCTTACTGTGGCCACAATTCCAACGCGTACAAAGAAATTTGGTGACTCATTTCTTTGTCGCACTATCCGTACATGGAATGCTCTGCCCGCTCACGTGTTCCCTCCCTCTTACAACCTGGGATCCTTTAAAAGAGGCGTGAAGAAGCAACATGCAGGCCGGCAGGGTGAGGATGGCTTGTGTAGTAGGTAGAACTGCTGTATCAGCTATCTTCGCGTCTGGACTTCACCTTCACTTAACATCAGGTGGGGTGGAGTCATTTGTCGGACCTATCTATAAAAAAAAAAAAAAGTTAAAAAAAATCTCATGTTTTCATGACATAACATCTTTATTTTAAACTTTTTAAATTTGCATATTGTGATCAAATCTTCTAACAGCATTTTAAAGCAGTTATGTATTGATCATTTAAGTTGAAATTTTGCATACACATTTAGTTAAGTAACTATTCTCTGTTCAACTTCCTCTGAGACAAAGGGTAAATAAATAAACCAATGTTTCTAAAAAATAAATTATCGAGAGTGTTAACCGAATTTCACATTTCAACATAAACTATTTGCTTTATCACTATTCTCTTCAATTAAGTAGTATTATAATGTGTTAAAATTTTGGGAATAGCTACAGCTTTAGGTCTTTTTAGTGTCACTTGTTTTTAATTATGATTTTATATGCATATTAAATTCGACCTGTTGAAAAACCTTTTCTAGTTTGTTTACCTTTTGTCTCAACGGAAGTTGAATAGAGTATAAGTGACGTATTTCTAAATCCAATATGGCGGAGGGAATCCAAGATCACGGAATAGTTATATTTGTGCTCTTCCTTGATTATGAATAATTTTAAAACTTATTCTATTATCTTAATTAATAATGGTTACAGCATCACGCGCAACTGAAACAATACCTTCCTATAATAAGGGACAGTCACGTGTACCCTGTGATAAAGGATAAGAATGGTATCGTACTGTCCATGCCGCCCATCATCAACGGCGATCATTCGAAGATCACCCTTAACACGAAGAATGTGTTCATCGAATGTACTGCTACAGATTTAACAAAGGTAAATTAAATATACCATTAATTACATGAAAAAAATTTTCAACACATTTGCTCAAAAAATGTATTTACGAAGGTTCTTGTATTGTTCGAAATTCAAAATTACGGGCCATCCAGCGGAGCGTGCGGTAAAATTCATTACGCACCGTCCCATACATGGCAGCGTGCGTATTCTTTACGGTTTTTTTTAAATTTCGATCGAACCTCTTCGGAAGCGCTTTTAGTCTTTACCTATGCCTCAGTTGTCCTACCCGCGCGTGGCGGCATTTAGAAAAGCGCGCCATTTTCTTATTAGAAAAAAATGCTTCATTACTTAAATTCTGTATTAATGATTTCTCGCAAGTGTGTTGAAAAACGTATGAGCTTCGTGCGGATTGGTATTATAAACTCGTGAATTCGTCTCGGTCTTACCTTACCCTTACATTGTAACGTGTTAAAAAACGTCACATGAATCTCCTTTGTTGAAAGAGCGAGATAGAAGACTTTGTTTAGGCTGTCTGTCTCACCATCTGTCTCACCTCGTTTTCTATCTCACATCAATTTTGTTAGTCTATGCGCTTTTTGTTATTTGTGACTCGATCCATATCAAGCAATAAGCCGTATGGACGTCGTATTCTTTGCCCGCCCGGAAAGAAAAGAAAAACCTAATGACACTTCACGTCACAATTCATATGGAAGCGGAATTAGGGGTGTACATTTAAAAAATATATCGATACATGTATTCGATATAAAATATCGGAAAGAGATATCGATGATTTTCGATATATCGTTTGAAAATATCTATATTTTTTCAATATCGAATATTTTTCACAAGTTTCATTTACTACGAGTATTACTTTAATAGAATTATAGATAAGACGTTGATGAGATGATTTTTTATTTAAGTAAGTGAAACACTAAAAATCAAAAAACACAAAAAAAGTATTATTTTTTCAGAAATATAATCTTAATCGTTTTCTGAAATAGCTAATACAATTTCTCAGGTAACTCAAAATTCACGGTATATTATGTAAACAGGACACCACTGTTACCAATAAAACGGAATGAGTGCGAGATAAAGAACGGAGACCTTTTATCCCTTTCTAATAGGATGACCCTAGCTTTTATTTATGGGAAATGGATATATTAAAACAAATAAGGAGAAGTCATGCAGAAGAAGGGGCAGATAAAAGATACCGCCATGAAGCTAAAGCGCGTGGAAGGCATATTGTTTTGTTGAAATTTTATTTTTTGGGAGATGTTACTGGCATTATGATCTATAAATGCAATATATCCCGCTTCTGGTATGTACATGATACATTTCAATGACACTCATTTTGCCAATCTCCTTAACTTTGGTTTTATTGTCATTATGAGTCAGCATTAGTTTTTATATATCGGTCGATATTTCTATAAATATATCGATATATCGAATAAAAATATCTTTGTCAAAACATCGAATCAATCGATATATCGTATGGTAAATATAGAATAAAATTCAATATATCGATATTAAATGAATATCCCTAAGCGGAATCATTCACTGCTAATCTAAATGAATTACCAAGATATAATGCGATTCAACTAAGAATAGGACCGAGTGGGCTCCATATTGTGACGTCATAGCTGTCAATTCAAACCAAATAGGTAGGGTGAGCAAAACAAAGTTTTTATTTAATAAAATGAATTTACTGAGATTGAGAAAAAATACAACCGATTTTTAATAATATTTCTTTAATAAGACTGTGTGAGAAAAATCATTAATCAGAATCTAGCTCTTCAATTCCGCTCATCTGCATTACCGCCGGAGTAGTTATGAATAATCATGCAGGTCATATACGAACATGCATCCTTTGTGTAAACGAAAGTTTTAAATCAGTTTCTGAACGAAACATAAAGTGACATTTGGTTGACGATTTAGGTTATCAATCATTCATAGCCAAAGCTCAATAAAAGAAAAAAAATATCAACCAATACTAATTAACAATATTTTTTACTGTTTGGTTAAAAATGTTTGGTTTTTATTCTAGAATTAGCTGAGTGCTAAAAAGTGTTCCGAGATTTTTTTGCAAGCCGTACTTTTCAAGCGACATTTGACAGATGGAGGTTATTGGCTTTCCTATTCTTATTTGAATCGCATTATATTCATACTATTTGTAATTATTTTAAATGAAATGAAACCTTAGTTTGTTTTTGTGCTTCATGCTCGGGAGTTCAGTGGAGTTGTGCCCATTATGGAGTTCTAACTTTTGTTTTGGCTGTTTCCGTCCGGAAAGCCGTTGGTGTTGAGTCGGCTATGAATGTCACGTTTTGGGGCTTTTGCCAATTTATTGCTGTTTTGACTTTCGTCACTACATTTTTTTTGTCGAACTGATTGTTCTAGACGCCTTTTGCACATCATGTTCGGAAAGCAGGTGGTGTTGTGCCGACCATGATTGTGATTTAAATGAGTTAGGGCCCATTTTGCCACTAATCTCGAACTTTGATTTAGGGATTTAACTAATAGTACTTGCGACTTTTTAGTATGGCAGTACTAGGGTGGGACTTTTCTAGAGTCTGCGACATAGTTGTCTAACAGATCTCCCAAGAGTTGGTAGTAGGAGTAGATTGTAGTTTTATGTCTGTTACCTAGTTGTCCAACAGACGTTCAGAAATTAATATTAAGAGTGGTTTAGAAATTTTAGGAGTCTGCGATTTAAATATCTAACGGATCTCTCAAGGGTTTAGGTTTTGAAGGAGTTTTAATTTAGGAAATTTTAGAGTCTGCGACTTAGTTGTCCGACAGATTTCTCCAGGGTTTAGTTATAGAGTAGTTTGGATTTAGAGATTTTTTAGAGTCTGCGAATTTTATGTCCGACAAGTCTCAATAATGATGATGATAGAGGTTGAATTTTTTTACTATTCTGTAGTAGCTTTGCATGCTTTTATTTTGAATCATTTTACTTTAGTTTTTTAATAATTTTGGGTCTTCGTGAAGTGTCATTAGGTTTTTTTTTCTCTTTCCAGGCGGGCAAAGAAAACAACGCCCATACGGCTTACTGCTTGATAAGGATCGAGTCACAAATAACAAAAAGCGCATAGACTAACGAAATTGATGTGAGATAAAAAACGAGGTGAGACAGACAACCTAAACAAAGTCTTCTATCTCGCTCTTTAAACAAAGGAGATTCATGTGACGTTTTTAACACGTTACATAATAATGTAACTGTCGACGAATACGTCTACTCGTTTTACCCGTACATTCGTCCATCCTTATCCTTACATTCGTGTACTCGTTTGTAATATTACTAGTCGTTGTATATACCAACTTACCGCACTAAAATCATAAATAACTATTTTTTGTGGCTCCAATTGCCATTATAAATAAATAAATATTTTCAACACGCTCCAATTAGCCTAGCTCCAAAGTTAGCACTGAAAGGCTAGTGTTATGGGATACTAAGGGTAACGAATAGGGTACATATACTGATAAATATACACGGTCATAAGTATTGTCACACAGTAAAAATTTCTTTTAGAATGGTGGCCACAAAAAAGTTTATTGAATTCGAATTTCGAATTGTTCATGAAAATAAAAATGTATACTTTTTAGAATTTTACTCATTTTCAAATATGGAGTGGATGCTTAAAGGAGACCGTGTTGCAGTTATTGCGTTGCATCGTTGCGGTTACGCGCCAATTCAAATTTTAGACATACTGAAAATTTTGAATATAACCAAAAGATTCGTTTATCGTACCATCAAACGATACAATGAAGACTCTAGTGTAGATGACAGGTCAAGAAGTGGTCGCCCTCGGTCTATTAAGACTCCAGCAGTGATAAAAGCTGTGAAGGCGCGAATTCAAAGAAATCCCAAACGTAAGCAGAAACTGTTGGCCCTTCAGATGGGCTTAAGCAGAACCACGGTGAAAAGGGTGTTAAATAAAGACTTAGGGCTTCGGGCATATCGGAGAAAAACAGGACAGGAGCGCTGCTTAGTTTTCATAGAAACTTGACGATGCGATACTATTACGGAGCTATCAAAATTCGTGATTGGATCTCTGATGATCTAGGACTCTTAGAGTGTCTGCATGGGAGTGGATTAGCCTCTCTAGGTCGTTATATCTAATATATAAAATTCTCGTGTCACGGCGTGCGTAATTGAACTACTCCGAAACTGGAGTTGGTGAAGGCTCGCCCGATTTTCGTGAAATTTTATATGCATATCATATTATCAGTAGGTCTGAGAATCTGACAACATCTATTTTTCATCTACCTAAATATTAAGGGTACCCTTAAATTATTTTCTTTTTTGGATATTTATTTTTTTATGATACATCATCCAAATACATACAACCCTAAATTTTCACCTTTCTACCACCAACCCCTATTTTTTTATGGCGGTACGAAGTTCACTGGGACAGCTAGTATGTATCTTTATTTTGTTCTTATCATTTAACGGTCTCGTTAAGTATTATTCCTAGTACCACAGTAGCTCTTAAGTATAAGTACAACACAATCTTTATGATTCTTTTCCAGGCCATAGTTGTCCTGGACACGATAGTGTGCATGTTCTCTCAGTACTGTGCGAAACCTTACGGAGTACAACAATGTAAGGTTTTCTCCCCCGACGGCACCTATGAGTTGTATCCCAAGTTGGAATACAGGGAGGAATCAATCAACATTGATAAGGCTAACAGCTACATCGGCATAAGGTAATATTATTTTGTTATTATTTTTTGATTTTATTTGATTGACAATTGATAATATGATTTAATTTATATGAATTGTAATTTTTTGTAATTTATATATTTTATTATTATTATTGTGATTATTTAATTTGATTATTATCAATTGTTTTTCTACTTCTGTATGTAATATGGGTACTACGCCTGAAATAAATGATTATTATTATTATACCTTTTTTGAGGAGCTCAATGGCGCAGGTAGCTAGCGCGTTCGGCTGCGATCGTTGAAGTTAGCAACTTTCGCAATGGTCAGTCAATTGATGGGTGACCAAAAATCTTCTATCTCGAGTTCCTCCTTGCTTCGGAAGGCACGTTAAGCCGTTGCTCCCAGCTGCATCTGCAGTCGTGAGCACCCGCCAATCCGCACTGGGCCCGCGGGTCATGGCCCAATCTCCTTATTTCATCCATAGGTAAGGCCTGTGCCCCAGCAGTGGGAACATTAATAGGCTGATGATGATGATAACTTTTTTTAATGTGTCATATACAACAGGTACATACTAGGTTTTCGGTCGTACATTTGTAAAAATGAATAAACGCAAAAAAGGAGTTGCATTTGTTGAAAAGTTGAAATTCACATTTATATATTACGTCACGAATGATGTGCAAGAGTGACAGCATGTCTTGCGTCGCTTTTTTGATTTATTTCTTTGTTGGCATGACTTTTACGCTTACGGCGTAGCTTCTCGACATTCACAAGTGCTTGTAACAGCCTAGACTGAATAAACGATATTGATTTTGATTTTGTCCAGCTCTAAAAAAGCCCTAAGACGTAATTTTTATAAGAAATTCGACTATAAAGTCTGTAGCACTGGAGTCAGTGCATTCGCTCGGATATCGAATGGCGCTGGTTCGAATCCAGCCTGATACCCAGTTGAATTCTTTCTAGTAATATTTTCTTTACATACATTGTGAACCGAAAAAAGAAAACAAAAACCACCTTATTCCAAAACGCGGACTGAAGTTGGTGTTGGCTTAAATCTAATGCTGTCTCTGTCTCATTTTAAGCAAATAAAAGTGACAGCATCATTTTAAGATCGGGGTTAAACTCCCCGTCCGCTCTCCCACTTCCTTCTAATCCTCTCCATCCAAAGGTTGTCTGGAAGAGATCGCTTTTAGCGATAAGGCCGCCCATTGTAATACTTTATTTAAATAGCACTGTATTTATTGTAATGTTTTCTGTGGTGTTCAATAAAGTGTTTTGTATTGTACACTTTAGTCGACGTTTTGTAATAAAAGTTTAATCGTCTTGTTTTGGTGTCTAGTGAGAATGGAGACAAGCTGGCTTCTCTTCTGTCCCGCATGTGTTTGTCATCGAAGCTTCTGAACCAATCGGAGGTGAAAGTGAAAGTGCCACCAACCAGGCATGACGTCATACACGCCTGCGACCTTTACGAGGACATCGCCATCGCATACGGGTAACGTTAAATGGAGAGATAAGTAGTGTGAAAGAGATTGAGAGTGAGGGAGTAAGAACTCTTACTCATGTCTGTGTTTACGAGCGATATCCATAATCATAACAACAACATTACTCAGTCTAGTGATTTGAATTCTGACTGTTTTGGTGTTGTCTTTGTTACGGAGATTACGTCGATAATGTTTAATCATTCCTTGCAAACGGGTATATTTCCAGAGGAATGGAAAAAAGCCCATATTGAAAAAATGTGATTTAAGTAAGATTGAAAATTACAGACTCATATTAATATTGTAATGTTTTGTCAAAATCTTTGAATCCCTTATCTCTCCGCTTTTATCTCAACATATAAAACACAAAATCTCGTGTTTCCAACATGGTTTTCAGAATGGTCGTTCGGCAACAACAAATCTGGTGTCATTTGTTTCTAGCGTCTCTCGAGAAATTGACTGTGGTTGACTTTTGATTGACTCGGCGAGCACTGTCAGTATGAAATACTTTTAGACTTTATAGACCAGGGTCGATAATTTTTGAGACCAAAAAAATTATAGTAGGATGAAACCCATTACAAAAGGTAGAGAATATAACAAAAATGAAAGGAAAAATAAATTACGGGCGATCTGAGGTCGGGAAGGGGGAGGGGGTGAGTTTTTAAGGGTAAAAAATGGTTAATCTCAATTTCCGGTAAAACTGCAAGTCCTATGATTCGAGTTTTTTTCATTATTAATTTGCATTTTCTGAGAACATTTATCATAGTAGTGTATATTTTTTTTATACCATCAGAAAGTAGAGATTTCAACAAACAAAAAACACACCAACTTTTTTAAAAAAGCAGATATTTTGACGTGAGAATTTTCGATTGAAAATTAGGGTGCTTTTTGGATATTAAGTCAAAATAAGGTGAAAAAATGAATATTTTAAATCAAAAAAATTACTGTATGTTTGGGACATACAAAGGTAAGTTTTCAAAAAATTTCGTGAAAAAATATTTTTTTTGCAAAAAATAAAAATCAAAAACCAAAAACTCGGTTATTCGCATTTTTCACATAAATTTTGAGGTTATGTGAAAAAAGTGTCGATATAAAAGTTGTAGATCTTTTTATTACCTACAACTTTGCCATTTAACTTTTTTCATAGGACTTGCAGTTTTACCGGAAATCGAGATTAACCATTTTTTACCCTTAAAAACTCACCCCCTCCCCCTTTCCGACCTCAGATCGCCCGTAATTTATTTTTCCTTTCATTTTTGTTATATTCTCTACCTTTTGTAATGGGTTTCATCCTACTATAATTTTTTTTCACTTCTCACCATTTTTAAAATTATCGACCCTGGTCTATTATCTACACACTTAAAAGACCAATATCGCTTGAAAATCTCGAAGAAGTCACGACATCGCGCGACCTAATCAAGAGATACTGGTGACAAGTTAAATACCCCCTTTTGTTTTTTAAACTTCCTTTTACATAGTAATTACGTATTCAATCAACTATATAACTCTGTAGATGCGGCTTGAATAGCCTCCTCCTTACGGCTACTATCCTAAATTTGGAAGTTCTCTAATAATTCTCTCGTGGATTATATTTCGCAATTTTGACCTATTCTAAGAGATGCCGATAACTTCGCCTACCGTGGGGTTTATGCTGATCGTATCTGATCATCTGACCAACCCATTGGACTTTTTCTATCTACTTTGCAACCCCTTCTCGGCAATAGGACTAAAGTATTCGAAACTCCTCCTTGGGCATCAATTATAGTGATGTCTGATGCTTTGTTCAGTGAATCCCGACCATTTGCCTCTAATATCACATCTCTAATGTGTTAATACATAGACGATACCTTTTAAACCCCCTTATTAATAAACGAAGAATAGATAACTCCATGATTTGTGATATGAACAAGACACGGCGTAACTATTCTAAGCTTATTCCTATAAAGTCTATATTCTTCCGCCTACAGCGACAATTCGTTAAATTTTACGATCTTGTATTTCGAATTGTCATACCTCTGTGACGCTTGCGTTTAAATGAAGACATTATATATTATGCAATAATGGTGGCTATGAATGTTTAAATAATGCCTTATATTGTTTTTGGCTACGCGATCATCCCACGGAGCTCCGTAGATCGTCCAATGTACCATTTGGACAGGTTTCGGCCATGATTTTGTTCGTGATGTTGTACCTAGGGTTTTTAATATCGTGGTTTGTACCGTTTTCTATCTACTTTGCTGGTCAACAGTAACTTCTCAAGATATGTCTAAAGCATTCGTAGCTCCTCCGTAGGCATAATATTATTATTGAGACTCATATTTATCTTGAGTTTAGTTAGTAGGTATAGATGCGTGGGTCCGATGCTGTATCTCTGCCCAGTGAATTCTGTGCTTTTTCTTCAAACACCACATTTCAAATCTATTCAAGGCGATCCGCCTTTTTGAATATCCAGGTCACTGCTCTACACCATATTAGAAAGATGAAAAACATGAGTTGTGTGTGACGAGTCTTTTCTTGGTTTTATGCTAATCTATACATACAATAAAACGGTAGGAAAGTCAAAACTGTACATTGAATATTTTTTTTAAAGAATACTTGGGGTGTGATCTACAATTGATACTGAAGCCAAAACTATAGTTTTTAGAATTTTGGTCTGTCTGTCTGTATGTATGTCCGGGATAAACTCAAAAAGTACTTGCATGGTTTTACTTCAAATTTAGGACGGATATTATTAAGAAGTCGAGTCAACATATTGTCTACATACTATCACGCTTACACCTACCCACGCGTATGAAATCGCGGGCGACCGCTAGTTATTTCTATACATTGCTTAAATAGTAAAATATAAAAAAAGTTAAATGTAGTTATTGCTTTATATTGGTAGATACAACAACATAACGCGTAGAACTGCAGCAGTCAGCACTTGCGGCGCTCAGGAGCCCATGAACAAGCTCACGGAGCAGTTGCGTCGCGAATGCGCATGCGCAGGATACACTGAGGCTCTCACCTTCACGCTGGTACGTTATAATCCTACTTGCTACTAATATTATAAACGAAAAAGCAACGAAATTGAAATAATGTGGAATGGTTTGTATTATTTCTAATTCGTTTTACAATAGTTTAGTGAAGACAATATCATTTTACAATCTTGCGCCTCTTAGGCCGTGTTGTTTTATCTATATTTAAATTTGACTATAGTTAATGCCATGCCAAATAAGCACATAGTAAATGTGTCAAATTTTGACGAATGTTTACTTTTTCCCACTTAGTTACTCCCAAATAGGGTATTTGACAAGTTTTAAAAAACGATCTCACGTTATTTACTAATGTTTATGGAGTCCATAAAAAGACATTTTTAAGTTTGTTACGTAATTCATAAAAAAAGTAGAATAAAAATTCAGTTTTCAAGTTACCGCGAAAATCGTTTCTCTCGACATATTGGCGTCTCACTAGTATGTGACGTCACACGACTCTCATTAAAACGTCAAACGATACAATGTTATGTCACTTTGACCGGAAATTTACTACCGTGTGACGTCATTTTAGTCTTAGCCAATCCCATGCGTTTTCGGTCACGTGACCATTGAGCAAAAAAATCATTTCTATTTAATGATTTTATAGAAAAGTTATTAATTATTTGCTCTTTCAGAATAGTAAAATCGCTGCTAATATTCATAGTAAACCACAGATACCAACAATTTGTACTTTGTTGAAACTGTCAAATAGCCTATTGACCTAATATTGTTTACAGTGTTCCCGAGACGACGTTTCTACGAAGTTGGGACTGAAAATCGAAGATGTGCCGGCGACTCACATCTCTAACCCCAAGACTTTAGAGTTCCAAGTCGTCCGCACCACGCTTCTGAGCGGGCTTCTGAAAACAATTGCTGCGAACAAGAAAATGCCGCTGCCACTGAAACTATTCGAACTGAGCGACGTGGTGTTGAAGGACCCAACTGCCGGTATTGTGTCTCTTTTTATCAGCCGTATTTAAAAACGGCCAGTCCACTGCTACTTCAACTTGCTAATCCAGTTGGCTATGTCGATAACTCCGGTTCTCTGTCGGATAACCTCATTTCTGATGCAATCCTTCAGCAAAACGCCGAGAATAGCCCTTTCCATAGCACGCTGAGCGACTTTGAACCTGTGGACCAGCCATACCGTCAGTGTCCACGTCTCGGCTCCGTATGTCACAGGAAGGACGCACTGATTGAAGACTTGCGTCTTTAGGCACTGTGGGATCGACGATGTCAGGACTTGACGTAGCTTCCCAAACGCTGCACAACCAAGCTGAATTCTTCTATTCACCTCGTCTTCAAAGTTGTTTCTACCTAACTGCAATGTCTGCCCGAGGTACACATATTTTTGAATAAGTTCGAGAACGGCACCGTGTATTGCAATCGGTTCCGGTAGAGCAAGTTCATTGAACATGACCTTGGTTTTGTCCAAGTTCATCCGTAGGCCGATGCGTATTGAAGAGTCAGCCAGGTCATTCAGCATTTGTTTTAGGTCCGCCAGGGTTTCTGCCATGATGACGATGTCGTCTGCAAATCGTAAGTGAGAGATGCGTTCGCCATTTATGTTGATGCCACGTCCTTTCCAGTTCAGCGTCTTGTACATATCCTCCATTGCATTAGTGAACAATTTCGGGGAAATAACGTCTCATCTGTCTGTCTCACTCTACGATGTAACGGTAAGGGACTTTTTTCTATTTCTGTAATTGGACAGATATAGTGGCGGCTTCGTAGAGACATCGAATAGCTTGGATATTATCACCAGTCGACTTGGTAACGCTGCGGAGACTTCAGGACAGACCAGATTTCAATTGAGTCAAAGGCCTTCTTCGTCTACAAATGCTAGGCACAGGGGCTGATTGTATTCTTCAGTTTTCTGTATAATCTACGGTACTGTGTGGATGTGGTCTATGGTGCCGTATCCGCTCCGAAACCCAGCCTGTTCCGGTGGTTGGAAGTCATCAAATCTTCGCGCAAGACGATTCGCGATCACTCTCGAGAACAGCTTATAGACGTGGCTTAGGGGGGATATGGGTCGATAGTTCTTAAGTAGGGTTTTGTCTCCTTTTTTAAAGAACAAGACGACCAGACTCCTACACCACACCTCAGGAGTACTCTCTTCGAACAGGACAGTGTTAAAAAGCTTTTGCAGCTCCCTGAGTACGGGTTTACATCCAGCCTTTAAGAGTTCTG
This sequence comes from Chilo suppressalis, assembly GCA_902850365.2. Taxonomy (NCBI): domain Eukaryota; kingdom Metazoa; phylum Arthropoda; class Insecta; order Lepidoptera; family Crambidae; genus Chilo; species Chilo suppressalis. The sequence goes on along the minus strand of OU963906.1, from coordinate 6,504,934 downwards.
CTGGAACACCATTCTCTCCAGGGGCTTTTCCATTTTTAAGCTGTCCAAGAGCAATCTTGATTTCGACAATACTGACTTCTGGCAGGTCTTTGGTGAAGTGGCGTGTTAATGTGGCTCTAGAATCCTCATTTCCGGGAGCAGGTCGAGATGCATGTAATGCGTACAACTGGCCGTAGAAGTCTTCCCTTTCCGAAAGGACTGCCGGCTTTGAAGCAACAACTTCCCCCCTTGCTGTGGTCAACTTCGTCAGATGGCTTCTTCCAAGAGATTGTACGAACACTTTGGACCCTCGATTCTGCTCAATCGCTCTTTCGATCGAGAGAGTATTGGAGCACCGGAGGTCGTATCGTACGTACTTACTGATCTGTTGGTTTAGAGTCCGCTTTGCCGACGAAGTGACGAGTGGATTTTCAAGTTCATTCCTTCATTAGCCCTAAAGTCTCTTCCGAAAGCATTGACTTCTTGCCCTTACGCTGCGTTGCACATAATCTCGTATCCACTTCCCTGAGGATCCGAACCACATTTTTGAGGTTTTGGTTTACGTCAAAATCGGTTCTTCAGATTTGACTGGAACGTTTATTAAGTCCGCCATATGCAATGTAAAGGCATTAAAGATTAAATAAAATAAAAATAAACATATCCTCCACTTCGTCGTCCGAGTGTGTCGAGGTCGGTGCGTAAGTGTACGCACCGACCACCACCACCTTGAGGCTATACCTCTCGGTGAGTTTTATAATAAGGTACACTACCCTATTCGACACGCTGGACATTTCCACAACGTTATCGGCAATGGACTTATTTACCAAAAACCCAACGCCACCTTGGGACTGTTGGTCTCCCCCGCGGAAGTACATTATGTGACCCGATTCGAGGGTTATGGTATCCTCCCCCTCTCTTCGGACTTCACTTAACCCTAAAATGTGCCACCTAATCTTCCCAAGTTCCTCCTCGAGTTGCGTCAGATGCGAGTCAAGCCGTAGCGTGCGTCCGTTTTACGTCGCTAGGGTCAGTCTAGTTTGGTGGCTTCCCGTAGCCCGGAGATTCTTGGCATCCCTCGCCCCGCCGTTACCGTGGTCGCCACCGTGACCAGGAATAGCGGGGCTGCCAGGAAATGGGGGCCGTGACTTGTGTTTTTTATGCATTTACCAATGGCAATACCTCGCCCATAATCGCCACGCTGGGCAGACGGGTTGGCAATCGCAGAACGTAGGTTATTATCACTGATGACGCTGCTGCCCGTCACCAGTGAGATTTCACTCTCCTACGCCGTTGTTGTCGTCTGTTGGTCAACAGGGTGCACCAGGTGAAGGAGAGGTTGGCTTGGATTCTTGCAGGTGTATTTAGAACCCCTTACGTGGTTATAAACGATTTTGTTATATATGTTTTGACTGTATATAGTATTTTTGCCACAGAGACGGGTGCCCGGAACGAGCGTCGCCTGTGCGCCGTGTATTGCGGTAAAGCTGCCGGCTTCCAGTTCGTGCACGGCCTGCTGGACCGCGTGATGGCGATGCTGAGACAACCCTGGTCCGCTGACGGATATACGCTGCGGCAAGCTGATGGTAAATAACGTTTATTCCCAGTAGTTCCATGTATCTAGTTCCACATGGAACTACTGCTACCCACTAGTTCCGTGTATGTAGTGGAAGTATTATCGAAACTATAGTGTTTATTTATTCCCAGTAGTTCCATAGAACTAGTTCCACATAGAACTACTGCTACTCACTAGTTCCGTGTATGAAACTAACCATGGACCTAGTTCCACATGGAAGTACTGCTACCCACTAGTTCCGTGTATGTCGTGGGAGTGTTATCAAAACTATACTGCTTATTCCCAGCAGTTCCATGGAGCTAGTTCCACATGGAACTACTGCTACTCACTAGTTCCGTGTATGGAACTAACCATGGACCTACTGCTACCCACTAGTTCCGTGTATGTAGTGGGAGTATTATCAAAACTAGTGTTTATTCTGAGCAGTTCCATGGAACTACTGCTACTCACTAGTTCCGTGTATGGAACTAACCTTGGACCTAATTCCACATGAAACTACTGCTACCTACTAGTTTCGTGTATGTAGTGGGAGTATTATCAAAACGATAGTGTTTATTCTCAGCAGTTCCATGGAGCTAGCTCCACATGGAACTACTGCTACGCACTATTTCCGTGTATGGAACTAATGGGAGCATTATCATACCTATAGTATTTATTTCCTGTAGTTCCATAGAAAGGAAAAAATGTAAATACTTTACCTTATTTACTGCAAATAAGTAGTGAAAATTGTGTTTACCCTTTATTTTCAGTAGTTCTACTTGGATCTAGCTATATGGAATTAGTGGAAATAAAGGTTACATATATAATATGTTGATAATATAGTGCGATTCAAACTTTATGGCGGCTGCCAACTTAGCAGTGAGAACAATTCTGCGCAGGTTTACAGTACGGCATTACTCATCCTAAAGTCTGTTTTTAATCTCGGAGACAAAAATCACACATGGAAATGTCAAGATTGCAAGTAATGTTTAAATTCTAGCTTTTATTATGTTGTATTGTACCCGCGATACTGGTTTTTTAAGTTCTTATATTTATAACACGGTTATTTTTTATTTTTCAAAATTTTAAAAATGTTTTATGCACACTTTATCAATACGTAATACTTTATCTGTTGAACACTAAAATACGCCGTTTTTATTTGAAAAAAAAAAACCTTTAACAGGGTCATACAATCGACATTACCGAACTTTTATTGTAGTAAAAAATGCCGAGTCTGATGATACGATACTAAAATACGCCGTTTTTATTTGAATAAAAACGGTCAACTGGGTCATACAATCGATATGACTGAACTTTTACTGTAGTAATAGATGCCGAGTCTGATTACGTTTCAAATAATTCATATAATAAAATATGCTTATCTCGTTATGAACTTCAAATCTCCCGTGTGTAAATAATGTTTTATTCATGATTTACTAATAAATAAATTGAAAATATATTAATATAACTTAATTTTATATTTTTACTTGTATGCCTCTCATTACTCTCTTCATTTGGGATTTGCTACCGTACAAAAGCTGTTTATTCTCACGTGCATTTTTTAAACTAACTTAAGATGTCGGTATGTTTTTTTTTAATGTATGATGAGACATGATTTCTGATCCGATTTTCGTAATCCTTTCTTGTCCCATGCAGAATAGTTGTCATTTGGTTCCGTGAAAATTTAATTCAGATAGAATAGATTTTTTTGCTCCATGATCACGTGACCGAAAACGCCTGGGATTGGCCAAGACTACAAACACGATACACGCTAGTAAACTTACCGCCAAAGTGACATTACATTGTATCGTTTAACGTTTTAATAACAGTCGTATGACGTCACAGACTAGTGTGCAGCCATAATGTCCAGGGAAACCTATTCGCGGCAACTTGAAAATTGAATTTTTAATTTAGTTTTTTACTGAATTACACAACAGAATTAAAAATATCCACTTTTTATGGAACCCATAAACATTAGTACAATACGCGCCACGAAAGATGAGAATTGACGCAGCACGTCATTTGACATGCGCAGTAGACGATTTAAAGGTCTCTTTAGCGGTATGAGGTCTGAGGGGGGAAAGGGATCAGTCGCCATCGGGATGGCCGAAAGAGCATGAGAGGCGCGGCACGGCTAGGGTTGCTAACCCTACTATATTAAAATATATATATATATAGTAGGCAAAACTACTATATTTTGCTTAAAGCATATTTTTGTCAATAAAAGCTTTCTTAAAAAATATTAGAAATTGTTATTATATTATTCATAAGGCAAAGAGCAGCAAAAATATATTTATTTCAAAAATAAAGTAAATATTTTAATCACATCCTATATTTTTTGCTATCTACTATATTTTTAGAAGTAACGCTTCGAAAATACTATATTTGATAGAAAAAAAGTTGGCAACCCTAGGCACGGCGCCCGTCAAGTCTCATCTTTCGTGGTGCGTACTACTTACAAAAAAAACCCTGAGATCGTTTTCTAAAACTTGTCAAATACCATATTACTAAATGAATGTTAGTTGAACTGGACGGCTGTCCGCCCTAGGAAATATGCCTAGCTTCGCCAATGCTGAGAAGTCGTGAACTCTTGTTCCAGACCCAGCGTACTTCCCGGGTCGGTGCGCTCAAGTGTTATTACGCGGTCACGTGATCGGCCAACTGGGCGTGCTGCATCCGAGGGTGCTATCCGCCTTCGACCTAGCCAACCCCTGCTCTGCGCTAGAGTTCACCCTAGAACCGTTCCTATGATACTAGCACCGCAGCGTTCATACTTAAATAACAAAAGAGTGTTATACTGTTCTAATATATCAATAAAATGTTATATTTATGTCGTGTTTCATTTCTTTCGCCCAACCCTTTTTTCTTACCACACAAATGGTCGATTTTGGAAGCAGTGTTTAGATAAATTATCATCAATATAATTTTACATTACATTAATGCACTTTTGAGTTATCGTTATCTAACACCAGACATTGACTCTGCGAACTCATAAGGCCCAACTTACACTGGCACAGATTCGAAGCGTCGGCGTCGCATCGCTTTTTTCGACTTGGAAATACCTGAATAGTGGGAAAATAGAGATAAATATGTTGATGCGTTTCACCTGTAGCAACAGACGAAACGCATCGCGTCGCTATGACAGTGTGAGTCGAGCCTAAGACTAACGCCGCAAAGAATAAGGAGAAGAATGCAAAGAGATTTAATTAAAAACATTCGTATGAAAATATTGAGGAACAAGTGTTCTCAGATTTGCAATACGCAAGTGGGTGGAGGATAGTGATATAAGTAAATGAAGACATTGTTTCGAAAATATAGTTTATTGTATTTTTGCGTGAACTAATTACTAAGTAGTTCCAGAAAAACAGTAACGACTATAAAATCACATTCTCGGTAAAAGCCAAACGGTCGTATTTTTTGGGGTTGTGAGTCGAGTAAATTTCATTCAACATAATTACATAATACAACTCGCTTTGGGGCGATGTGTGACACATTGAGGACTTTGGAGGAAACTGTCATGTGACTCACAACCCCATAAAATAAGCTCCTCTTGCCTCACCCTATTATATAGCTAATTTGTTAACCAGTAAAGCATTGATAAAGTTTTCTGTGAATCACAAATCCCCGATGCAAGCATCAGAATTTCAACAATTGCAATTTAAAATACATTGTTCTAAACATACATAGGTACATACCAAAAATATTTTATCATCTTATAACAATGTATTAATTTGTTGCATGATAAATATTTCAATTGTTATAAAACATTCATATAAGGCACATTAAATATAATTGACTATATAATTTAAGAAAAAGCATAATTCACTTTCTCTAAATAAAATCATATATTAATATATTGAAATAAATGTCATCTCTATTCATATAGATGTTTTAAATAAACTCTTATGATAGTAAAATTGTATACTAATTAGAAATATAGGGTTCAGCATACAATAAGATAAAATTATGACCTTAAGTAACTGTACCAGTGACAATAAATTATTAAAAAGAATTAGTTAACATTCATCACAACACAACCTACAATCTAAAATCAATTAAAAACATATAATTCTAGTTATAATTTAAATTGATTTCTGTTTGTCATGTGTGAAGGTACAATGCTTATGTTTGTTATCTCATAACTGAAATAATCTATAATCATGATTTGTGGACGGAAATATACTTTCAATCAAGTAAAAGCTCTATATCAAATAACTTTTGTAGTTCTGATCTATTGAAATCAGGAGATATAATAAATGGGCAAAGATAAAACGAAAGCTCTTTTAAATTAGGTGCACTAGTTTTAATGACTTTAGCTACTTGCATGTTGACATGATGGCACCTCGACATGCTGAGATATGTCAAATTATGGAATATGTTGTTTGAGAAATAAGCAAGTAAAGCGCTTGTTGAAAAATATGAGTGACGCAATTTCAGTGAATGTAAATTTTTTAATCTATACAGATGCAACAAACTTGAATCAAACAGTGTTTTGCACGTCATTATGTGAAGAACTTGTAAAAATTTGCAATTAGATATATATCTTACAATGTCATCATTTAATGTGTCTCCATAAACATGTAATGCTCTCAAAGTGGACTGCTTGGTTCTTAGTAGAGATTCCAAAAAATCAGCTGGAATATTTTTCATTTTTTCTATGTTGATGCTTATCAACTTAGGACACTGCAGCATGCTATACAAACTGTTGCGAGTCAGTGCAAAATTTGACAAAATAACAGTTTCCAAATATTTCAGTTTCTCAAATGGCAAATGGTAAACGAAATTACCATTGGCATTTCCTGGGTTTTGTACTATTAAAGAATTCCGAAAACTCAAAAACTTTAAATTAGGCCAATGACCAAGATCATCAAAAATACAGCTGTCAACTTGCGATATACTAATCTCTAAGTGAGTCAGATTAGGGCAATAACTTATAAGGGAAGCTCTCACTTGGGGATACAGTTTAAAATACTGAAGTTTTACATTTTTCAAATACTTAGCAACAAAAGGTACAACACTTTCACGAATATTTACATAGTTTTTCATGCAAACTATGAGTCTTGTGTTGTCCCAAACACAGGGTGTGAGGCAAAGTTGTTGCCACCGAGCACATACTTTAACTACACTCAGCAATGACTCAAAGTCAATCATAGAAAATATATAAATAAGTATCTCATTCGGCAAATCATTTATGGTCAGATAATTGGTAAATTGTACATCTGTCATCTCGAGGTGCACCATCCTCAGAATGAAGAATCCAAAATTTTTTTGACCTGCAAATAAATTGAAGCGCGTCCAATAAATAAAAAAAACAGGGAAATTATCATAAAGAAACTATTAAAAATCACAGGTAAATAATAAAATTACATAGGTCATAGACCTTGAACATTAGTTATTCACAGACAGTTGATCAGATTTTTCGTTAAATACATGAAATTTTTAGGACAAACGAATATTTTGTTACCTGATAATCAATTGCCTTCCTAAACAAGAATTTTTTACATTTTGCTGTATTAAAATCATAATTTTTAACTTCGTTCTAAATATAGTCACACTTTCTCATGGAAGGAGTACTTGAAAATTGAAATAAATATGTTTCAGGGATGAAACCATTTTGTTAAGTTTAATTTTCAATAAAATTATTGTTTAGTACGTTTATTTAAAAATAACTTTCATCTTTACGCTATTTTTGTACTGTGTGACGTTATGGTAACTTCACTGAGGCGCCACCAATCCACAATAAAACTATTTTTGACAATGACAGATAGGTATCAGGGAGGAGCCTATATCGGAACAGCTCCACGAAACAGGTTTCAGTATGAAAAAAAAACAAAATGGATTAAGTCAGAGGTTCACTGGTTCACACACTCGAGGCTCGGACGATAATATCGGATGCGTTATTGCGATATCGGTTTAGCACATTATGTATTAAGATGGCTACGGAGGAACTCATTGCTGCGATGAAAACGTTGCAATGGATATATGACAAAATATCATAGGCTTGATGTGATATTCTGTTATTAATATAATTGTTGTTCAACTTAAAATTCATTATCTTTACTCAAATCTACTGGTTATTGGAAGATAAGTAATATTTAATAATTCGAGCGAGTGCATGTAATGTTTTTCAATCCAGTCTTAAGAAAATAAGAAAACACTAAAGATTAGGCTTATGGACACTCATAATATGACCATAAGCCTAATCTTTAGTTGTTTGTATCTGGGAGAACTGAAATGAAAAGTGTCATGGGACACTCGGCGGGAACCAAGTTAAAAATAAACATAAGTTAAGTACCTACTTCCAACGAGAAGAGATACAAAGGGTCATTAGCCTATGCAGGGATAGGCAATATTTTTCAATACCTCCGTCGCGTTTTAAACCACTCCAAACGCTGCAAAATCGTATGTTGCGCGGTGCCACGGGTTGCCCGTGGTACGTGCGCAACATCGATTTGCATCGCGACCTCAAATTAGACTCCATCGCGAAGTAAATATATGAAGGACGCCTCGAGGCGTTACTTCGATAAAGCCGCGCATCACCCGAACCCCTTAGTAGTAAAAGCGAGTAGTTATCATACGTCCGCCCTCCCGTCCTCCAATCGTAGATCCCTCCGATTCCGTCGGCCTAGGCACGTCTTAGACTACCTCGACGACGAAATCACACGCACCAACGCGCCTCCGATTCTTCCCACACAAGCCACAAACACCAACACTACACAGCTAGCAAACGTGCACATTAGCTTAGCATTAGGCAGACACCGCACCCGTAGGATAAGAGTGCGAAGACCCGGTCTACACACGACACGCTATACCAGGTACAGGTACGTACCTGGGCGTTTTTCCCCGCCCCCCACGATAACGGCTAACTAGAGCCGAGGTCCGAGTCTCAGACGCCCTCTAGTTGAGCCGACCCCCTCAGGTTCGAGTGGTCTGGAGGCTCCAGACGGAGAGGAGTCTCCCCCCATGAGGAGACGCCATCCGACTGGAATACCTCCAGAGGCACTCGTCAATTCTTGGCTTGAGGTCCCCTTAGGATCTCCCCGTCCCCAAGCCCGGTGACGCTGTAAAGGTCATCTGCCACCAACACACTCAAAAAAAAAATTTTTTTCAAAATAACCTTTTATTTACAATATTTAACATAGGAATTTTATCATTTTAATAGGCATCGGTGTATTAAATAAAATGTAGAAAGTTAAAATTCAAATGCCGATTCTAAAACTTAACAACAATTCAAAGAACAAAAATTATAAGTTACTACCACTAGTAAGTAGTATCGGGAAGACGTGGAACAAAATGAAAATATGTAATTTTTTTTAATATAAAATGGGTGAAGACGAACTTGTCGCCGATCATGTCACATGACCAAGCGAGACCTAATGCCATTTAAATGAGATTCTGTGGCTTTCTCAGTTTTACACAGAAATTTCGCCAATGTCCAGTAGTGTATATGAGATGTAAGAGATAGTTACTAAACTATCTAATCAGATAGTGATGTCGATTCTGGCATGATTCTCTAAAGCTAAACTTAAATTTGACAATAGTGCATCCTTATCATTCTCTATACAGAATGAAAAGGAGAGACTGATGTTAAATTTAGTTTTAAGTTTAGAGAATCACGCCAGAATCGACACCACTATTAGTTCTTTTTGTTTGCATAATTTAACATAAGAAGGAGATAGAAAGCCTCTCTTGAGTTTGTTTCGCCGGTTCTTCTCAGGAAGGTCTCCCAATTTTGGAACCGGTGGTAGTTTACGGTAGTTAGGGTCAAATAAATAAACTCAAAATTACAAACAAGAATTTTAAATAAAATACTTTATTAAGTAAATTAAATAATAAATTCATACATAGACAATAAAATTTTAAAAATCTTCCAATGAAATAACCGAACGCTCAATATAAGTCTTTCGAAGGTAGCTCGACAATTTTAAATAAAAAATCATTATTCTGACGATGCAGACCTGAAAAGGCTGCGAAACGTCAATAAATAAATAAAGTTTCGTGCATTAACCCGTAAAAACTAGTTTTATATCCTACTATTTTTCATCACAATTTCACAGCTAGCCTTTCCGAAATTAAAACCATTGGTTTTAATTTTAGGAACACTTTCTAAAACCGTTCCACAGTGATATTTACAATCATAAGCTAGGCTATTATTTTGTAACAGTAGTCTGTTACTGATATACTTGCTACAGCAACCGGTTTCAAAAAGTTTTTTTTCGTTGGGTGAAGGAATCTTCCAATTTAAAATTTTATATCCTTAGTTTGAAAGTCGCAGTGCTCGACTACCTGATCTTCTCTAGGAATTTCCCGACATCGTCGAGCACCACAATCGGACGATATCCCGATGGGGAATCGGCCGGGCGGTCTTCCTTCCTCAACAGGCAGAGCTCCCCCATCTTCCAACGCCTGGGGAAGCGGCCCGCGGCGATGCTGGTGTATAGCACCACCCGGAACCGCTCCTCCAGGACCTTCGCAAGGACCCCATCTAGTCCGGGCGCAGTCGTTTTGGCCTGGAGTCGGTCCCTCACTACGTCAAACTTCACGTACGACTAGGGGGGGCAGCCGTGGTCAACGGCTCCGACGAGGTGGGGGGCATATCCGCCCACGGTTGGAATTTTGTGAGCGCGTACCTGGGAATCGCGTTCACATTGGATATCAAGGAGATCGTATCTGATATACAAGACAGGGCTTCCTTGTCCTCCACTCGCCAGTCCTCACGACTGGCCAGGGGCAGGAGGGAGGGGCGAAGGTCACGTCAACCACTGACGTGCCTTGCCACAAGACGCAGGTCGGGATGTTGGCGACGTAAAGATCCGGAGTCCCATGGGACTCCTTAATTAGGGAGAGATCCTTCCAGCCAGGTCCCTAGATCTGTACCCCTTACATTGATGATAGTTGACCCCCACGCAGTTGATTTGGAGTTGAGGTCACTTGCTATTAGCACCGGAAAGGGGGCCGCCTTCAATTCGCCCGACAACAATGACAACAACCGACAATTCGCCGGGAGAAACATGTGGACACCACCACAATTCCCCCCCCCCCCCCCCCCCCCACGATGCGGCTACATAGCCAGCACCAGCATTTCGTGTTCTCGGAGAGCAGCATTGACTCGTTGAGCTCGATGTGCGGGCGCATTATCGTCAACCAGTACAAATTGGTGCCCATGATTTGAAAGGTCTGATTCCATCAAAAGCGACTATTTGTATCTGTCTGCCTTCATGAAGCTTTGATAAGGGATTAAAGGCATTCTAGCCCCAATCATAATACCACCCCAAAAGGACACTGATTTCCCGCCTTGCTGAATCGTTCCAGTGGACGTTCTTTGCCTTTCATAGTCTCCAGGTCTTCTCTAAACACGGACACGTCGGTTATCTGGACGAGTACTGATTCGCGATTCGTCAACGAAGAGGCAGTTTTGCCAAATGTTTTCCTCTTAGTCTTCTTAGTTTTGCCGGAGCCTAGCCCTCTGTAATCTCCGTCGCTGACGTTCCCGTGAATTCAAAGGTGCTCGCCAAGACCTCCGTACTCGTAATCCAGCCTTGTGTTCTGAGTGCTAACTTCAAGTCCGGAGGCGGTCCGTATTTCTGCTTTTAATTTAGTGGCGTTTATTGTTGGGTCGCGGGCTACCAGCAACCTGATGTTGCCCTTCTGAGCAGCTGTCAAAACAGTTGGGCGACCGCTGCGGCGTCGATCAGCTAAATTACGCATGCCGTGGTACCTCTGCAACGTAGGTTATTACACAGGATTGGGATATGGCAACTCTACGTGCTATTTCTCTCGTAGAATAGCCTTCTTCCCTCAAAGTAGCAATTCTGGCTCGTAAAACATCTGATAATCCTCGTGTTTTTTTTTAAATTACAACTTTCCATAAAAAAATATTTTAAATCCGATAATATTGACTAAGTCAGATTTCTGGACGAGTGTCAGCTTGGATTGCATTTCTTTTTATATGGAAAAACAATTGAATTATTTATGTGTATCAATACAAAACTTTGACGTTTTAATCTTAATGTTAGTTCCGTTTTTCGCCACGCCCATTCTCTTTCCGCACAGACTCTACTGAAATGAAGATATACACTGTAACCACCACCTTCACTATTTCACTGCAGCCACAACGGACGTAACAAGAACTAAAAATCAGTACACAGTTATAACATTTTGGACTGGCAATCTATTCGAATTCGATAATGGTTCGTGCTAAGGGTACTGTACCCCTAGCACGAACGAATATTGAATTCGAAAAGTTTGAGAGTCCGAAAACTTGACCAGCAACGCCACAGAGGACGTAACGAGAACTTCGATGAGTACACATTTGACAATGACATTTCGGACTCGAAAACTATTTGATTTCAATATTGGTTCGTGCTAGGGTACTTACTTATTCTCTAATATTAGTTGTCATAGTACTAAAATCAATAAAAAAATAAAATTAGACATTGGGATCAGAAAAATACTTAGATAAAAATATTTTTTAAAATAATTAAATACTTTTCATTAAACAAGTTTTTTTAATGTGCATTTTTAGTAATTACAGCAAAAAGAAATGTATTTATTTCTTATGTTTGAACGCACACCAACCACATATCTTCATAATTATATTACAACACTTTTTGAGTGAGTTTATAAGTCTTGCGACCATAGAATTTGCAAACGATTCGAAACGAAAGGATAATGGAAAACATCGCGCTGGATCAAAACATGTTTTACTAAATAGAACGTCTAAAACACTGGTGGTAAATAAGTTGAAGCTGGTGTAGATACTGGATTCGCAGTAGCCGAGCCTGCAGTCGGAACAGGACTCACTGTACCAGAGCCGGAAGTCGATATCGGAGGTAAATATCCATTAGGCGTTACTGGCGTTACTGATGGGTTCGATTGAGAACCAATTGAAGGTCCGGGCGAAGCTCCGAGTGTGGGAGACGGTGACGAAGGCGGCAAATAACCGCTATCTACAGCATTAGAACCAGGTTGGACAGATACTGAATTTGTAGATCCGGGACCGGATGGAATGTTAATCGATAACCCCGTGTTAGTAGATGTTCCTCCACCCGATGGGATGTTAACAGATACTCCGGTATTAGTAGATGTTTCTCCGTTTGAAGTTGGTGGCAAATATTTTGGAGCATTAGTGGAAATACTGCCTGTTACTTGAGTAGGTCCGTTTAAACTAACTTCATTGCAATTGTATCCTGATGTGCAAGAAACTCCTTGACTTCCTGTGGATACAGAACTTGGTGTTCCGTAATTGTACCCAGTGACGCCTGAAGAAGAAGATGATACTTGGACATTAGCCGCAGCTGTTGATGAAGAAGCTGAAGGTGCTGTAGTCGTACCAGTTGTCGAATATCCTATATTGACTGTATCTCCGCCGCCATTCAGAGACACATTTGGGGCTGGATACGCATAATACATGTACTGCGTTTGCATATTGCCAGAAGATGGTGATGCTGTAGCAGCAGTTGATGGTTGTGTTGGCAAATCGAAAGCAACACTAGGTTTGTTGTAAACATAACCTTCTTGTCGTTTTACTCGAATATTATCAAGCATCCACGTCTCACGAATTCTATTTTGTGTAATCACAGATGAAAGACTGGTTTTAAAGATTAAGAAGTTTATGAATATAATGGTGTATTTTTGAAAACCCATTTCAAGGAAACATTAACAAACTTGATGGCAGGTTACTGAATTGTGAGAAGACGCTTGCAAGTTATCTTACTATTATTTATAACAATCGTGAGGAAGTTATTGCTTATTTATGCTTATGAAACACTTCCACTGTTAACCCCAAAACGTATCAAGTGTTTACAGAGCCCTAAACTAATGTTCTTACTTAATTTTAGTTTTACTTATTTTACTAACTTAATTTTAGTTTTACTATTTTTAAGGTAGATACTATCTTGCCGGGCATCATTGAAGAATGGCAAAATTTGTAAAAACATTGTTATTAAATTTTAAATTAAAGTAGGTAAGTGTAGGTATATCGTTAAGCCCACCATTCACTACACGCACCGCGAGCCGAACCCCGAGCCGTACCCATCCGTGGACAAATCCGTCATTGCCCACACACTACACGAGCGTCGAGTTGCAGTCCAGTCGCTTGTGTACTTTGGTGAGCCTCGCGCGTATCGTTCTTCCCTGTATGGATAAATTCTTGCCAAAACTCTTTATGATCGCCGAACGACATGTTATTATACTCGTTCATGATACAAACAACACAACTGCAGGCCAATTATGCTCGCTAATTTCACATTACTCATTACGCTCTCCGAAAAATGCGATATCAAAATGACATCAACTTTAAAATGATATCAACTTAAATGCGTATTACGTACAACTTTTTGACATAAAACAGTATCGCATAAACGTCAAAAATGTGATACAGACTTAACAAGTTAGGAGGTGGTTTTTCTGTATCAAATTCCTTTTTTTTTTAATAAAAAAGAGTAAAATGGCTCGTTTCGGGTTAGTAATGGACTATTTAGAACGAGCTCATGCCGAGGACATGCGTAGAAGAGATAAACCCCTTGTAGAAGAGATACAATTAGCTCTTTATGTTCGCTAATTGTGATATTGTTTTGATGTCAATTTCACATTACGTATTATGCTCTCCGAAAAATGCGATATCAAAATGACATCAAATTAAGCGTATTATGATCTACTCTTTAAAATGACATTAACTTGATATCAACTTAAATGAGTATTATGTTCAACTTTTTGACTTAAAACATTATCGCATAAACGTCAAAAAAGTGATACAGACGTGATACAGAATTAATAATTTAAGAGGTCGTTCTGCGTGCACGCACTACAAATGACTGACAAGTTCGCCGACAAATCTGTGCAAGCACACACACGTACGGATTTGTACGACGTCTCTTTTGTCTCTCGACGGCGAGCGCCGCGCCGAGCCGCGAGCCGCACTCACCAATACATTCACACGCGGATTTGTCCGCGGACTTGTCGCCAGCGACAAATCCGGCGGATTGGCGCGCCCGTGAATGGTAGGCTTTAAGCCTACCTATTTAAGCCTATTTAAGTTGATATCAAGTTAATGTCATTTTAAAGAGTAGATCATAATACGCTTAATTTGATGTCATTTTGATATCGCATTTTTCGGAGAGCATAATACGTAATGTGAAATTGACATCAAAACAATATCACAATTAGCGAACATAAAGAGCTAATTGTATCTCTTCTACAAGGGGTTTATCTCTTCTACGCATGTCCTCGGCATGAGCTCGTTCTAAATAGTCCATTACTAACCCGAAACGAGCCATTTTACTCTTTTTTATTAAAAAAAAAGGAATTTGATACAGAAAAACCACCTCCTAACTTGTTAAGTCTGTATCACATTTTTGACGTTTAAGCGATACTGTTTTATGTCAAAAAGTTGAACGTAATACGCATTTAAGTTGATATCATTTTAAAGTTGATGTCATTTTGATATCGCATTTTTCGGAGAGCGTAATGAGTAATGTGAAATTAGCGAGCATAATTGGCCTGCAGTTGTGTTGTTTGTATCATGAACGAGTATAATAACATGTCGTTCGGCGATCATAAAGAGTTTTGGCAAGAATTTATCCATACAGGGAAGAACGATACGCGCGAGGCTCACCAAAGTACACAAGCGACTGGACTGCAACTCGACGCTCGTGTAGTGTGTGGGCAATGACGGATTTGTCCACGGATGGGTACGGCTCGGGGTTCGGCTCGCGGTGCGTGTAGTGAATGGTGGGCTTAAGTCTACCGTGAATGGTAGGCTTAAGTCTACCATTCACAGGCGCGCCAATCCGCCGGATTTGTCGCTGGCGACAAGTCCGCGGACAAATCCGCGTGTGAATGTATTGGTAAACGCGGCTCGCGGCTCGGCGCGGCGCTCGCCGTCGAGAGACGCGAGCGCCGCGCCGCACCCCAGTCGCGCCGTACAAATCCGTACGTGTGTGTGCTTGCACAGATTTATCGGCGAACTTGTCAGTCATTTGTAGTGCGTGCACGCAGAACGACCTCTTAACTTGTTAATTCTGTATCACGTCTGTATCACTTTTTTGACGTTTATGCGATACTGTTTCAAGTCAAAAAGTTGAACATAATACTCATTTAAGTTGATATCAAGTTAATATCATTTTAAAGAGTTGATCATAATACGCTTAATTTGATGTCATTTTGATATCGCATTTTTCGGAGAGCATAATACGTAATGTGAAATTGACATCAAAAGAATATCACAATTAGCGAACATAAAGAGCTAATTGTATCTCTTCTACAAGGGGTTTATCTCTTCTGCGCATGTCCTCGGCATGAGCTCGTTCTAAATAGTCCATTACTAACCCGAAACGAGCCATTTTACTCTTTTTTATTAAAAAAAAAAGGAATTTGATACAGAAAAACCACCTCCTAACTTGTTAAGTCTGTATCACATTTTTGACGTTTATGCGATACTGTTTAATTTATTTATTTATTTATTCTTTATTACCAAAAACAGTAAATGGCGGACTTAATGCCATAGGCCTTCTCTACCAGTCAACCAGTATGGGTGTATGAGACGGATGTTTTGGCGATAGAGTGCGAGTTTTATGTGAAAAAGTTGAACGTAATACGCATTTAAGTTGATATCATTTTAAATTTGATGTCAAGTTGATGTCATTTTGATATCGCATTTTTCGGAGAGCATAATGCGTAATGTGAAATTGACATCAAAACAATATCACAATTAGCGAGCATATTGGCCTGCAGTTGTGTTGTTTGTGTCACGAACGAGTATAATAACATGTCGTTCGGCGATCATAAAGAGTTTTGGCAAGAATTTATCCTGCTGTTTAAAGAAAAAACTAAAGAGAAACAGGTGGTTTACAGGACTGAATGCATTGGAGAAATTTTAAATGAGTATATTTTGTTCGTTATTTCAGCCATTCCTTTGTTCAGACGCTCTTTTTTTATTGCACCAACTACTAAAGCGACTTTTGTGCGTTTGGAAAGCACCGGTGGCATGGTAGGGTAGGGAAGAACGATACGCGCGAGGCTCACCAAAGTACACAAGCGACTGGACTGCAACTCGGCGCTCGTGTAGTGTGTGGGCAATGACGGATTTGTCCACGGATGGGTACGGCTCGGGGTTCGGCTCGCGGTGCGTGTAGTGAATGGTGGGCTTTAGTCGTAATGCCTATATATAGCCCCAAGGCAATTTAATTTAGTTAC
Source organism: Chilo suppressalis (assembly GCA_902850365.2). Classification (NCBI taxonomy): domain Eukaryota; kingdom Metazoa; phylum Arthropoda; class Insecta; order Lepidoptera; family Crambidae; genus Chilo; species Chilo suppressalis. Next base: position 6,488,208 of record OU963906.1, on the reverse strand, counting down.
TTAGTTATTGTTTCTTACAAGTTATAAACAATTACAAAATAATTGTTCATATAAATAAGGCTCCTTTTAAAATATTTCAACATGTGTATGTAGTAAAATAATTTTTGATGGCTACCATGTACCTTGATTTTTACGAGTCCCCGATATTTTGGCACTGTCGCAAGCGCCACAATCACTCAAAAAACAAGGTACATGGTAGCAATCCCGCTTATAAAAAATAATATCATAGTGTTAGTGACCATGAAAGTTTAACACTATGATATTATTTTTATATATTCTAGGTAGATTACCTATGTATGTAGCTTATACTTTATACCTACATTCTGCGACGAATAGGAAGGAACAGGATCGGCGAGCGGCGACACAGCCAGTAGAGGGTTAAAGGTAAATTCTAACTGCACAATGCGGTTTTATAAAATTATAAACTAGAAAATTAAAATTGTTGAGTCACAACAATACAGAACGTCGGTTGTCTATTATTTTATTTCTTCATCTGATTAACATTAATTGTCTTCGTAAGTACTTAGTAGTAGTCGCAGTCTACTAACAAGTAGGTACTAACAAACAGTAAACGATTTAGGTTAGGAGACTTTAAAAATGTTTTGATAAAACTAGTCCCCCTTGTTAATAAACGAGGTATAAGCTTAGACTTGTTACGCCGTGTTTTGTTCATTTCATTCAATGCCATTTTTCATTCAATGAACAGCGATAAAACATAGAGAAACTAATCCAAGCTTGCTATTTGTTTATTAACAAGGGGGTGAGGTCTAATTAAAATGCATTGCTATACTATATATATGTTATGGACCAAGTGATTAATGCGGGCAGTATTCATAATGCCAGGGCAGTATGAATAATGCCCAGCCATATCGGGCCAAGTGATTAATTACAATCTAAACTCACCTATTTATCACATTGCACGGCCGTTATTAATAATGCCGGACGGCTCGTGGTCTATATAATAAGTCAGTGTTTAGAAAGCTTGAATTTATCCCTTGGACCGGGCAGTATGAATAAATTCAAAACGTTGGTACTATTGTCAAAATGACAGATGTCTTGCCATTGTGTATTTGTTTTGAGATATTGGTAAATAAAAAATAGTATGGGCTCAACACTTAGAAAAAAAAGTAAATGTGGCTTTACAACAGTCTTTATTAATTCAGAGTCAACCCCGACAGGCCGCCGTGGTCTTGGTCTGACCTACCTCTAGAGTGTTTTTTAGAGTCCGGAGGCGCGGAGGGAGAGCAGCCCCCGGACCGCCAGGTGTGAAGGGGAGTGATGCTTGTGACTTTGTCACGCAAAGGCGGAGGGGCTACTATTCCCGCAGCGCCAGAGATAAGGCAGAAGTACTGGTTCTTACTTCCCTATTCCTTGCACCCTAAATAATAGGGAACCATAAATTCTGGACATTTAACAGATTTAATGAATATTTCAATAAAAATATAGTCGTTTCAATGCGAAACGACTATAGACTATAGTTTCTAAATGTAGCCCTGATGATGTAGATTAGTTAAATTTTAAAAATAAATACATATAAAACATGTTTTCATTATTACTCTATCCCAGTGGTTCTCAAACTTTTTAAATGACGGAACCCTTTTGGGAAGCAAAATACTTGATGGAACCCTACAATAAAACAATTATTTTTATAAGTGTATTCTATATTAATCAGCATAATAAAAGTACAATGTATCCGTTACTAATTATTATTTACTTCACCACTTGGTAAGGACAATAATAGAAAACATTAAAAAAGAAAAAATCTAACTAGTGGGAGGTATGAAACTGTTTTTTATTTTTCATCAATTGCTTGATATCAGGTTTGATGGAAGAAAGTTGGAGTCTCATATCAGCTTCGGCGTCCAGTCTATTGCGATATTTTGTTTTCGTGGCTGCGTAGGTAGAGAATCCTGTTTCGCACAAATATGTAGTTGGGAACGGGAGAAGAATATCCAGAGCCATTTGGCCAAGCATTGCATATTCATCTTGGATTCTGCACCAAAAATCATTAAGAGGCGTCGTTTTGAACAATGACTCCATACTTGTGTCTGATGACATTTCTAAAAGAGATTCATATATCTCATTTGACATGTTTTCAGGCTTTTCCAAGTTGGGTAAAAAAGGATTATGAATCCAGGAGTTCACTTTAATTTTTGTATTGTGTTCTTCGGGAAAATACTTTTCAAAAGATGCGCGCATCGAACTGAGATATTGGACCAATTCTTCAAACACATTATCTTCAAACATTTCTGAGTCGTTTTCGCTAACAAACTCAGTGAGTAACGTAAAACTTTCTATTTCTTTCTTACCAATGCAAATGATCCAAAAATCTAATTTTCTTTTAAAAGTAGTTATTTTATTATAGGCCTGAAACACTGTTGTCTGTTTACCTTGCAATGATAAATTTAATTCGTTAAGTTTTTGAAAGATATCCGCCATAAAAGACAATCGGAACAACCAAGTTTTATCATACAAACGGTCCTTCAAATTAAAAGAAGTATCTGCTGAAAGAAACATTTGTAACTCGGCTCTAAGTTCAAATAGCCTTGTTAAAGTTTTTCCCCGAGACAGCCATCGCACTTCTGTATGGAGCAGCAGTGTTTTATGTTTGCTGCCATAATCTTCACACAATAATGAGAACAATCGGGATTGTAGTGGTCGTGATTTGATAAAATTAATTATTTTTACCGCTTCATCCATAACTAATTTTAGATTAGACGGCATTTGCTTCATCGCAAGTGCTTGTCTATGCAGAATACAATGACTGGAACTACAATTAGGCGCTTTATTTTTCATTCGTGACACTGCTCCTGCTGTTTTACCTGTCATCGCCTTGGCCCCATCTGTACAAATGTCAATGCAATTGTTCCAACTGAGATTATGTTCTTCAAAAAATATATTTATTTTATTAAAAATTTCTTCCCCGGTAGTGTTTGTAAGCAGCGATGAACACATAAGCATGTCTTCTTCAAAAGAACTTTTATATGGATATCTCACAATAACCAGCAGGATAGCCAAACCAGCGACATCAGTCGACTCGTCCATTTGCAAAGCGAATCGTGTATTTTGTAGACGTGTAACTAGTTCTTGTTTGACGTAGCTTGCCAGATCATGGATTCGTCGTGAAACAGTATCGTTTGATAGCGGAACAGTAGAAAGATGCTTTGCAGATTTTTCATCAAGCATACATTTTGTTATGTCTAATACACATGGTTTTATTAATTTCTCAGCGATAGTGTGCGCTTCACCTGCTTGTGCAATGCGATAGCTAACTAAGTATGATGCCTCCGTGGCCTTTTCGTTGGTAGTTTGTGTTACATGCATCATATTTTTTTGACTTTCTAATAACTGATCTTTTTTGCGAACAAAAAATTCTTTATTCTTGTCTTTAGTCTCGGGGTGTACGGTTTCTAAATGTCGACGCAATTTGGCAGGTGCCATGGAACTATTAGGAAGCAGTTTACTACAGAGCATGCAGAGAGGTGAGCCGTTGGAATCAACAAATCCGAAACTGATATAAGATTCATCATACTTCCTTTTTTTTCGTCTTTGAAACCGTCGAGCTTGACGTCGTGGCACTCGTGGCATCATCTTCTGGATCGGTGATTGCTAAATTCTCCGCGCGCATTGCTTTTGAACATTCAGCGTCATTAGAAGATGTTGTTGGAACACGTTTAACACCTTTAAGCCAACGTTCCATTCTTCTTTATTTATAATGTTACAAGTCAGGATAGTGGGGTTTAAATAATGCACAATCGTTACTGCGTATAAGAGACTAAATTTAGAACCTACAGGGAAGAAATGTATAAAACTGAGACAACAGAATACAGCAGGCAGTAAAACAATGAACACCAGTTTCTCGCTAGCGAGCTTGTAAGTAGGTAGTAACTTATCGCTCCGAACGCTAATCATCAACTGACGACGCCAACGCGCGATCGCCGCTTTTATACTTAGTCCTAGACTCGATCTCAAATATTCTCGAAAATACTCGAGTCGGCACCTTTGATAAACAAAAAGCAAAAATAAAAACAGAAATTTAAAAATAGCGTTGTAAACAATATCGACTTTATCCTTTGAAGTTAGAGACGAAAGTCGCTAGTTGACAACTATAGCGTCTAATTCAGAGGCGGCTTTTATCAAAGAGACTGAGCGCTTACAAGTATACTACCCGCTCGTTTTAAGTTTGCCGCTGGCGATAGGTATGAGTGTATGACGTTCGAAATTTTTTATTTAATTGTAACAATAAAAATTGTGTACGTTAGATATTTGGGTAAAACTATGACACATTATAAGTTTTGTTGTCACGTGGGGGAGGGTACGCGCATTCCACAGACCGGCAAACTTAGAGCGAACGCGTTGTACAAGTATAAAATTGTTGAGACCAAACTTATGAGATATTGTACCAGCTAATGTAACACAAGCTTATACAAATACAAATAAATAAATAAATAACATTCATAGCGTTTTGTCTCCGCGCGGCCGCGGAGTCCGCACAGCCGCGGAGCGACCAGAGAGAGGTGTTTTGATTTTTTTATTTCTAAATTCTTGCGGAACCCCGACAGAGGTATCACGGAACCCTAGGGTTCCGCGGAACACACTTAGAGTATAGTCTATCCGATAATTGATTTCATTACTTGTAATGCTCGGTCTATCTAACTAAGTATTCATTTGAAAGTATTAAACATGTTTTACATCACTCTGCCCAATAGGCAATGGGCATTATTCATAATGCCCGGGCAATGTGATAAATTGATTGGTTATAATCAGATTGCCCGCTCTTATTGGGCATTATTCATATTGCCCGCTCGTATTGGGCATTATAAATATTGCCCGGGCATTATGAATAATGCCCTATTAATCACTTAGCCCATAACATATATACGATATGTCATCTCTGTGACGCGAGGTATACCAGCCACCCAAACATCCCATTACAAGATTTGTTCGTGCTTGGGGTACCTGAACCCCTAGCACGAACCATTATCGAATTCGAATAGTTTGCAAACCGAAATAATAATGTCATATTTTATATGGAAACTTGAACAGCAGCGGCATAAAGTACATAACGAGAACTAAAAATCAGTACACATTTGACAATGACATTTCGGACTCACAAACTATTCGAATTCGATATTGGTTCGTGCTAGGGGTACCCCTAGCACGAACCAATATCGAATTCGAGTAGTTTGCGAGTGCGAAATGTCATTGTGCTGCAGTATGGTATCTTGAACAGCAAAATCAGTACACATTTGACAATAACATTTCGCACTCGCAAACTAAGTACTTGAATTCAATAATGGTTCGTGCTAAGTGTCACATTTTGAATAGAAACTTGAATAGCAGCGCCACAATGAACGTAACGAGATTTAAAAGTCAGTACACATTTTACGTATAAAATAGAATGGGTATTTACTTAAGTATTGGATACGAATTTTAAGCTATTTATTTATTTATAAGGCATAATAAGCCTTTGGTCCCGGTTGCATCTGCAGTCTTTTGCACCAACCGCACAGAGCCCGCGTGGTGGTCACAACACGGCCAAAACCCCAATCTCCCTATGCCATACATAGATAGGGGCTTGAGCTGATGGTGGCTAGGTGGATAGGCTGATGATGATGAATATTTAAGTAACAATTTAATTTTAATTAAAGTGATTAATTAAACTAAAGAAAAAAATGGGTTTTAAACAAAATTAAATAACTACTGTATTGCATGCAGCTGATATTCTGAAAATTCTTAAAAATTCACTCGTAGTAAACCGTATTCTCAATTTTCCCTGATTGTAGGAAAATTAAATTCCTAATTTTCGGCGCGGCGGGTGATATAAATAGCGGGTATAAATTAATAGAAAGTTTGGGATGGCTACTACTGCTCTAATTTATAACTATTATCAGGTTAATAGTAATCGACGGTTAGTCACTTAAACAACACAGACTGCCATGACATAGCGCTCAAGGCAAAGCAAGTGAAAGGAAGAAATCGGTGCCTGTTTTACCAGGTACGTACTAGTTGTCAGTTTTACATTTCATTCATGTGTATGCACACGTACGCTACTATTGTGCCCATCGCGGTGGTCTGCTATTATTGTACAGATATCATACTATAATAATTAGTTCCATTTAAATCGAAAAACGTGTAAGTATTTACCTTTGATTATTTACTTGCCATATAACTTTTTATTGTGATTATTTGTATTGGTATATCTATGTGATTAATTGTTATTTGCCTACACACATCATTTATTATTGCATTGCCCAGTATATTTATTTATCTGTAAGTAACTTATGGCAAAATATTTTAGGGTGATTTACATATTTAAGTTACACGCTACAATAGAAGTCTTGAAGAAAATGCCTTATTTTAAATCAGTTTTTTTAGTTTTATGTTAGGGTAGGGTTCCGTACCCAAACGGTAAAAACGGAACCCTATTTCTGTCACTCTGCTGTCTGTCTGTCGTCTGTCTTTCCATATATCACGAGTCTTTTGATCGTTTACGGACTAAGTTGCATAACCGAAATTTTAATCTAGAAGACTTGCCCGGAGCCTACTATTTAATTAAAAATTCAATAAAATAATTTACATATGGATATGAAAAGAAGACAATTTTCTTTTCTTTTTCATCTCAGCATGTGACACATCTTTGTCATAGAGCACGTTGAAATGGAGTTTAATATTATTTTTACACGACTGCCCAAAAAAAGAGTGTATTGTTACATGTCGAGATGGGGTTCGAAATTATATGCCAGTTTAGTGACGGTACTTTATTCACCACACAGATCGCCTTTTAATTCGTTCCGAAATCGCTGTTGAAACTCAACTGTTTTCGCTTTGAAACCAAAAACTGTCTGCTGCGCGTAGGGTTACTATTTAAAATTTTGAAGTCCTGACAAAAAGCCGAACATTTCGATAAAAGTCCGGACATTTTAGTCACAAAATGCAAACATCTCCCACTTAGTTACACTGATATTATACGAATGGTAGCAGACGCTCGCATCAGGAGGGGGGTCTCTTTGTTGATTTTTAAAGATGATTTATATTTTGTTTTAAATTAATGAGAACTTAATAAAGATTATTTGATATAACTTAATAAGTAGTTTTACTCATATTCCATATAATTACAAAAAGCCGGACAAAGTCCTGACAAAAGGATAAATCCGGACGGATGGTAACCCTAGCTGCGCGGCGCCGATCGCGCTTATATACGCCAATCGACCGACGCATTCTAGAAAAGTCCCGATAAATTGAGAGTTAACTAGCACCTGCGATTTCGTAGTACCTACTTATACGAAGGTAACGTGCATAGGTTGTAAACAAGTGCAGATGTCGTTGCACTTTCTCCCTTACGCCACAGTGCATAAGGCTCATATTAGAATGAGCGACCTGCAGTGTTCAGGTAAAATCTCGACTTTTCCAGTATTTTCGCGATTTTGTTTCAAGAGCAGTACACCTAGCACGAACCATTATCGAATTCGAATAGTTTGCGAGTGCGAAATGTCAATGTCAAATTTTGTATGGAAACGCGAACAGCAGCGCCAGAAAGTACGTAAGGAGAACTAAAAATTAGTACACATTTGACAATGACATTTCGGACTCGCAAACGTTACGAATTCGAGATTGGTTCGTGCTAAGGGTACAGTTGTATTCAGGATTCATGTATGTATGTACAATTTCTCTATCCCACCATAACTTCTAAACGCCTGAGCCGATTTATTGTGTGTGGTATCGTTAGAATTCTTTCACCATCCCGGTGTAACCGCACGCTCCGCCGTATGGTCCGTAATTTTGAATTTTTGAACAATATATACAACTGACCATTATGCTACCACGACCCTATTCGCCGCGTCGAAATTTTCCTAGCCTTAAGCTGCAAGGCAGCGCCATCTCTTCGCTTTGTGAGATCGCATCGCCTGGATTGCGAAGGGTGCGAGTTCGAGTCCCGTCCGCTGCCTGGTCCGCGTTGATTTTTTTCTAGTAAACTTTTCTTTAGATTTAAACATCTAGCAGTTAAATGCTTAAAAATAAATAAAAACATAACAATTTAAACAACCTTTGTAAATGCATTTTTTGCAGATGTGTTGAAAATGCATTTTTTGATGAAGTGTGTTGAAAATAACTATTATGAGTTTTGACGAAAACAAAGAAATGATTTTACGGAACCCAAATAGCCTGAGCGCCCGACTCGCTCTTGACTTGTTTTTATTCTAATTAAGTTCCGGGATTGGATTACAAAGTCATATTAACTTTTTGTTAACAGTGTAACCTTGTCATTCACTATACAGAATGAAAAGGAGTAAATACTGATCTTAAATTTTGTTTTAAGTTTAGAGAATCGTGCCAGAATTGACACCGTTATCTACCTAAATTGAATAAAATAAAACAAGGTACTTTACCCCTACTTACTTGTTCAATCATCTTGTATAATAATCTTCGGATCTTAGACTGGAACCAGGGGTGTTTATATCCAGATCCAGATGTAAGGTCAGCTGATGCACAGTGGACTGCCACACTAACCATCCTCGTTTTGCCTACACCACAGAACACAGAAAGACCTCTTTCTGTGTTCCGTGGCCTACACAAATGCTTTTTCACGCTTCTTTTAAAGGACTCAAGTTAGTAGGAAGGACGAAATTTTTGCGAATAGTAAGACAAAGAAACGATTTACATACCAATTTTCTTTATTTGTGTAGGGATCGTTGTCACAGTAAACCAAAACACATAAGTCTGTCAATTGTGAAAGGTTTATTAAGATATGCTTTGTTATTGAATAAGGCGTTTAACTAATCAATTCAAAATACCTACTAACATTAGAAACAATAAATACTGTTAATAAATTATTCGGGTTTGAAACAATCGCAGGTGCATCTCATATTATAGCGGGATAATATTAAATGAAGTACTATTGTACGTTCTAGAAGAATGGTGATGAAACTGTACGCGGTTTCCGACGGGCCGCCGTCGCTGGCGGTACGGCAGGCCCTGGCACATCTGCAGCTGCCGTTCGAACTGGTCAGCGTCGACTACGGAGCGGGCGAACACATGACGACGGAGTACGCACTGGTAACGTTCAGAAAAGCTATCCGTGGCCCAAGCAAGCTTTGACAGCTCCGTAACGTATTGCATCGTCAAAGTTTCTATGAAAACTAAGCAGCGCCCCTACCGGACGTGAATAAACTATATCTTTCCATACAAAATTTAACAAAGACGATACTTTACGGAGCTGTCAAAATCTCGTGATTGGTTCTCAGTACCGCTAGCACGAACCATTATCGAATTCGAATAGTTTGCGAGTCCGAAATGTCATTATCAAATGTGTACTGATTTTTAGTTCTCGTTACGCACTTTGTGGCGCTGCTGTTCAAGTTTCCATACATAATTTGACATTGACATTTCGCACTCGCAAACCATTCGAATTCGATAATGGTTCGTGCTAGGGGTACTGTTCTTTACTTTTTCGATTAAGTTAATGAAGTTATCTGTACTTAGGTGGCTTAAGCAATGAAGTCAGGAAGGCTAGAGGCTAGTCAGTGCCCTCAGGCTGCGTAACTCACGGAATTGACAAAAAACGTTGCACTTACTGTAAATACAACCGTTTTTGTCTATTCCGTGAGTTACGCAGCCTGAGGGCACAGACTAGCCTCCTACTGACTTTATTGTTTTCAGCGTCCAAGGCCAATAAAAGTCTTTCTTTTTAAAAATCTATCGATTTACTTTTATGGCCAGACTAGTATGATGGGGTAGACTACCGAAACCAAAGTCTAAATTTTGAGATGTTTCGGAATATCCACCACATCCTCGATAATATTTTTGGTGATAGGTAAGCCGCCAGTAATGTACAGTTTCTAGCTATACATTTTAATCTGTTCAGGCATTTCGAAGTTATGGCGGAAAGTAGACATTCAGGTAAATGGACATTCGTGGAATGAACGTTCAGGGAAATAGACCTAAGGAATCGACTGGATATTCCGCTAATAGGACGTGACGTGGTTAAAAGCGCATATATACTCGTACATTAGATATTTACGTACATATAATGAACTCTGAAGATATTACCTACTACAGCCTACAATCTTTTTCTTTTCTTGGCAGTAGTGTAATAGATCCAATACATCATAAGATTGCTATCATACAATTTCAGATGAACCCTCAAAAGGAGATCCCAGTACTGGATGACGACGGCTTCTTCTTGAGCGAGAGTAACGCCATTCTGCAGTACATCTGCGACAAATACAAGCCTGACTCACATCTCTACCCACAGGAGCCCAAAGCAAGGTAGTTATACCTACCTTCTTCCACGTACAGCGCGTTCGGCTGCGATGCTTGAAGTTAAGCGACTTTCGCAGTGGTCGGTCATTGGATGGGTGACCAAAACATCTATTGTATTTGAATCCGTAACATACGACCGACAATTAGTTGCCAAATATCTTTTGATCTCCGAACGTTACTTTGTCCTCATTGTTCGATGATAATGGTACCTTTCAGTCTGCTCCTCCTATAAGTATAAGAGGAATAGGCGAGAGCAGATTTTCCATTCTACTGAGACTTCCGTCTGACATAAGATAACACTACCTTTTCGAGGTGTTGTGCTTCTGTCGGTGAGTAAGATTCCAGTGCTCTAAGGGTTAGGAGATGGGTTCAGGATCAGCAACGGCGTAAGTATGGCGGCCGCTTACCACCAGGCGGGGCTAGACGGGTCACTTGTATGTGATGAGCACAAAAATTATGATATTTGTTACCTACCTATGTAGTCATGGTGTATGTAATGGTACAACTATACTATCGTCTATAACTATAGTCGGAGCATATTTTATTTGATATTAGTATAGGCGACCCGTCCCAACTAACACAAATCGGTTGCATATAGGCTTTGGAGCGTATCTAATTGTAACTCATAGTTGCTAAAGGCGAGGTCTATATACTGCTCTAGACCCCTAAATCAACCGATATGGCACTAAGTGGGCACATCGCATAACAAGTCTGGAGCGTAACCAATTGTGCCTAAAGGTGCAAATAGCAGCTCTCATAGCCCATAATAGGCACGTTAAAAAATGAACGGTTGAGTGAACGAGATTGAATTCGTTCATTTCAAATGTCATTTTTTTACGCTTTGATATATTTATTGATCTAAACAACTTACGAGCAATGGTGAATCGTGTGACAGTTAAGTGACATCTACGAAACAATAAAATGTAAGTGCTAATAATTTATATTTTGCATTTCTAAATAAACTGCACTGATAAATTAAGTGAGGACATAGTTTTACTGACAAAAGTGTATGTGTTTTATATGTGAATTTTCACGCGCCATCTGTATAATGAGACTTTTGACCAAAAATAATCTAAATAAAAAACATTTAAAATAGTTTTGACAAAATTTGATAAGGAGAAAAGTGGTATTACAAGTATTTATTATACTTTGACTAGGCATAGTTTTAAAATTTGTTTATCAGTTATCAAATCAAACGTAGTTGGTATAAAATATGTAAATAAACATTCGTTTTTATCAAACCTTCCCGTTAAAAGATGGCGAGACGAAATGTATTTTTTAGTTATAATTTTAACCAGTTTGCTTCCTCTATAAAGACCAAAGTGCTAAAAATTACTTTTTTATTACTATGTGTTTTAATCAAGGGCCATTTGAGTAAAATTAATAACCTTTAGTTACAATTTGCTTTCTTTTAGATATGCAACACAACCAGATAAGGGATCAGTTGGCAAAAACAAAAACCCTTGTTCTGAGTTCTGAATTGTATATAAAACATATACAACTCAGAAAAACACCGGAAAAGTACATATTGGTATTCATTTTTGTTCGTAAATCCCGATAGATATTTATTGATATATGTGTGATAATTTGTTAATTAAATTTTAAATAAAAGTCGTATAATATTAACACAGAAATTGTAACATTTTATTTCTAAGTAAAAATTTATACTTTTTATGACGAAACAAGCTCATTATCTCATTATATATAACCTTTCAAAGCTGAAATCAGGGGTAACTTCTTTAATTTCGAATTTAGTATTTTCTACGGAACCCTCCTTTTCATCCTCTTAAACTTGTATTGTCGTTGGTTCATCAGTTGGCTTACTGTAACAGGTCAACATACGCCACATTATGAAAAAGGTTATTAATTTATATCAGAACTTTTGTATGCTTACATATTCAATTAAAATATGATTTACTTATCAGGGTTGAGATCTCGTGCAGAATTGGTATCAGACACATCAAGATGATTAATTTTTTGTAAGCTTTTAAAACTTTCCGCCTATAGCCACCACTTCGTTTAAGGTTTGTCCACTGGCAACTATCCATGTTTGACGTTAAGAATAATTAAAAAGTAATTAACTGACGCAATATAATGCGAGTACTAAAGCTATGATACAAACACAAACTCTTTAACACTTTACACTACTACTCTTTTGCGATTGTTAGGTACAAAAAAGAGAGTATTAAATTTCTTTAATTACCTATAGTGGCACAAACATTACTTTTTTCATCCATATACATACTTCAGTATTCAAATAGTTGATTTTGCGTCCTTTAGACTATGTTTGCATAATAGTAATTATTGCTTGTCTTTTGCGGCTATTGGATATATAACGGGTATAATAAGACATTGTTTACGATTACAAGTAGCATGTTTAACACTAATGCGGCTTTGAGTGGTAAAATGGCTGCAAAATCCGCGGCTTTATTCCTCTAAGTGTTTTCAAATTAAATTAAACAACCGAGAGTTCATTTTGTACACTTAACTCATTTTTTCCACTCCAAAGCAGCAGAACGCTGCTTTTGCCACCCATATAGCGTCTTTAAAGATCGTTTAGTTATAAACTTAGCTACAATTATCCCTTATGTGCTAGTTGGGGTATCTTCCCTTTTTGTTTTATTAATCTGAGCCCTTCACACATGCATACATGCACATTATCTACTACGATCTAAATGGTCTAAAATCATGTTGAATTATTTCTGTGATGTTGGTTGATATATTTTTTTTTCTGTGTATTTCTTGAATAAATTTAAATATAATCGAGACATAGCTTCCGTTATATAAATTGTGATGTGACTGTCAAATATGATTTAAGCAAGATATACTGAAGGCAAAGCAAATGAATATCAAGTTTCAACTCAATCTGACCTTCAGATTAGCGTGGCGATTGTATTCCCTCTCGTTAGTTTTTTTTAAAGATCATTTAGGATTCATATTTTTTCTTGTAGAAAATTAAGAGCAATGCTCCTACAATCCACTGTCCTGACCTCGTTTGCAGTTCCAACTGGGTGATAAGAATATAAAGTAACAACATTGCAATATCATATCAGTAGTATGACGCCCACTGCTGAGCATAAATTATTTTAATAGTTTAAAGCAAATTCCCAATGTACGTACTGAGTAATAAAAAAGGTACTATTTTTTCCAGAGCCATTGTGAACCATCGCTTGTGCTTCAACCTATCAACATACTATGCCAACATCTCTGCATACACGGTTAGTATATTAGTGTGTGTTAGTATGGATCAATAAGTAGGTAAAAAAACGAGCGAGCCTTACAGTAGTTGCGTAAGATGTGTAATATTGGAAAACCTCTTCTTATATTATTAAAAAAAGAAATAAAACCTACTACAAAAGGAATAAGCCATTTGAACATTATGTTCTAAAATCAAATCAAATAGCGCGCGCTTTCGCGATTTCTGTTACACAATTCCGTCCCATTTCACCAAATCACTCCCACAAATTGCAGGAAAGCGAGAGGAAAGATGTTACACATCAATAACAGGCTTCTATTTTTTCATATGATTACTCCATAATTATATGTTTTTAGTTCTTCTTCAATAATTTTATTCTTTTTGGAAATAGGTAATATGCCGTTTTCTTCAACATTTCTAAGAAAAAGTGCGTTACGTTATTACCTTTGTATTAACTGTGTGGATGTATTTTGTTATGTATAGGTGCGGTCAGACGGCGTGTGTAGGAGTTGCCGCACGTATGACAATTCTAACGTTTGAGATTTAGTAGTCCCTATACATGATACGAGGTAAATAGAAATCTCGTACACTTTGATATGAGATACGAACAATGTTAACTGTTTCTATGACACAAACAATCAACATAGTACACAAACCAAAAATATTATCAGAAAGTCAATAAATATCCAGTCGACAAAGGATCGACTCATTAAGTACAGCTTCATTATGTGCGTCATCACAAAATGTACGAGATTTTTATTTACCTCATTTCTTGTAAAGGGACTGTTAAATCTCAAACGTATAGAGTTAATTTTATTTTTTGGGTTGTTTTTGGATTGAATATTTTCGTATAATATATTAATATTATTACCTTCTCCTATCCATATTTTCCACTTTTTTTAAGTCAGGGTAATATCAACTTACTTAGTATATGTAACCTGGCCTGCATTATTTCTTTCATACTCTCAAAATAACGAATAAACACGAATTGAGTACCTACTGTTTATAATTGAGGTATAGTCCATTGTTTTCTCCGAAAGTACTCATATCTTCACCAAATTACATGTTACCACTATTTCGTCACAGAATAACATAACATAGCGTTATAATAAAAATACTGTCGAATTGAGATCTTCCTTCTTTTTGATGTCGGTTAAAAAAGAAAAACTATTATAATGTACCATAAGAAAACCTAGTACAGTAGACCACAATTGAATAATTGAACTTTCACAGATGGCGCCCATATTCTACGACTACGACCGCACGCCCCTAGGGCTGAAGAAAGTGCACATGGCCTTAGAGGTGTTTGAGACGTACCTCCAAAGACAGGGCACCCAGTACGCTGCTGCCGACCACCTCACCATCGCTGACTTCCAGCTCATCAACACCAACATGACCCTGGAGGCTATCGGATTCGACTTTAGTCAATATAAAAGGGTAAGTTGTATGAATGCGTATTCCTAGTTATTGTTACAGACTTCTGTAACTGCCTCTGAAACACTGAGTCAGCCATACCTTTGCACAATGTTTTTTTTTACCTAAAAGTTTCCCTCTTCTGCTTATCGCTGAAATTGATCAAGGGACACATTTAAAACATACTTATTTTTATATAAAAACATGAACTTTACGTGAAAAACAAAACTGTGCTTTGGTGGTGCAAGTGTCTATAGGCCACTTGATGGACTAGTGATCAATTACTATCAGGTGGACATGAGCACTTCCAAAAGATGGGGCGGACAGGATTAGAGTAGTTTTATAAAAACTTTTAATAAGCATCATTACCATTAGGGTCTCTACGATCTCTGATAGTAATGATGTTATTTTAAGAAAGACTAGATGTGGACCAATATACTACGATAGGCCACTTACTTTTTCTGGAATTAATCCTGCTGTCGTATTATAACCTTGGTATATTATTGTTATCGTCAAACTTTCTAATTTGATCATTGCTTTCCCTTTGTTGTTTAGATAGGTGTTGCATCACAGTGTTTATGTAAATTAGTATGGTAATAACTTTTGAGGAAACAATATAGTTAAGTGCGTAATAAAAAGAAATCTCATTTCACATACATATTTATTTACAGATACACAAATGGTACAACGATTTCAAAAAGGATTATCCAGATCTATGGAAAATATCTGCTGATGCTATGAAGGAAATCCAGCATTTCGCTGAAAACCCACCCGACCTGACGCATCTTAACCATCCCATACATCCAGCTAGAAAGGCAAATAAATAGGCACATCCTTGTGTTAGGACAATAACAATACACTGAAAAATGTTGCTTCATAGAGTGATGAAAATAATTAATAACATACAACTAAGCATAGTTAATAATAAAGAGTTAAGTTGAAACGATTTTGTATTTTATAATAGGTATTTTTATCCAGTTCCTGATACGCATCTCCTCTTGAATGACAGGCAGAGGTTGCTGCAGCAATCGCTGTGGTTCACACACTGCAACAATAGCAACCCATAATTATAATTGTAAACTCGTAAAAAAGTCTGTCTAATACAACGTTTTCCTACTCTGAATGATAAAAAAAATTCGGATAAAGGGAATCTCGGTCATAGGCTACTTTTTGTTTGTAAAAACAAAACTATTAGGTGCTGCCTTGGCTGAAGTAGAAAAAGTAAGTTGATTTTTGATTCACTTATACAAAATCGCTCGTGTATCTATAATCGCAGCATGAGCTGGGTCAATAAAAAACTGCCTCGAGCAATAAATGACAAGGTTTCAGGTAAATAAGTAATAAACTAAAGAGGAATATTATTTCTGTTAAAACAAGGTTTTGTGTTTCACACAGCAACGTAAATCGAATCTTCAGTGATGATAATATATTACCTAACTTACCTAACCTAACCTACGCTTGGTAGGTACTAGACAGGCTAAAGTGCCTTTGTAATTCATGATTTAAGAAAAGAAATAATATAAAACTCCAGTCAAAAGCAGATAAAAAAACAATGTGGTAGGGTGACCTATATAAGGAAAACTTTTTATCTAAACCCAAGAATTTCCACCATAGAAATAAATCAAGGTTCCCATGGTTCCACTGAAATTATTGAACTTGTTTTTGATTTCTACATACGAAATTTATTCTAAAAAACATGACTGCCCTGCTGAAAACTGAACTAAAAAGTCAAAAACAAAATTAGAAAACTATTGCAATGGAGAGTCCTCTTATGAAAAGCTACATTGATTTTTTGAACTTATTTTAAATTATTATTCTTTTTATCCACATCAACTTTTATGCAGTACTTACGTATTCCGCTACAGCCGCACACTTTTTTTCTTCTTTCTCATTGGTCGCCTTTGGTGGTACTTCAACTGGGACATCTTCTACTTTATCTTTCGATTCCTCATCCTGAGCCTGAGCGATTTCACTTGTTGTCGTATCCCCAACTTTCACGTCCCTCGTTGTAATAACAGACGGATTGACGTATTCTATGGCAAGTACTAAACAAAGAGACAGCACAACAACGCTAATACGAGACATGTTGAATAGTCAACGCGAATGTTACACTGGCAAGTTGTATGAAGAAGCATCTGCTATTTGTATTGCAATGTGTGACACATAGGTTTTACTATTGATACCTACTATCTAAACTTCAATAGACAAGTAAGTGCCCGCATACCAAACCCTGATAACAAACAATAATATGTAGGTTGATTCATTTATTCATAAGATCCCAAAATTACATATTCTGATCGTAAACTCGCAGTAAGATCGTGATAATAACAATAGTCAGGGAAGTACTGCTTAAAAATAAAAACATGGCTATATGTAAGAGAGAGCTTTTTAGTCAAAGCACGTATGCTATAGAAAGTTCGGTACCTACTCAGAGGAAATACAAGGAATTATCGCTATTGATTTACCGAAAGAGTTTCTTATTATAGTTTATATTGTATTTAGCTAAGAATTTATTGTAAAGGTCCTTTGCTTGTGCTTGTTTTCTGAATATATAATGGAGAGAATAAATAATATATATTGGAGAGATTACTTACTCCACGAAAACTCTACTGATTATTGCATGTCGCTTAATATTAAACTGAATATTGAATTCCAAAATCATCTCATCTCAATCGTCCTCGAAAAAAGCGCTTTTCCACCGAGGTTTGTTTGACTGTTCAGTGACAATTAGAATCTAACTGAACAGTCTATTAAAACCTACAAAACACAAAATGTACCGCGCATAAAAATATCTGATTTTAGTATTAAAGACGGGTAAGTGTAGAAGCTATGAGCAGATTTTTCGCTCGATTCGATTGGCAAAATAGAAGCAAAAGTAACTACTGGGTCATCTTTTTAAAATAATAAAGACCACAGCTCACCAGCTAAGTTACAACGCTTCTTTTTACTTTATTATTAGTATAATACTAAACCTGAACTCCCCCATGCTGCACTGGGAGTCTGGGAGTGAAAGAAAGAAAACAGCTTAACAAAGTCAATCAACGGACAGAACATGGCATATTTTGAAACTGTTGGGCTGTCCCTTTTTTTCGGATTATATCTTAGACCCAACCAACACAAAATTTGGCGTCAGTTTTTGAGGTGTGGCTATATAAGTGTTGTTTATTCATTTTTTTATCTCAAGATAGCTCTTCTTAGTATTTTCTATTTGTAAACTTGAAAACGGTATATCCCTATCATCGTATCCTTTAATTGTAAATCGATTAAAAGGTCAGCTCCCTTTATTAGAGATTTATGTTCCGAGGCTGATATAATCGCCTTACAGGAGACGTGGTTGATGCCACACGACCTGGCGTTTGTCCAGAATGTTGACAATCGGTTCGGATGTACCGCGACGTCCTCTGTAGACACCACGACGGGCGCATTCGAGGAAGACCCTATGGCGGGCTTGCACTTTTGTGGAGGAAATCGATATTCCCTAGCGTGTCTGTAATAAACAGTGCATCCGATAGAGTGGGTGCTATACGTATAGAAATTGATAAGAGCTAATTTTTAGTTATTAATGTTTACATGCCAACCGATCATCCAGACAACCTGTGTGAATTTACGACCTGCTTGGGAATAATAAGCTCAATAGTGGAAGAGAGTAACGTGCAAGTAGTATACGTATTGGGTGACTTTAACGCGCATCCTGGTTCCAGTTTCGGTCGCGAAATGCTAAACTTTTGCGAGGAGGAAGGATGGAGTTGTGCAGATGTGCTAAAATTAGGTCCTGATTCTGCAACTTTCACCTTCGTTAGTGAGAGTCACGGAACTGTGAGGTGGCTTGATCATTGTGTGACAACCGCGGTAGCGTGGGAAACTGTTGACTCTGTCAGTGTGATGTATGATGTATCTTGGTCAAACCATCTCCCGCTACGTATTATATGTGATGTTCGTTAAGGAGAGCGAAACGAGTGATATTGGTGTCTTAGGTCCTCATCGAGGAGTGCGATGGGGAAATAGAGACAATAATCAAGTGTTAAAATATTTTGAGTACTGTAATAAGGCCCTGCGCGGTATCGAAGATCTCATTGAGTGCACGTACTGTGATAGTAATGATATTTGCGAATGTTTTGATTATGACGAGCATCGTATGTTTATAAATAATTTTTATGATGATATTGTCACAGTATTACAAACAGGTGCTAAATTGACTGCAGAGTGTCGCTCTGGTGCATTGAAAAAACGTCCAGTCATAGGTTGGAACTATCAAGTAAAAGAATTGCATGTCACATACCGCCTGCACTTTAATTATTGGAAATTGCGTCGACGGCTTGCAGAATAAGGTCCAGATAGCTAGTTTATTTGCTGAAAATTTTAAAACTGCTCCCTTGCCTGTTTCATGCTTGCTCACTTCGAACAAGTCTGGTAGGGTAGCTGTCTGTCCGAAAACTACCATTCGCTTTAGTGAGGAAGACGTGGTTAAAGTTATAACCTCTATGGCGCGAGGTAAATCACCAGGTCATGACGAGCTGAGCATTGAGCATTTATTGCACGCAGGCGGTATGCTTTGCTCTAAGCTCTCTAAGTTATTTAATATGTGTCTCAAGTACTCGTATCTCCCAAATAATTTAATGAAAACGATAATAGTTCCAATTATTAAAAATAGAACGGGGGATGTGAGCGCGTCCAACAATTACCGCCTAATATCTCTGGGGACTGTAATAGGTAAGGTTCTCGAACGACTTGTGCAGCCCGAGGTTTCGAGAAACATTGAGATTGACGACGCCCAGTTTGGTTTCCGTGCCGGTCTCTCTACAGATTCAGCTATATTGACCGTAAAACATGCTGTTGACTACTACAGACGCCGTAAAACGTCTGTGTACGCATGTTTTCTTGATCTGAGCCGCGCATTTGATCTTGTGAACTATGAAGTTCTCTGGAGAAAACTGCGCCACACTAATG
Source organism: Chilo suppressalis (assembly GCA_902850365.2). Lineage (NCBI taxonomy): Eukaryota > Metazoa > Arthropoda > Insecta > Lepidoptera > Crambidae > Chilo > Chilo suppressalis. The sequence goes on along the minus strand of OU963906.1, from coordinate 6,468,389 downwards.
TTCACCAGGAAGTTGTAGCACTGTTCGAATACTGGTACGGAAATCAAACTAATAGTGTGAGATGGGGCGACACGACTTCTAGCAGCTATAAGCTAGAGTGCGGGGTACGCCAAGGGGGGTTGACTTCTCCGGACTTCTTCAATTTATATATTAATGATCTGATTGGTGAGCTGAGGGCCACTGGTATCGGTTGTCATATTGGCGATCTATGTGTAAATAATATAAGCTATGCAGACGATATGGTGCTCCTCAGCCCCTCAATCAGAGGTCTCCGTAAACTAGTTTCGATCTGTGAACATTATGCTAATGCTCACGAGTTGAAATAGAATGTTGCAAAGACAGGGGACAGGGTCCGGAGAACGTACCTGATGTATGGTTGAATGGTTCGGTGCTTCGGGTTGTACAGCAATTTAGGTATCTCGGGCACATCCTTACAGAGAACGGAAGAGACGATCTCGATATTGAGCGAGAGAGGCGGGCATTATCAGTGAGGTGCAATATGCTCTATGAAAATTTGGTAAATGTTGTGATGAGGTTAAATTCATGTTGTTTAACCTATACTGTCAATGTTTTTATACTTGCCAGCTATGAGTTGACTTTAATCGTAGCTCGTACCGTTCCATAAGAGTGCAATACAATGATGCTTTTCGTATTCTTATGAGCCTACCGAGATACTGTAGCGCGTCGGGCATGTTTTCAGATACTCGTATATCAGACTTTTATGCTGTTATGAGAAGACGTATAGCCTCTTTTTGGTCACAAATATGTCTTTCTGATAACAGCATAATCAAAACTGTATGCAAAGGACTTGATAATCCTTTATTCAAATACTGGATTTCAGTGCACTAGAGTGAGAACCGAAAATGACGTAGGTAATATTATGCCTGTTTGACTTTTACTGTTATTTACTTTTATGATTTTATTTTATTTATTATTATTATTTTGTTTACACTTTTACTTTTTTTAATTTTGTATATGACTTTTTATTGGGTTTTTTATGCCTGGAATAAACAATTATTATTACTATCACGCTATATATGGAATGAAAATTCGATATTTGACAAGTTTATAATCATAGCAAACTGTGTATAATAGCGGGTGCTAATTTCGTCTGCGTGGAAAAATAGGTCTCCCATACAAACTTTCATCGCATGTAAGTCAGCTAAAACCGTCTCAAAACTGTCATGTAAGTAAGTCTATGCCAAAATTCATAATAATCGCCTGAGCGATTCAGATGCGAAAGCCTTAAAAACAACCAAACTCACAAAGAAAGTCACTTTCGCATTTATTTAGACATGTGCAGGTAGCTTTAGCGTCTTTGATAATAATTTCAATGACTTTAATTGACGCCCCACGAGGGATTTGTATGTGGTTGCCTCGCTGAGTAGACAATATCTAATCCCACCAACAATGTTTTCATGTAAAATGTTGCCAAGACGAGACCATGTGACTCATACCAAAAAGTTATCAGCTCATATAGAGCCAAGATTGTAACGCTACAAGATCTTTGGTTTTTTTTCGATGACGGGGAGAAAAAATGCATTGTGCACGCCACATCATACGCCCGAGGACGCATGATCCAGCATGCTGCATTCGGCCGGTGGAAAGCAAGGTGCTGCCCTACCTACTACGTAGACCGTCCGAGTTCGCAAAAGGGTATTCACTCATGCGCAAGCACAGGCGACTACCCCCTGTGTTGCCTATATAATAGTATGTAGGTATTTAAGGAACGACTTGCACTTTGTGTATATAAGAAAAAGATTTGACAGTTATCTTGAGCCAAATTGCGCCAAAGTTCTTAATTCAAATTAAGGCTTAGGTATTCCTGTACATCAATCCATCTTTTTCATTTATTTAAAGTTAAATAGAGATATAAAGAGGCTTAATCATTGACTAGCTTTGAAATTAGAATTAAGAACTTTGGTGAAAGTGGGCATTATTGTCTTATATTATAAATATGATATTTGGTCGGCATATAAATGATATGATTTTCAAAAAACTGAAGTTCACGCGAACGTAGCCGAAGGGCGACCGCTAGTGTTTGATAATTTTCATAAAATAAGACATGAATGTTAAATACTTACATATTTAAATCTAATGTTTTTTTGAAAAAGTTAAATGCTTAAAAATACACATATACGCATGTAACTGCTTGATGTTTAAATCTAAAGAGAATATAACTAGAAAAAATGGATGCGTGTAACTTATGTACGCGCGTGAGAAGTTATACTTCTTTAGCATCATTAAAAATATTTTTTAATTGCATGCAAATAATTAATAATTACAATAAAATAATAAAAGGACTGGAAAAGGATAGTTAACACAGTCAATTAAGTTAAATTTTAATTTGAAAAATTAAATAAATATTCAAAATATTCAATTAAAATCACTACTGAATTTAAGTTATTAGACCATATGTAATTAGCACTTGTAAGTAACTAAAACACGTTGTGTCTATATAGAAACTAGAAACATGTGGATAAATATTATAAATATGAAAACAGTGATCAGAGGCGACGAGCGTGCCAACATTGTTTTTGACAACGCGATCATCTTATTTAGCTCCGTGGATCGTTCAAAGTACCTTTCGAACAGATGTCTAATAATGGTGGATTATTAACCACTAAGTGGTTAATAATATAGTGGTTAATAATATACACACATCAAAAGTGTCTAGGGATCAACATATATTTTTGCAATAACTTTTCTCCTGATTGATATTAATTAAAATTTTCTTTAAGGATTCATCAAATAAAGTGTTTTCGTTTGTCACAGTAACGATAAACCAAGTCACCTTTGCATTAATAAAGAAATTTGCCATTTTCCTAATAAAGGGATTTTTGACATTTGAACCACTAACACAAAAGTTCGAAAAAAAGACTGAAATAACAGTTTTCTCTAAAATTTTATTGGGTAACTTAAACAATTAATAATCCGTATTTCTACCGCGAACACTAACAACACAAGAACATCGGTTTGGCATACTCAAAATGAGTTCATCCAAATCACGCTGTGGAATGGCCGCCCATGTTCGTTGCAACAACAAAAAAAGGTCTTCTTGCGACTGGATACCCTCCATATTCGGCAGAGCTCTTCTCTGTAGCATATCCCATGCATGCTCAATCGGGTTCAAGTCTGGCGACTGAGCAGGCCAGGGCAGGACATTGATGTTAGCTGCGGCGAGAGTCTGTCTTACAACTCTTGCGGTGTGCGGTCGTGCATTATCATGCATTAACTGAAATAAGGGACCGATTTGCACTTGTAGAGGAACGATGACGTCTGATACAATCGTCTCAGCATAAATTTGAGCGTTGAGGTTGCCTCTGATCCAAATCAACTCAGTTCTTCCGCCGATCCAAATACCCGCCCATACCATGATGGTTCCACCACTATAAGGATGGACTTCCTGGCAGGATTTTAATCGCTGTTGGCGTCCAGGGGTTCTCCAGTGTCGTATACGTCTTGTATCCGGTCTCATACCAAAACGAGACTCATCAGAAAAGCACACGAAATGCCATTGTTCTTCTGCCCAATTTCTGTGTTCAAGAGCCCATTGATATCGAATCCTACGATTGTGCATTGCTATAGGTGGTACCCGTAGCGGTCTTCGGGAATGAAGGTTCACTTCATGCAAGCGGTTTCTGACTGTTTGGTCGCTAATTAAGTTCCCTGAAGAGTGATGAAGCCTCACGGCTAACATCATGGCGGTTATTGTTGGAGCTCTTCGAGTTAAGATTTGAATGTATCGGTCTTGTCTCCGTGTGGTGCAGCGATACCGTCCTCCATGGCGCTCAGCCACGGTACCAGTGCTTCGGTATCGTGTCCAAAGTCGACTGATAACACTCTGACTTGTATTCAGAGCTAAAGCCACAGTACGTTGCCGGGAACCAGCTTCTATCATTCCCACGGCTCTGAGCATTTCTTCCCTGCTTAAATGACGTCGCCGCTCCATAATAACGTTGGTTTTAATCAGTAGTAGGGAAACAGTAGCACTAATAATGTCTTCAATGCGTTGTATGTTTTTATAGGGAAAATATTGACAGCTGATTTTCATCTTTTACTCGAATTTGATTCACAGTTCCTGATTCAAATTATGAAATGCACCAAAAAGGATCCATATAAATTTATAAAATCATAAATTTATTACAAAGCCACATCTCAATCTCAAGAAATCCGCATAAAAATGCTTGATCCCTAGACACTTTTGATGTGTGTATTAGACACTAACATTCATAACGCGCCCGCGGCCAACTTCATGGTGTTACTATTGTGTTACAGTGATGCGCGCGCATCTCGAAAGTTCACTCTCATCATTTTTTCATAACGCGCCCGCGGCTAACTTCATTATGTTACTTTTGTGTTACAGTGATGCGCGCGCATCTTAAAATTTCACTCTCATAATTTTTTCATAACGCGACTAAAGAAGTATAACTTCAAAAATTCTATAATTGCTATTTCTTCTTTCAAATGTTTAATACTTGTAAAAGTATTCATTTGACATTGTGGGTAGGAGATGATTATTCACATTTTCTTCAGATTTAAATACTCTTCCTAAGTGTATTGGCACGGTAATAATATATACAGTATTCTATCTTTATATAAACGGTCGGAAAGCGAATCATACCTACGCCACTCGAGTTCGGCGGAATCTCGGGGGACACCCAGTCGCGAATATGCCGCAACGACGACTGAACCCTTAGATTAAAACAAAAAGTGAACCACGGTAATCGTGGTATTGGTGTTAAAACAAGATTGATTCAGGTCCGCGTGAAATTTTCTTTGGATTTAAAGACTGATTCACTTTGCTGCCCATTTAGGATTCTTATCAGTGATCTGTGCATGCGTCAATAGAAAAGGATCACATTACATTACACTCATTTACTTTTTAATATTCCTATAATTAATGAAGAAAACAATTTAATGGGATAGGTAAATAACTTTGACACATTATTATTGCATTTATTTTTTATTATAATAACAACAGGTTTATAATTAATTAATACCTGTATCTGATGATTTTTTGATGGCATTCTAGGACTTAGCTGCATTCTTAACACATTCCAGACTTTAATATAGTAAAATAAACAGACTTGCGTTTTGGCACAAAATAAATTAATAATAATAAATATTAAAAGAAAACTTAATACATAATGAAGACGTCCTTGTTGAGTGAATATTTTCGAAAATTATTAAAAAGTACGTCATTATCCTGATCATGTCACACATCTCTTCATGTATCCCAAGCAGGAGTTAGTGCAGCAATCACTGTGGTATGTACACTGCAACAATTATCACACAAAATATTATGGATGTAGCTAAAATCAAACACCAAATTTATTGCTATCACACTAATATTAACTTTATTTAACCTATATTATGTTAACCTATATTATAAAGGCGAAAGTTTGTGAGTGTGTATGTTTGTTACTTCTTTACGTCTAAACGGCTGGAGCGATTTTAATAAAATTTGGAATGGAGTTAGCTGACACCGTGGATTAACACATAGGCTAAGTTTTACTACGGGAACATATCTCTTATAAACCGCGGGTGGTAACACCACGGAGCACAGCTAGTAATGCTTATATGTCAGAGAACGTGTGGATAGTTATTCCAATAATTCGAAAAATATTTTCTAGGTATGAGGGGAAATTATTTATCGGACTAGGCTAGGTATGAGCTGATACTACAACGACGATATTAAGTAAGTTTACTTATCTAATATTCCTAATTCAAATGTGGATGTATTATTATATTGTACAAATTTTTTGAGGACCTCAGTGCTTGTTTTAATCTAAGCATCAGTGGTATGAGTAGTATGTACACCGGTTTTCAAGGTGTCGCCTATTCAGAAGTACTGGGTTCGAATCCCTGGGGGTCAAATTTTTTACCTGTGTTATACATAGTGTATGTTTAATGTTGTATTTCTTTCTTTATTCTCTTACATGGTGTATTTCTATCTGTTACCCTAGTAATCCCGGTACCTCTTAGCCAGGGCGGTATCCAGGATTGTAGGTATTCAAGATAGGCATCGGTAATATGCAGGATTTGCACAAGAATTACTAAATAAAATTAAATATATTGTCGTTTTCAATCGTATATTTAATATTATTAAGTCAAACTCAAAAATCATTCATTCAGTCTTGGCTGTTACAAGCACTTGTGAAGGGGAAGAAGCTACGCCATTGGTTCGTAAAACCACGGCAGGAGACCTTGTACTGAGAAGAACCGGCAAGAAACTCAGTAAGGGCTGTTTTTTTCTCCCTGTATTATTATATCGTCGTCAAGTTGAAAAATGACTTTACAGTTAGTGCTGTACTCACCTTCCATTATTTACATTATTTACTTCACTACAATTTACTTCAACTAAAAATCTTAGCTTAAGCAGTGTAAAATTTACTAAAAATAATAACACTTACGAACTCTCCTATGGCTGCACACTTGGAAGGGGTAGGCTTAGAAGCCACTTCGATCGGAACATTAATTTTATCCTTAGCTGTTTCATCCTGGGCTACTTCACTTGTAGTCACATCCCCAACTTTCACATCTCTTGATGTGATTACAGATGAATTAACGTACTCGATGGCGAGTACTAAACAAAGAGACAACACAACAACGCTAGTGCGAGACATGTTGAATGGAATACGCCAATTTTACACTGGACAAGCTGTGAAGACGCGTCTGCTATTTGTAATGATGTGTGACACATAACTTGATACTATTGATACTTACTTGGTACATAACATCAATAGATACTTACCCACCCGCATACTAAAACTTAATAACGTGTAGATAGTGTATAGAAGTTGATTCATTTATTCATGAAATTATGCCAAAATTAGAAATTCTGCCCATTATCTCGCAGTTGGTTCATGAATTTAAACGGGTTTTTTAGCAAGACTAGTGACAATAACAACTATTCTAACTCAAGAGTACCGTAAGACGACAGGTCGATTTCAAAAAAGCATTCGACCGTGTGGATTGCTTGATCCCTTTGAGTATCAATAACTTGATCCAGATTAACAAGCTTATGAATCAAGGTATACGTGGAAGATCTCTCTATATAATAATAAAGACTGCGGGGGAATTGCATGAGGCGCAACGTTACGTGAAGATGAAAATAATCAGTATATTTATATTTCCACTGCCTGTGCTTCAGGCTTTCCCTATGGATGAAATTGAAAGAAAGAAAGAATGACCAATGACGTGCGCTCAGTGTAGCTGAGACCAATAACTTTACGTGCCTAGCAAATCACGAAAAAGCTAGATAACATATTTTTTTCTTCACTCATCCTAAAATATATAGCTACAGAAATAAATCAAGAAATTATTACACTTAACGACAAAGCATTATGCAGTAGTATGCAGTGTCGTTTGTTACTAAGTATTTCTCAAATTAATGTTGTTGAGATTCTTTAGTCAGTTCTTCTCCAAACCTAAATAAGTCCTGAACGAAGGTAGGTTAAAACAAAAAAATTTAAATGAATTAATTTCCTTTCGTTCAATTCAACAATACCTGATCGAACGTTTTACTTTACTGTTCAAAAGAGTTTCTTTTATTGAAATGAAAGTGTTATTAATTATATTTAAATTTATTATTTCACTTTTTATTTTATTATATTGTCTTTGGTCATTTTGTTGATTGAAATGTTTACTAAGGTTATACCAGCTATCCAAGGAAATATTTTTAGGAATCTGCTTATCCTAAAGTCATAAACTTACCTGTAAATACACATCCTATACGCGTACCTAAAACTTTAATCTAAGTTCACATTAGTGCAATCTTGTAACCTTCAACAAATGGGCGCAGTGACATTAATAGCTGCTACAGTAGTAGGTGATAGGTGCTTGATTTATTTGCTCTAAATATCTACATTCTATTTACTTTAGGTACTTTACAGCGTGTTAACGTTGGGAAATAAATACTTAACTTAACATTAGTGTAAATTAGCTTAGTATAATCTCCAGTCAGCACTTGTCACATGAATAAAAATATGGTACGGAATGCTTGGTGTCGAAGATCGAATTTCATACAGCGCTTTCATAAGCAGTTCGTGGCTATTCATATTACTTTGTTATTTCAAATAGCCTATTTGTAACTTTGAAAGCAGTATATACTTATCATGACCTATAGGCAATAAAAAGGAGAGACTGTTGTCAAATAGTGAATATAAGGCAAATGATAACGTAACGCATCTTAAAAAACGAAATTCTCTATGATATTTCATTTACTACTTTTTCATTTAATACGTGTATTGAGTGGGTGATTAGATGACAGTACTTAACTTTTTTTTATATAGGTACTTTATACATCATATTGGCCAGCGCAGACGAGACGCCTGAATCGTGAAAAAAATAACACGCGACCATTTGTTCGCATTCTGAGATGTTGAATGAAGTTTAAGATTAAGAAAAGGTGAAGACGTTTTAAAAGAGAATTTAGAGAATACTGGGTCCATCATCCCTTTAATTTTTTACCGAGCACGCAACGCGGACTAGAGTTCGCTGTGTTGCGTTGCTGCGTCAATAATCACATGAGTTCTATTTTTTTTGGGACACCCCCGTGCTTTTATCCAGTCCGGTCTCTCAGCGTCCTCGGTTATTCGGGGGACTTTTTGTACGCGGTTGTTTTAATCCCTTGTGTGCGTTACCTGATACAATTGTAAGCGACGTATTTTGGTCGACAAAAGTCACACGTCTGCGCAGGCTATAAAGAATACAGTATAACTTCTTCTCTTTATGATTCGCATTAATACGATTCAAGATACGATGTGTGTGGTTCGACTCTTAAACAAAACTCTGCCATTTATCCCATCCCCACCTAATGTAAGTGAAAACGTGACGAAAGCTGATGCTTCAGAAAGATGTGCCGCTGCCTTGCGAATTCGTGAATTTGGTTATCCTGTGAAACCCCGGAACCATACTACGAGAAACGCAATATCGCTAAAAGATAATTTTCCTTCACAGTGGTCTTTTGTAAGCTAGAGCTCCACATGTCATCATGTCATCTTCAGCCTATTAATGTACCCACTTCTTGGGCACAGGCCTTCCCTTCCCTATGGATGGAATTGGGAGATTGGGCTATGACATGACCCACCATATGAGCTCCAAATAGATGAAATAGATACCAAAAAACCGCTGTGGCTAAGCTCTACCTCCCTAACCCCACGTTTCTACCAAAAAACAAGTCCTACAGTAATTTAAAAAAACAACCTGTAGAATACATACTTGTTGTGGCTGTTTACGAGTAAAACATTCTTTCGTTTACACTGCGTAGACAACTAGTATGTTACAAGTATAAATCATTTATTTACTTCAGATATATAAAAACCGCTATGGCTAGGTATATCTAGATTGATAGATATTCAGATACCTATTTTGTTTATCCAACAAGTTTGATGCAAGTATTGTATAGTACATGTTTTATATATTTATATAAGTGTGAACAAAAATTAATACATTGTATAAAATCTGTACCCTTTATTGCACCTTGGTGTAAACGACAGTACCGCCAATTTACAAATAGTTTCTAATTGATAAAAAGATACCTACACAAAAAAACTATAGTATTCTATACTTACGCAAAATGTTGCTGACATTGGGGCAATGGATGCCCCAGGGGCATCCATCCCATTCTTACTACCTAATGATGACGTAAGTAAGATTGCAATTGTTTTAGGTAGAGGTATCGTACGTAGTTAGGAAATAAATTTAAAGCTGTGTTTTAAATAATGCAATATATTCGTACACTTAAGAAAAATATTATCATCCCGCACCAGAAACACAAGAATTATGTACTATCCTGGCTTTTCGTCCAAGTCCTCATATTTATTTCTTTTAACCCCAATTAAACACATTCGGCAGGACATTATTTGGTTTTTGGTTCGGAATCGAATTAGGATTTGGTGAAAGGTTTGTTAATATTGGTGATAATATTGGAACAGGATTGAGTTCTGTTGGGATGGGCACTAATTCCAATAACTTCTTGATTTCATTTTGACACACCGACCCTAACAACCGATCAGCCATATTGCCCCAAATGCCCATCTGGCAGAATCTGAAAATATTAATTGCATTATTAGGTAATAAGTTAAGTATTAAGATAAGTAAGTAGATATTATTTTCTGCAGTGATTTGTCAATAATGTGTGTGTATGTGCAATGCAATACTATGATTAACTATTTTCTAGTATTTTCATTGTGTGCTGTTCTTCTTATTAAAAAGTTCAAAATAGTAATCAAATGCTACAAGAGCCGTGGATTAGAACTTCAAAGTACCTTTCCTACAGCCAATTATATATTGCTTACTTACCTAAAGCTCTGATCCAAATTTTCAGACTTGAGGTTATCAGTGATTTTAATCAATGTATCTTTTGATCTAAGGAAGGGAAAAAGTGGTTTTGACTGGTTTGTGTTTTTGTTTTCGGACTTCAAATTGTGAGCAAATTGAGAAATTACTCCAAGGAAATTCTTCCGTACATGGGAGTCCATTTGGGAAACTGTCCCCTCCACGGAATTGCCATTATCGTCCAGAGGATCAAATATATAAGCCAAGTCATCACCGTGAGCGGGCCCGTGTCTTTTTGCTTTGCTCACTGCCATTTCACTTGATTCCTCTGCAAAAAATGTAATAATCATTAGAAACTAGGTAAGGTATCAATTCAACCTACTCCATACCAATCCGGCGATAATGGGTGTTATTTATAAAGTATTCATATCTTTGTTAGCAAAAAAAATTAACGGCTAGCTGAAATAGCTAGTTGGGCAGCTACTTATGGTCAACAATTTTTTTTTAAATCATTCTACAATTTATTTATATCATTCTGAAAAGCAGTATATTTTTGTACAGCCATACAGGATGATTGGATGATGAGTGCGAAGCTTTAAAAGGAAACTTGCATAGTTCATTTAGAACCCTTTAAGCCATGTTTACATTAGACAAAGTACCTATGTATTTTTTTTTAATTCTTGTTTATGACTTTTGACCATTTTTTAATATTATTGTCCAAATCTTCCAATTATGAAACCATCGCTTTCGCTTACATTATACTTCAAGGGCGGTAGAGTCATTCTCCATTTACAAAAAACACCCTTTACATTTCTAGAATATTAACGTAATAGTGATTACCTGCAAGGGCTACTCCCGGCAAGAAGTGAGAGCCTTTGGTGAGGTTTCCATTAAATTCGAAGCTGTAGAGGTACGCTGGCGCAGCTTGGCTCCAATCCTTTACGCTCTTGAACGCCGGGAAATTGAACAATGCGTCCCCTTACACAAAACAAAATCCCCTTAATACAAATATATACTTAATATTTAGTTATTTAGAGTCTTGTAGTCTACGGAATGCTGTATTGCTGATGTGGGTCGGGTCGTAGTGCAAAAATTAGGCTCAAAGCGCTCATATGTATTTAGTATAAACTACAATAGACCCGCGGTAATCCGACAAACGTTTTGCAAGGCGATGCCGGATTATCGAATTTGTTGGAATACAGAATACTGTCCGAGACTGTAGACTATTAGTACACTGTGTTAGAGTTGGAGCCCAGACAGGCCGCATCGCACCCAACCAAAGTATGCATAGTAGGCATAATTAACATCATTAAATAGTTCATAATTGTCATCATTGAATCATACGAGCAATTTGAGTGAATTTTTGCATTGCGACCCACCCGACCCGCTGCGGCCCGTCAAATTTACTCTCTTATTTTGTGGTCATAATGTACACGAACCTTTAGATCGCATACCTATTGTAGTTGGCAAGACCTGCGCTTTTTCAACGCACCTAAAAAGAGCAATACGCAATACGGTTGGCTTTGATTGATTTAATTTTCCTTTTTTTTAATTATTATATGTATGTTACATATAATAATTTAAAAAAAGGAAATTTTAAAATGAAGAGAAATATACCTATTTTTTTTTACCTTCAGTGTCATGCTGCTCAAATAATAAAATTTTACCAGAAAAAAGCTTTCACATAAAAATTATTATTTTCTTTATTTTCACCGACTTATAAAAAGAAGGTTATCCATTTTACTCGTACGTAATCTTTAAAATTACAAATAGGATAAAGCCTCCAAGTAAAGGCCATTTAATTCTTACCCGAGTCACAATAAATATTGTGTTTGTTTTTTAGTTTTTTGTTAAGTACGTTTTTTTCTACCTCTAGCAAGCAGTATTTGCCTATAATTGTCTGTGTATTTAAGTAACTATTTTTTTTATATTCCATCTGAATATGAATATCATATATGTATGAATGTATGAATACATAAGTTGTTGGTAAACCAATAAAATAAGATAAAACTTTTCGACATTTCGCTTTACTTATTAGTTTTGTTATGCTTGGGTTGGGTTATACTCGTTATTTATCAATAATGCATATTTATTTCACATCAAGCCCTGTCAGTAATTAGATTCTCACGATCATGTTTGAATTTGCAGTACAAGATAAATTGATACTGTTTACTTCGGTCAACAATAGTCTGTAAGTCACTAGTCTCACTAGGGTTACCAACTTTTTTTCTATCAAATATGGTATTTTCGAAACTCCTACCTCTAAAAATATAGTAGACTAGCTGTGCCCCGCGGTGTTACCCGCGGTTTATTAGGGATATAATCCCGCAGTAAAACATAGCCTATGTGTTAATCCAGGGTGTCAGCTAACTCCATACCAAATTTTATTAAAATCGCTCCAGCCTGAAGAAGTAACAAACATACACACTCATACACTCACAAACTTTAGCCTTTATAATATTAGTTGTGGTTATTTGTTCTTAATTGACATTAATCTCTTCAATTCTTGGAATGATATGACATTATTAATTGTTTCATTGATTTCACATAATTTATTTTATTATGACAATAACTTTACAGGATTTTATGTTGATAAAAAACTCTATGGCCCATAACTCATTAATAGGTACCAACTCTTAACATCTTACACACGTGATAACTTTTAAACGAAATATCCGATTGAGATGAAACAAACAGTATTTTACTTCTACATAAATACTCTTGATAACATAATGCTTAATTTCGATAAAGATTAATATTACGATACATATTTAACGTAGCTTTTTTTCTTCAGACGATTTAATAATTATTTTAAACACAAAATCGGTTATTGTGATTAAACCATGATAGCTAGACATATGTTCTCGCGGACTTTTTTGTAGGTCTTAATGGGATCTACTAACCCTTAGTACATCATTTTGTTCTATTGTCAATAGGTTTTGCAGCGCACGCAAAAATAGGTTTACGATTTTACACCTTGTGTTACAAAATAGCAATTTTATTACGGATCCCTAATTTTGAAAAAAAAATATAGTTTAGCCTTCCTCGATAAATGGACTACCCAACACTGAAAGAATCATTCAAATCGGACCAGTAGTTCCAGAGATTAGCGCGTTCAAACAAACAAACTCTGCAGCTTTATAATATTAGTATAGATGACAAAAAAATGGAAAAAAAGATAGTACCTATGTGGTTAAAATATTTATTTTATTTTTGAAATGAGTATATTTTTGCTGCTGTATACCTTAATAATTCAGTTTTTTTTAAGAAAACTTTTACTGGCAATTGTCTACTTTAAGCAAAATAAGTTCACGCCTACTATTTTTTTTAGAAATATGATATTCTATCCCCTAAAATACTAGGATACTATTTATTTATTTTGGTTACATGGAAGACCAACAGCTTATCTTAATATACTAGAAATGAATGAAATGAATAGTTCCGAATGGAATGAGTTATGTTTGTATGTATGTTATGTTTGTGAGTTCTTTTTGTCTACACTTTTTAGATAACGTTTTTTACTTCAAAACAATATTACTTTATGACAAAATTTTTGATTACATTATAACAACATCTTTTGACAGTGTTAGCCGACTAATTTGTAGAGTTTATGCAATCGAATGTATGTCAACCTAAATTTGTCGTATAACACTTTGAAGTATTGGCAATACAATTAATAAACAAAAATTTGATTTTTTTGTAAATGCATGCTCACGCTAAGCAGCCTTTATTAAAAATACTCTAGTTGTAATTTTAGGTTTAATTTAAACAAAAATCCCATAACGAAAATGAAAAGGTAACACTTTTCATTTCGTTAATTTGAGGTTAAAATTTCGAACAATTATCTGTCAAATTCAACTTTGACTTCGAAAGTATTGTGAATAATTAGGGTAGGCTTGGAGAATTGAAATGTCAAACTATTTTCGGACGAACGAATTTTCGAAATGAAATAGAAACAGAGTAAGGAACGTGCGAAATTTCGATCGAAATTTCGTTTTTCATTGAAATAGAGTAGGCCTCCAGGTCCTCACATCTAGACATAACTTAAAATTATAAAGAAACTATTTGCACTGTTCAATGTAATAAACCTATAGTTTTATAAATGAGGTCCTTATGATAAATAACAGAATAACAAATTACGCACATGTTTATTACTAACACTTGTCTATGAATTTAAAGTCTGGAACAAATGTTTGTTATTACTATTATTTTAATTTTAATCTCCAAAAAACAAACGAGCAATGATACGTCTCAATCGACGCTTCACTAGTGTTAAAAAGATCTAAATTTACCTGCTTTGATAGTGAGTTCAAGCTGCTACTCGCTCGACAAAAGAAAGCTATATTATATTGTAGGGTTGGCAACCCTAAGTCTCACTTACAAATGTAACGTATGGATAGATAGGATACACAATAAGTAGGTAGGGTGCCTAAATAAATTACCTCTAGTTAAAAACCTGCTTGTTTTACATAATAGACTAATTTGAACTGCATTCAAGTAGATTAACTTAATGACTTGAATAAAATTGGAATTCTAACTAATTACGTACCTACTTAAAATACAAGTTAACAGAGTTACCTATTTAAATAGTATTTAACATTCCAATTCGCTATTTTTCTTATCTTACTGTTGAAAATAGATTGCCATATCATTAATTTTCATTTTAAGTATGAAACTGCAATTCTATATAGAAAATTTTACTTTAAAAAACAGTAGGTGGGCTAGGTAATAGGTACTATTGAATTAGACACAGAACAAACAACATAGATGTGTTTTTAATGAAATGTAAAGAATCTCCATTAAGTAGCTAATAGGAGATTTAAACAAAACTAGTGGTACTTCCCATCACAGATACAGTAATTGTAGATGATATTCAACACTACTTAATGCTAGTAGTTAGAACTGTTTGTAATGATACATATTATGAGATGATTAATTTGTTGAATCTAAAATTAAAGTAGGTAGACAAATAATGATGTGTAGAATCCTGCCTGGCACCTTTGAACCGCATGGGATTTGTTTTAATATTTTTATTTTTGTAGATCGTACCTAGAATGCCAATAGTTAAGCACTTGGCTTAAACCATAATATTATTTGTCTATGATGATAATAAATACTCACATCCCTAGAAAAATGAGTAATTCGATGCGGGATGAACTACCAGCTGCAAACTATCAATACGATTAAATTATAGGGGTGTACGTAGATAAAAGGACGGTAATGGTATTAAGTAGGCAGAGGGACACAAAAACTTTATGGGACACTTTTTTGTTGATGTAGGGCTGAGCCCCTTCATAATAATAGCTAGGTGCTTACCTGCTTACCTGGCTTAAAATGAAATGGTTGATTTATAAGCAAGTCTGTCTTGTTTTACGGTAAAAAATTTTAAGCATTAAATAACAGTGAATGCTTTGGAGCCTTGAGGCTTATTCGAAATTAATTAGAAACAAACTGGTAACTCAGTTATATGTTTAGGGAAATATTTAAATGATCCTCAAAAAATAATAAATTATCACCTAAATAAAACATACAATTGCTAACAATCAATTGTATGTTTTAAATGAGTGTATATTAGGTATAGTACTGTGGTATCGTATCTATTTAACTACTTTCCCTATTAATGGCAAAATAAAGTCGCTTAAATGTAACAAGACTAGAATCATGGACAAATTTGGATTGGATTTCTTTGATCGTTTAGTTTCAAGGATGTTTACAAATGTTATTTCATTGAATAAAGTTGAAGTATTCTTCATCGTTTTTACCATGATGTTGGGTGTCCGGAATGCAGAGTAATAGTCAGAGTGTATAGTCATCTAGTGCCGCTTAAAAAAATTCGAATCTTTCGAAATCCCCACTAAACTTGACTGTTTTGCAACGGTTATGCATCAGCAAGAGCCTATCTTGTGTTTAAATAATAACATGTGACTCTATTTGCCTACCTCGACGCAATTTCAGTATCGGATGAATTAAGGAATATTTTTTAAATATTATTAATAATGATACCTGTGACCTCAGCTATCGCTGCTAAGCCTTCGACTATATCACCTCCATTCTGAGCCAAGCGGTTATAGTATTCTTCGAAGTCACCTATAATTGGTAATTTTTTGAGTTCACCCTCAATGGTTTTGAGGCCTTCTACAGCACTTACTACATTCTTGAGTCCACCAATTATATCTTTTTTTATAAAATCTTTGATCTTCTGCAGTTGACTCGTCAAAGATTTCGAATATTTTCCTGCAATTATGAAAAATAATTAAGCGGTAAGATGTGAAGCAAGCAAAAAAACAAGAGATATTTCTACTCTTGTTTTTTTCAATGACGTGAATGTGGATGTGAATGCGGGAAACCCACTACACTCTACCTTTCTTGAATTGAATATGTATAATGGTTAATACTTTTGTGTAGGTAATTAAATATTCATTTTATGAGTAGGTAACAAAAATCAATAAAAGTGCAGAAAATCCCGATACTAAGAACCAACAAATACCTAGATAATTTGTCTTTGCACGTCATTCAATATAAAATAAGACTTCTTCTATACAAAATTATTACCTACATATTCATTTTCTCTACTTTGCGCCATAGGCCTAACTGGGATAATAAATCAGGATTAAAGCTATCAAAATTTAAACTTGATAAATCCAGATGAAATATACAGCATTCTGTAATATATTGTTTGAAACTTTCATGGTCACTAACACTATAGAAGTTACTCCGTGATCATGGCGATTGCGTGTAACAGTGCCGAAATATCGGAAACTCGCTAAAAACAAGGTACATGGTAACAATCCCGTAAATTACATCAATTTCTGTAATATTACCAAACACAGCTCGCTCGGTTTCGGCAGAAGTGACACCGGTCAGCAACGGTGAAGTCTGCCTCTTCTTCTTCAAGGTCACTGCTGGTGGTTCCATCACTAGGGTAGGCAAGCCGCGGTGGTCATCTGCGCCCTCAACACGAGCTCCTGCTCCTGCAGAAGCAACAAGTCCATTAGTGACTTCTTTTGTGCCTTATTTAGTAAAAAGTATAACAAAAAATCATCAAAAACTTTTACCTTGTCGTCCAGAAATTTCATTCAAAAACCTATCCGTGTCTACCATATCTGAATTAATTTCATTGTCCGCCTATAATCAGAAATAAATTAACTTAAAATATTTATTTGCCTTTAAAACAAAAATAAAGCTAACGCAGGTCAAACTTAACAATAAATATACATTTTTCAATCACGCAAGAAGTGAAGGAACTCACCAAACATTTCTTTTTTGCTTTATGAAATACCACATGCCTTGACTTGATGATCTGATTATTTATTAGAAGATACTTTTGCTTTTGATTAGACCTAATCATTTTAGGCGGCTTACTGAAAAGATGATGTTCATCTTACCTTTATAATTTGTTCAGGCGGCAGCTTCTTTAAACAAAGGACTAGTCTTTCGACTGGTGTCTCAGGGCAGCCAGTGCGCTTAGCTAGCTCCTGAGCATGTTTGGCAGGATCAGTACGCACAGCTCCCGGTGATAAAGCAGTGCCAGAAAGAGCTACAACACCATCGCTGCTGCGGCCTTCCGAAGACAAAGCCATCAAAGATGCAGCGCTACCACCAGATCCTTGACCCATCACAGTTATCCTCGTTGGATCTCCACCGAAGAATTGGATGTAATCTTTGACCTTAGATTAAGATATTTCAATTTTATTTTATTGAAATGAAATGAAATGAAATGAAAAGTCATTTATTCAGTCTAGGCTGTTACAAGCACTTGTGAAAGTCAAGAAGCTACGCAATCGGTTCGCAAAACTACGGCGGGAGACCTTGTACTGAGAAGAACCGGCAAGAAACTCAGCAAGGGCTGCTTTTTTCTCCCTGTATTGATATATACAGAGTCGTCAAGTTGAAAAATGACTTCAGACATACTTCTGAAGTCACCTTCCATTACATTATTTAGGGTATAGATATATAGTTACAACAAATTTTATATTTAGTATATATAGGAAGCGGCATTAGATAGGTACCATACTACTGTTACAAAACTGACTCATACCCATCAAATAAGAAATTACAAGAAACACTATGTCCATGCATTACGATCATTTAGATAATCATTAACTTTATAATAGCCCTTATTCATAAGAGTATTCTTAATCTGAGATTTAAATTTGGTTAGTGGAAGCTCAATCAGATCTTGGGGAACTTTGTTAAACAATGCTACATCCCAGAAATGAACCTCTAGATTTTTGGAGTCTGAAACATGGAACGGCAAGCTTGTTCTTAAATCTCGTGTTTAAGTTATGGGTTTGACTTTTTTTTGCAAATGCGTCATAGTTTCTTCTTACATATATTATATTTTCATAGATGTATTGCGATGCCAGTGTTAAAATATTAATTTCTTTAAATTTTTCTCTAAGAGATTCTCTTGCCTTTAAATTATATATGGCGCGAACAGCTCTCTTTTGCAGTACGAAAATACTTTCTATATTAGCAGCTGAGCCCCACAACAAAAGGCCATATGACATAACGCTATGAAAGTAACCAAAGTAAACCATTCTCGCCTTTTCCACATCAGTTAGGAGTCTTATTTTTTTAACAGCGAAGGCCGCAGAGCTCAGTCTACTTGATAAGGCATCAATATGAGGATCCCATTGCAGATGCGAGTCTAAAGTAATACCCAGAAACTTTGTAGAATCCACTAACTCTACAGGCTGGTCATTTATTTTTAAACTAGTATTAACCTGCCTCACATTAGGTAAAGTAAACTTAACACATTTTGTTTTGCTAGAGTTTAGTTTTAAATTATTTACCGTAAACCAGCGAAGGACTTCAGAGAGAGCACAATTTACTTCGTCATTATACATATACTTAACCTATAATTTGGTGACAATCTCAATAACACTACCAATTATATTATTAATATATTGTCAATCAAGTACGTATAATTTAGGAGTTAACTGATTTGGTCTGTGATCGTTGAGAAACTTTTTGGTCACCTGGTTATCGGATGGATAATCAAAAATTATTATCTCAAGCTCCTCAGATGCTTCGGAAGATACATTCAGATCTTCGTATTGTCTGCATCTACAGTTCTGACATCGCCCGGGTACACCGGGTTTCAATTTCAAGGTGTCGCCTACTCATAGGTCCTGTGTTCAGATCCTGATGGGGCAAATGATCTTATGATGAATGCAAGCATTTTTACCTAAAGTCCACTAGCACTAAATTTGATAAATCTTGATTTAACTAAAACTAGATATGGCCCATACAAGAATGTGAAATTGATAAGGACGTTTGGACATTTTTATATGGGTTAAATCTAGTTTAGTTTAAGCTAAATCCAGATTTAATAAATTTGGTGCAACTGGGCCAAGTCATGGTCGTTTATATATTATATTTCTAGATGCTTATATATATATATATGTGGTTTTATGAACACATACAGAAAGACAAAGTGTTTAGAGACACATGAGGCGTATGTATGACTATATAGTCATACAACAGCAACATTCCTATATATATAGTATTCTATCCGTTAGCCTAGTATCCCATAACACAAGCCTTTACTTACAAGGTCTGAATGTAAGAAACATATTATATAATTATTTTTATTATCCACAGGGAAGGCTTTAAATAAGTGTATTGGAATCATAAGAGGCTATTTATGTTTTTTTTGCAGTTTTGCTTCATTCGTTAAAAGCACCAACCAATGCTATACCCGTATGTATAAAAACATTGTAAATTACATTGTCAGCAGCCATAGAGCAATACGAATACGGCTACCTTGTTGTCAGCAGCTTATGTACATTACTGATTCCATGACGTCACTGTTTTTCAATTTTACGACGGATAACTTTTGCATGCATCTTACTAACCCATGTACTTACTTACATGGTATTTAATCTAATGTCAAATTATTTGAATGGTAATTGCAACTTTATTACTCACCCAGTTCAAAGCAACGTATATATCAAACAGAGCAGCGTTGCCGGAAGCTTCCTTTTGCCCATTGCTGATAAACCCTAGCGAACCCAAACGATATTGTGCAACTACTAGAATTGTATCTTCTTGGGTTAAATGTTTCCCCTGAAAATCAAGCCGACTTGTAATATAAAAGAAAAGTTAGCGATATGCGATTATGATCAGTGGTTTTGGTCACTTACACCATACGGAGAGGCTGATCCCGTGCGATAGTTTCCTCCATGAATAAAAAAGATGACTGGGCTCCCTAAAGGAAACGACGAACAAACATATAATTACATATGCAACCAAACCATAGTTAAATTATAAACAATAAGAAGATTAATTAACGGATGCTTGTCTGGAAGGACGCTTGGTCTTTGGACGTGTCTGACTGGCTGCTTTAGATGTAAAAGCTCATATGATTTCAAATGATGCCAACTAATTTATGTACAGTTACTACTTGATTTTGCTTAGATACCTACCTCGTTCTTCACCGGGCATTTTCGGAGAGAATAAGTTTAAACAGAGGCAGTCTTCGTGGCCTATCATTCTTTGTGGTGCGTTGGGATCGGGCTGCGGGCATTTTTGGCAAGCACTTGTAGCATTCAGCTCCCCAACAAGGTCACGGCGCACAGGTCTCTGAAACCGGCGGGGCCCGACAGGTGGTTCCGCATATCTGTAAGAAAACAATTGTTCTAAGTTCTTTTTTATGCTCGTTACTACCTGTACCTGTAATATGATAAATGGCCTGCGCAAACGAGGGACAAATTGTCCGCGAACAACTGAGAGAACGAACAGGACAAAGTTACACGGGTAAACCCGAAAAAAAATAGAACTCATGTGACTAGGCACAATACATACAAGAGCAGTACTTTGACTTCATACTAGCGCCCGAATCGGCGCACGCACACAGACAAAAATGTCATTTACAAGGCCGCTAACCATTCTTGGCAAGACAAATCTACGCAGTGCCACGTCGAGCGCCGTCGGCCGCCGAGTCTGATCGATGGCCGAGGTAGGTTAGCTGCGCCGCGCCACGGTAATAATAATATTACCGTGGCCGCGCCTTCACGCCGTCTCCTACGTTTCGATTCCGTAATGTGTAACTATACACATACGATAAAAATCGACACTAATCTATTTTACATTTTGTAGGGACCAACCCTAGTGCTCCGCTCAGTCGTAGGTATCTATTTAAAGAAAATGACTGAGTTACGCTACTGCTCTTGTAGTATTGTGGACTAGGTGCAGCAACGCACACAGGGAACTTAAGTCCGCGTTGCGCGGTCGATCCCATTTATAATAAATGGACCCAGTATTCTTTTAAAAAATCTTCTCTTTTTTAAAACTTCATGGTAATTACAACACAACGTAATCTGAGAATTTATACTTCCAAAGCATACTCTTTTCTAAATTTACGAGGTTTAAGTCCGTAATAAGTCTTTGGTGGACATTTTCTTTGCGATTCAGGGACTTTCGTCCTCCGCATATAAAAGTCCTTCGTCTATGCAGGCTATATGGGTAAAAGATAAATACTATATATGAGCTACTTTTCAGGAGAATCGTAATTTATTTTAAAATTTTCAATGAGCTATAGCTACTTTATGTAACTGATCCATGTTTACCAAGATTTCGTTATTTTAAAATAAACACCAATCGATTGAGCATGTGATTTCCAGTCGAATTATAGGATTGTAACTCATGCACATATAATGTATAACATTATCATTGTAGGTAACATATTTTCGGCTTAATATTACTATTACAGGTGACGATATAATATAACCCGAGGCCCAACTTATTATTTACAGTAGTCCAGTTGCGAAGATAACTGACGCGTCAGAAAAACTTTCGTACTCCCATTATCTGTTTTAGGGTTCTGTACCCAAAGGATGAAAACAGAAACCCATTGCTATCACTCTGTCGTCTGTCTATCTGTCCGTATGCCGTATGTCACGGGTCTCTAGATCCTAAACGGAATGAATTACAGAAATATAATTTTTAAGTAGAGTGTGTGCTTGCCTAAAACCGAATATTTAGTTCAATTATTTTTCATGGAGGATCCCATCCCCAAACGTGAAAAGGAGACCTTTTTTTTACCCATCACATGACGGGGTTTCTTCCGTCCGGATTCGATATAGGTATTTCCCGAAGCATCCATGCCCGAAAGACATCTGCACATCCAGCCATCCTCTCCTTGCTGGGGGTCAAGTACCTAACGGGATTGCTATGGCTATCGCTATCGCTTACCATTTCATTTTGTTATTTCTGACCCCCGAAAGATTTCAAATACCTTACGATCATTTTCTTTAACACATTGTTAGTAAGGCAAAAGAAAAAAAACGAGCACAGGGCATTTCCAAACCTTCAGCGGTCAGAAATAAAAATATGAAATCGTAAGCGACAGTGATAGTTATAGCAATCTCGTTAGACGATTGGCCCCCTGCACATTGCTTCTTTTCGCCTCTTTTAAAGGATCCTTAGTAATAGGAGGGAGCGGGCAAAGCTTTCCGTTTGCGGAAAGTGCGACAAAGTTATGAGTCACCAAAATTCTTTGTCGCGTTTATTTAAACACGCAGCCACAGTTAGTCGGTGGTAACGTAGGCCAGCGCCTGTGGTACTCTGAAGCAAAATTAGGAGAATAACCCCTCAGAACACTCGCCGTGGTATAAAAGATAAAACGCGCTTAATGTTGCTACGTCAGCGTAATTGAAGAGGCTCGAGGTGTTTATTCACCTTCTCATCGCCTACGATGCGGATCGCGCGCCACTGTAACCTATTCAAAATTCCAAAGCATCGAGTACCTAAATACAACCATCCTAGAGGTGAGGGCAATGTTTCACGCAGAGTTGCTCAAGCGTGAAAAATGAAGGAAAATGACGACGTTTGTGTCGTGTAAGCGAAGTCCTGGGGTTTTTTTAGCTGGTACCCCATTCAGAATGTGATCCAAAGTCTGACTGAACATGAACCGTGATAGCTTGACATTTGAAATTTGATTTCACAGATTATTGATGTTCCCGCTCTAACAAAAAATACTAAAAACAGAATATTACAAACATTAAAAGGGGGCAACTAACGTGTTTCATTTTGCCGTTTTTTGCTCTATATTATTAACTAATAATAATAATTAATAAAATTAATATTTGAGTAGTGCTCCTATACAACAGATATGTTTTTTTGCCGTTATTTGTTCGATATTATATAAAAGTGTCTAATGATGTATAGACATGGGTACAGAATCCGTCAAACGCGAGTCCGATACAGTATGGATCACTCGCCAATGGCAGGGATTAATATTATAATCGAGCTCTAAGGTGGTATGTACTTATTAAACTTGAAACGTAGGTACCTACCTAAGGCCGTATACAGAAAGAAAGCCGAAAGCCGATCCTTCCTACTATACATAAAGGAAGCCGATTAAAGCAGATCAAGCAAAATGTCGGACTCATCGGACGATGATATGGTTTTGTTAGAAAATGTTTATTTAAAAATGCGAAAAACAGCTATACATCCTATAAATAGAGAAAGGAAACGTTTCGGAGAATATCATCATTTATTTGTAAAAAAAAAAAAAATTGATGAACAAAGATTTTATACATATACAAGAATGATTCAAGAAACATTTTATTACATTTTGGATTTAGTGAAAAACCGTTTGATGAAAAATTGGGGCAATTGGCATAAACAACCAATCCTTCCAGAAGAAAGATTGTTGTCACCATTCGGTAAGTACGAAACAAATAATTTTAGCGCTTAGTTAATAAAAGATAAAGTTATTAGATTTATAAAAAGATTATAACTTAGATTGATTTAATCTAAGGATAATAATTCAAATACAAATTATTTATTATTCGGACCAGCGCGTGTCGGCGCTTATCGGCGCCGATCGGCGCCGATAAGCGTCGATAAGCGCCGATCGGCGCCGACTCTCGCTGGTCAGCTGCAATTTTAAATTAATAAACAACGACAACAGGTACGTCAATTACTACACGCAATTATTTTTTAAGTAGAAAAATGGATAATGACATTTTGATATCCTTAGTATTCACTAAACAACCTCTGTGGGACAAAACCGACAAAAGGCACTGTAATAGATACGTGGTTGACAAATGTTGGAAAGAAATAAGCGAGGCCATGAATGAAGACGGTGAGTAGGTATTAATTGATTTTGTTTTAGTTTGTCGACTTACATAAAGTTAGTGAACATTTAAATCGGTTAAGTATTACAACTTCTTTATTTAAATATTACCTATGTCTTAAGAGCCCTTCAACGATATTAAATACCCTAGATACAACCTCACGAACAAAATCGTGGCCGAAACCTGTCTAATAGGTACATTGGACGATCCACGGAACTAAGCACGGAGTAAATTGATCGCGTAGTGAAAAACAATATTAGGCCGTATACAGAAAGAAAGCCGAAAGCCGATCGGCGCCGATCAGCGCCGATCGGCGCTTATCGGCGCCTATTGACGCTGATCCTTTTTCTATGGACCGGCGCCGATCGGCGCCGATAAGCGCCGACACGCGCTGGTCCGCATAATAAATAATTTGTATTTGAAGTATTATCCTTAGATTAAATCAATCTAAGTTATAATCTTTTTATAAATCTAATAACTTTATCTTTTATTAACTAAGCGCTAAAATTATTTGTTTCGTACTTACCGAATGGTGACAACAAGTCTTTCTTCTGGAAGGATTGGTTGTTTATGTTAATTGCCCCAATTTTTCATCAAACGGTTTTTCACTAAATCCAAAATGTAATAAAATGTTTCTTGAATCATTCTTGTGTATGTATAAAATCTTTGTTCATCAAATTTATTTTTTTTTACAAATAAATGATGGTATATAAAACTAGTTTTTACGGATTAATGCACGAAACTTTATTTATTTATTGACGTTTCGCAGCCTTTTCAGGTCTGCATCGTCAGAATAATGATTTTTTATAAAAAATCATTATTCTATTCTTAGGTTTTCACGCACATCACTCATTAAATAAAACTAGTTTTTACGGGTTAATGCACGAAACTTTATTTATTTATTGACGTTTCGCAGCCTTTTCAGGTCTGCATGGCTGCGAAACGTCAATAAATAAATAAAGTTTCGTGCATTAAACTGTAAAAACTAGTTTTATTTAATGAGTGATGTGCGTGAAAACCTAAGAAACAAATAAATGATGGTATTCTCCGAAACGTTTCCTTTCTCTATTTATAGGATGTATAGCTGTTTTTCGCATTTTTAAATCAACATTTTCTAACAAAACCAAATCATCGTCCGATGAGTCCGACATTTTGCTTGATCTGCTTTAATCGGCTTCCTTTATGTAGGAAGGATCGGCGCCGATAAGCGCCGATCGGCGCCGATCGGCTTTCGGCTTTCTTTCTGTATACGGCCTAAGGCATTATTTAATCATTGAAAGTCACCTTTAATGCATACTTTTTAAGGTCTTAATTAAAAAGTATGCGTCAGAGTTATGACAGTTCAAAATGCAAGCAAGGTAGAATTTTACGAATTTATTGCTATATGCGGAAGAATATACACCTTATTCATTTGATTTTACGCGCAGTTCTGAATGCGCTATTCGCAATGTAACAGATACGGACCGTGAGGAAAAGAGACAGCTATATTACCGACCATGCATTTCAATATCACAAATATTTTCTATTAAATCAGTTTATAGTAAGTATTAGAACAAAATTTGCTTCCAATGCGTTAAATTAACAAACGTTTATTAGATACCTGTCGAGAAAATGACACTTTAGTATTTATTTCGCATTTTTTCACGGAGCTCTGCGAAATCTCGACTGTCCAACGGTCCGCGCGGGGTTTAAACGCCGTGTTTCATGGTGTCGCCGACTCGAGAGGTCCCGGGTTCGAATCCCGGTGAGGACAGATGTTTATGTAATGAATATGAGCATATGTACTCCAGTCATGGATGTTTAATATTTATTTCTATATAAATATACTTATCGATGTAACACAAGCCTGATAGTGCTTACTTTGGGGCTAGGCTAATTGGTGTGAGTGTTGGAAATATTTATTTAGTATATCCAGCCGGTTTACGATAAATGCACTCGAAGAATTTGTGACGCGTGCGACATAAAATGTCATCATAGATACCTCGAAGGGCGTTGGCGCCGTACTGATCGGCGCCTAATTGTCGAATTATAAATAATTTGTATTTGAATTATTATCCTTAGATTAAATCAATCTAAGTTATAATCTTTTTATAAATCTAATAACTTTATCTTTTATTAACTAAGCGCTAAAATTATTTGTTTCGTACTTACCGAATGGTGACAACAAGTCTTTCTTCTGGAAGGATTGGTTGTTTATGCCAATTACACCAATTCTTCATCAAACGGTTTTCCACTAAATCCAAAATGTAATTAAATGTTTTTTTAGTCATTCTTGCATATGCATAAAATCTTTGATCATCAAATTTCAATTCTTTAACAAATAAATGATGGTATTCTCCGAAACGTTTCCTTTCTCTATTCCCTCTATTTCCTGTTTTTCGCATTTTTAAATAAACATTTCCTAACAAAACCAAATCATCGTCCGATGAGTCCGACATTTTGCTTGATCTGCTTTAATCGGCTTCCTTTATGTAGGAAGAATCGGCGCCGATAAGCGCCGATCGGCGCCGATCGGCTTTCGGCTTTCTTTCTGTATACGGCCTAAGTTTTTTTTGTCTAAGTTATTATTCTAAGTCTATAAGTTTATACAGCAACAAAGTTAACTACGATAAAAGTTTTTATACATATAAATAAGTAGATGTCATACAACCTCGTTGACTCGACTGTTTTGGAATGCTTTTGTTATACATAGTACAAATGTAGGTATTGTTTTGGTACCTTTAATTTCTTTGATGCGAAAAGATTACTATAAGCACCCGGTACTTTTAGATACAGTTCCAACTTTCAAATACAAAACCTTATTCCGTAGAAGGAGTAATATCCCAAACGATTGTCTTTTATGCCTTCGATCCGCGCCGATCTGCCGTGCAACTGAGTGAAGACGACGGCTGCGTCGGGCTCCGGGGCAGCCGCTGGCGCCCCGCCGACCACCGCTATCACGGGCCTCGCTACCAGAAAACATACGCCCACAAACACTGCCAACGAGAAACACCACGACCACACTCCACGCATTTTGTTAGCGAATAATTCAGATATCCCACCCATCCACAGGAAACTGCTTCCGCTGTGATAGGAGTAATCGTTATTTTATTAAATTCTCATATTGTATCCAAGTAGGATTTGTTATCAATAATTTCGCAAAGCCCAATTTGCGGGTTCATGTACTGTTCGCGTAATCTGGATAAGGCATAAATACGATA
The DNA here is from genome assembly GCA_902850365.2 of Chilo suppressalis. NCBI lineage: Eukaryota > Metazoa > Arthropoda > Insecta > Lepidoptera > Crambidae > Chilo > Chilo suppressalis. The sequence continues at coordinate 6,440,818 of OU963906.1, read as the reverse complement.
GCCTAATAGGATAAATCACAGAACACAGAAAGCGGCTTTTGTGTTCTATGGTATAAATCATTGCTTATATTTGAGGAGCTTAGGAACAAAAAGTGTCCTTTACAGTTTTTAACTTTTTGAGTATATTGAGAAAATAAATATTCAAGTTGATCTAAGCAATTTTATTATTTTTTATCAACCATTTATGTGCCATACCATATAATGTATTATAAGATTATTTTGCTGGTATTGAAATATGGAAAAAAATACATATCAAATGACACCCTTTGATCCTATAGCTTGTAAAGGTCGATTCACACATATCAGTGAACCCACAGTTCCGGCACAGTACCGTTACAGTTCCGTAGCCGTGCAACAGTGGTGCGTCAGTGCTTCAATTCACACATATCAGGCACAGTACAGTTCTCTGCGGGTCTTCGTGCACGACGTTCCCTTCAGACTAGCGTTGACGTCGATTATTTTGATGGCACTCTTCAATAACACAGAATTAGCTATGATAGCCATTGCTTTAGACGAAGAAGAAGAAGAAAATCGAGGAAAAAAAAGAAAATGGGTACATGAAGCATGGAAGTTAAGAGAATCTGAAGGAGAATTCGTGACATTATACAAAGAATTAATTGAAGACGAAAGAAAGTATTTTGAATATTTTAAAATGTCGGAAAGCTGTTTTAATATTCCTTCAGAAGCTGGGAAATAAATTAGTAAAGAAAGATACTCGATGGAGGAAGGCTATATCTCCTAGAGAGCGGCTCGCAATTTGTCTAAGGTAGGTAAACCGGATGTTATTAACTTTATTTTTACCTTTTTGGAGGTAGAAACAGTCGATAACATATCAGTGAACACATTTTTTGCAGTGCAGATGTATCCACTGACAGGTATGTTTAAGGATAACCTTTTAATTAAAATTCTGAAAATATGTATTTAAATCAGTTTTTATTACTTCGTATGTGGCACATAAACACATTATACTTTTAACACTTTGTTAAGTTCTAAAGCATTATCATTCGTTAAATGTAGAGTTCATAACAAATTGCTGCACATCACTATGTTGTGTGGGATCTACTATATTAGCCAATCCAGTAGAGTCAAGAATAGATTGCGATGTGAGATTTATATTTGTTGGTTCAGTTGCAATATCTCTTGGATATGATACTACTATATTAGCCAATCCAGTAGAGTCAAGAATAGATTGCGATGTGAGATTTATATTTGTTGGTTCAGTTGCAATATCTCTTGGATATGATACTACTATATTAGCCAATCCAGTAGAGTCAAGAATAGATTGCGATGTGAGATTTATATTTTTTGGTTCAGTTGCAATATCTCTTGGATATAATGGTACATTTTGCTCTGTCATCATCTTCATCTCATATTTTTGCACAGTTGTAAATATTTCAGTCTTTGCCAAATTTAAGTAATATTGATTCAAATTCTTCAGTGTGGGTGCAATACCATTTAAAAAAGCATCAACTGGATGCTCGACGCGTTCGGCTTTTTCTTGATTTTTTTGAAGAACATATTCCATTAATGAAGATGCTGAGGATGGTTTTGGTGTGCATTTTGTCGAACCTTTTCTCTTTCTTAAAGTAGATGTAGTAGATAGAGACGCCAGTGATGGTGGTGATGGAGTGGATACATGGCTTGGTGATGGTGTGGGTGTGCGGACGTACAATGGTGATGCAGTAGACACATGGCTTGGTGATGGTGTGGGAGTGCGGACGCACTGTGGTGATGGAGTGGATACGTAGCTTGGTGATGGAATGGATGCTTCGTGACTAGCGACAATGGGTATATCAGGTGAAATGGATACGGTATTTCGAGGCTCGTTGGTTTCGGAGTCAGAATTTTCTTTTTCTGGTTCTACACTTTGTACTGTCGGTCGTTCATTGAAATATTTTTTCAAAAAATGTAATTGTTCATAGTATTTGTATAATTTAACATTGGTCTTCTTTTGTCCACTTTTACTTTCCGTTTTCTTCAACGATTTTCGATAGTTGTCTCTTATGTTATTCCACCGTGTTTTGCATGTTGAACCTGCAATGAAAATAATATTATATATAGATTTATTTGTTTCAGGTATCTAACAACAGGGGATTCTCTGAAGACAATTTCATTTAGTTACCGCTTGGGCCACAGCACAGCATATTCCATAGTTATGGAAACATGCAAGATAATAAAGGAAACTCTGATGAGTGAAATGCTACCTTTGCCTACAGAAGATAAATGGAAAACTATTTCCAATGACTTTAAATTGTTGTGGAATTTCCCTAACTGTGTTGGAGCACTGGATGGTAAGCACATAACAATTCAGGCTCCCTCGAAAAGTGGATCTCTATATTTTAATTACAAGAAAACATTTTCAATTGTTTTGATGGCCCTTGTGGACGCGAACTATAATTTTATTGCCGTTGATGTGGGGTCTTATGGCAAAAACAGTGATGGTGGCATTTTTGCAAATTCCAACCTAGGAAAAAGACTACAGCAAGGAACTTTAGGTATACCTGGAAATTCTCCGTTGCCAGGAACATCAATAGAAACACCACACGTGATTGTGGGAGATGAAGCATTTCCTCTCAAAACATATTTAATGCGACCTTATTCAGGGCAAAATTTGAATGACGACAAGCGCATTTTTAATTATCGTTTATCAAGAGCAAGAAGAATTGTTGAAAATACTTTCGGTATATTAACACAAAAGTTTAGAATATACAATAGACGGATCCAAGCTAACCCAGAAAATGTAGATAATATAGTACTCGCTACTTGTATTTTACATAACTTCATCAAATATTTTAATCCAAATACAACACATGCATCAGATTATGAGGGTAATCAACCTCATACAAGTAGTTTACTGGAAACTGTGCAACCTCAAGGCGGAAACGCCACAGCGGGCGCATTTCACGTTAGAGTAGTATTCAAAAATTATTTTATTTCTGAGGCAGGATCAGTACCCTGGCAAGAAGATAAAATATGATTTGTACTTTATCTATTAAAATAAAGCAACTTACACTTTGTTATTTTATTTTAAAACCAGCGGCCCATCTCGACTTTCACTAACGATTACTCACTACCCTATCCCTATTACGAGCTGTCAGAATTATCATCTATATATACAAATTAAATAGATTTTAGGTTCAAACACATAGACAAAAATGTAATAATTCCTCTTTACAATAGCACTGTAGATAAATAAATTTTGACTTACCGTCTACATTCATTTGTGTTCCTATTTTGTTCCACAAATTGTTTTTGTATTTTGTATCCATATACTTTGCATGAGATAAATCATACAAAACATGATTCTCACGAACTAATTCAATCAACACCTCGTCTTCCATTTTGTTTTCGATGCAGCGGCGTCAGTGATCCGTGATAAAATATCGTCTTCGCCGATCACGTCCATGATGGCCGGTGCCGGCACTGACACTGACGGTACTGAGACGACACTGACACTGACAAGTGCGAATACATCCATAGAGAATGTTTGAAAGAATAATTATCACTGATGCGGTACTGTGCCGGAACTGTGGGTTCACTGATATGTGTGAATCGACCTTAAATGTACCTTTTGATTCAATAATTTTGTAAAATGTCACCTTTTGAAACTCACTGTTTAAAAATTGTTACCTTATAAAACATTCAGTATGAAAATAAAAATAGATTCACACAAAACATTTTTATTTCTTTTACATACAGGGTGTAAGAAAATCTTTAACGAAGTCGAAGGTCACCACGTATTTTCCTAATCATGCCGATCATTTTTTTCTTCTGGACCATACCTGGGAAATTTATGGTTATGGAGATATTGAATGTCAAAGTAAAATGTTTTTTTCAAGATTTATATTAATATTTTCAAAACACTATTTAGTAATTTTTTATCGGGTCACTTACACACACAAACACACAGGCACATTCTTTGCGTAGCGCTACATTAGTGCGCCACGCTATACATTGCGTAGTGGGAAAAATTGTATTTTTTTAACTTAAAAATACAAATGATTCCCACGTATAATATTTTGTAATATAACTTGTTTGAGTGTACAGAATACGTAGTTTTAGTCTTTGTCATAGGTTTTTTACACACTGTATTGTCCACAATCTGATTCCTAGTTTGAACCGACTAAAGACTTTTCAAACGTATTTCTTAAGAATATGTCACTTTTTGAATTGAAGTATTAATAATCACTGTGATTGAATAAAAATGAAACTTTTTGTTCCAGAAGCAGCAGTTCACATCGTTTATTTTTATGAAACAACTGACTTTTTCATCAAAATCTTGGAAGTTACAGAAAGGATTTAACATTTTGAGCCGATTAAAATAAAAAAACCGAATTGAGCAAAATACGTAAATGACACTTTTTGTTCCTAAGCTCCTCGTTTACGTACCGTAAAACACGCCAACATTGTCCGCTTTTTTCAATTAATCGTCATCATTTTTGGATTTTTCTTTAAGTGGACTTACTTAGCTGAGTACTAATGGTACAGATATTAAAATAATGACGCGATTACACTTGGTAGGTAGCTTGGGAATAACGAGTGCCATTGGAATTCGGCTAAAAACGACTAAGTGTAATTGAGCCATAAATCTCGTGCGATCAGTTAGCAAAGCTTCCCCGTTCGGTGACTCGCTTAAGAGAACCTTTTACTTCTGACCCAAAGCCAGACCGCCAATCCGAAACTACAGCTCTAGGGATATTTGGTGCACGTGCTGTCATCCACATAGCAATGCGTGCCGGGTACTGATAGAATTTTGTGGAACCCATGTTTAGAGTCCAGCGTTAATAGTTATGAGCAAAGAGCTGCAGCCATCAATAACGACTTTAATGCCCCTGCAGTCTAAAACGCTGACGACAACGTGGATAAAAGTGCTGGTAGGTCAATGAAATATGCTATTCGCTATGTGCACGACAGTAGCGCCACCTACAATGCGCAACTTTCCGGGATTATGCCAAATAATCACATCAGTTTGTATTTTATTGATTTCTAGTAAATATAGTAAGGTAAAGATAAATAAAAATTATTATATATTGTATAATAATTTAAATAATGTCGGATTTCAATTCGGAATTCAGTACAGTCAATAATAACTCTTGTATTGATGTAATCTGGACTGAAACACTTGGGCATTGGTGCTTGTACGGTGGCTCTATTCGGCCAAAAGATTAAATTAGCAGTTGAACAAGCTAGATTTTGTAAGATCGAATGAAATATACGTGAGATTGTGGTTTTTTTGTACACCAAATAACACACTCAATGCTGAAAATGTCAAGCCAGTTTTCATTTTTATCAAAAAAATCAGAAGTCGGTCTTTAGTGGAAACTGTACATTTTCTCATAGTTAATCTTGTTAATAAAAACTCAAAATTGCTAAATGACACACCAGAAGGATCTAGGAGTTCTTGATCATTTGTTATTGATGAAATACCAACAAATTCTTGACTTTTTGTTTCGGTAGATTGATCCTCATACGATTTTTTGTCAGTGCCACAGCTTTTATCTTTCTTTCTTGAATTATTTGTCATTAAAATTCTTGATGTTGGATCACAGTGATCACTGTAAATTAATCTAATACAAATAAAAGTTGTATCTCTTAATTTCGATTCAGAAAACATATTGACTTGACATCCTTGATCGATCATAAAAGGTTGAGTTTGATTTAATTCACTCCCTTCTTCAATTATTATTTGACTTGATGTGGTATCTGAGACTTTTGTGGTTCTTCGTTTTGTCAAGCGTGTATATCTAGCTAGGACCTGTGAATCATTAACCTTCCTCTTTCGATATATTTCAGGGAATATCGTAGGAGCATAACTCGGATTTTCTTCCTCGTCTGATTTTTTGTTTCCCATAAAATGTTCACTACAAATTGTGTCGTCAGGTTTGGGATACCATGGCGACCCATCAACACTAAAATAATAAAGACAATAATGAATATCACATAAAATATATAGCGCAAATAAAATTGATCATAATTTAAGGTTATTTCGCTTACTTATTTCTTTTTATGGCATCTATCCATTTATTTCTTTGATTTAATTTCCAGTCCAATGTAGGAAATATATACACAGACTATTTGTGCCCTTATTTTTGCAATTCACAACACAACAACATCTATTAATAGGCATTTTAAAAAATTTTTGTTTATTACGAACTCCGTGCAAATTGACTTTACTTTCCCGAATTGTTGCGTATTTCTGCCACGATAAGCGCTGCGATCGCTTCACTATACCCCCACCATGTACTTCGCACATAGCGAATACTCAAACTAACTATATTAGTTACAGGCTATTTACGTAAAGGCAGAAGTTTCATCGGAGTATTTTTGGACCTCCAGAAAGCCTTCGACATGGTTTTGATCCGGATATTATTGAAATGCCTTGAAGATCTTAGTGTAAGTGGTGTAGTGCACGCTTGGTTTACTGATTTTTTGACAGGCCATATCATTGGATTAGACAACCATTATAGAAAAACGGCTCTGTGTCGCTACGGCTTACCATTTCATTGTATTAAATTATATTTTCCGGATTCGATATACTTAGGTATTTCCCGAAGCCTCCATGCCCGGAAGACATTGCACCATCCAGTTATCCTCTCCTTGCTGGGGGTCAATTGCCTAACGGGATTGCTATGGCTATCGCTATCGCTTACGATATCGTATTTTATTTCTGACCTACTATATAACTTATATAAGGGGGATCTCCACAAATATCTTAACTACGATTGTAAAATTCTTCAGTACGCGGACGACATTGCACTCTACCAGTGCGGTCCGTCTATTGAGGATTTAGCTAAACAACTAAATATTTCTCTAGCATCTCTAAACCAATGGCTCTTAAATCATGGACTGGCACTAAGCGCCCCTAAAAGTTCGGCGGTAGTGTTTAGCCGCAGAAGAAATATCCCGATAGTTATTATCTCCATAAATGATGCTCCAATCCCAATTAAAAATAGCGCGAAATTCCTGGGCTTCGAGTTGGACTCTAGGCTGTCTCGACAGGCACATACTGCAGCGATTTCAAAAAAATGTGAACAACGTGTCGCAATCCTAAAAGCACTTGCAGGTGTCTGGTGGGGGGCTAGCCCATACACCCTCAAGATGGTTTACAATGCTTTAATTAGAAGTGTAATAGACTATTGCTGCTTTGTACTTGAACCATGTAATAAGGACACCCTTGCCAAACTGGAGGTCATTCAAGCTAAATGCCTCAGGATTATAATTGGAGCCATGAAGTCCTCTCCTATTAACGCCCTCCAGGTGGAATGTGCAGAGCCTCCATTGTCCTTGAGAAGACAATACTTAGCGGATCGTTTTTTTCCAAGGTGTTTACACTCTCATCTCACCCCTTATTGCCTATAATGGAACAACTTGTGGCCTCTATGGAGGGTAACCCCTATTGGCATAAGAAATCGGTTCCTCCCTTGATTAAAAGATACACGGAGCTTAAACGCTCCAGTTCACGCATTAGCCGTTATTCTAAGCTTCCTGTGTTTTCTTTCCCATACGAGTATTTGCACTTTAGAACACCAAATATTATTTTAGATCTGTGTATAGCAAAATCGGAGTTCAGGTCAATAGTTGACAGTCGATGGCAAGGTTGAAACCTTTTCTTCACTGACGCTTCTAAAATATCGGAGCCAAGCTGTACGCCGTGTACGGGCGAGTGTATAGGAATATTGGAAGCCGTGGAATACATTGAAAGTCATAATATTAAAAACTCTGTTATCTTTTCGGACTCGTACAGTGGTGTTCGGGCATTAATACAGGACCCCATTTACAACAAAATAAAAAGTGATATAGTCATCCAAATTAGAAATAAATTATTAAACTGCGAAAGAAAAGACCTGACCGTTTCCATTGCTTGGATTCCTAGTCATTCGGACATTGCAGGCAATGAATGTGCAGTTTCCCTAGCAAAGTATGCCGTTTCTAATGAAGTTGACCGAAAACCAACCGGTTATACAATTAAAACCGTGGTTTTACAAAAGTAAGAACTTACCTAAACAAGTTATATCAGTTTTATCAAGATTACGCCTCGGTCACTGCTGTACCCCGGTATTCTTGCATAAGCTCCATATTCGAGACAATTCATTGTGCGAATGTGGGCTTGATGAGGGTACAATAGACCACATATTTTTCTCTTGCGCAAAAAATTGAAAATCTTTTAATCTCTACAGCGAGTTGGTAAAAATTAAGGTACCGCTTCCGATAAACATTCGATCATTTTTGGCAATTTTTTCTTCCCAAATAATTCTTATCTCGGCGAAATTTATTCATGATAACAATATTAAACTGTGAATGTATACTGTAACTACAACTCTTAATTCCTCATAACTCCTTTTAATATAACAATATAAATTCATTATACGGAAAAAAAGGAAGCGGCTCCTATCTTCATATTCCCTTTTCCAAATAATATGTAATATTTTCCAAATAATAATATGTATAATATATGCACGCCTTTCCAGAACTCCACTGACAATTCGACGCTGATATCTCTCAGTACGGGACGCTGGCAGATGGGCCCCAGAAGGAAGGCACATTAGCAAAAATAAAATAAAAATTTTAAGGTAATATTTAATAAAAAATAAATTATAGATTTGAGACAGAAAAATATTTACGCCTCGACTGAGACGTACGAAAAGCTTTATTATTATAGTGTATAATAAATACGCATTCGTATAAAAAAAAAACTTTAGGGAAACATTAATATCTTTAACTTGGTTATATATCCCTGCAGCTACTTTACAATTGATATGTTTTTTTTAAATGATGTCCGGAATATTTCCTCCATTTTTTCTACATAACTACCGAATAAGATTCAAAACAAACAGCAATTTTTATGAAAAATTATATTTTATAGTACTTGCGGATGAAAAGTGATGCCGTGGATTTTATTTTTAGTTCTTGAGCAATTTGAGCACTTTTTAAAAACATACTTAGGCATTGTTTTATCATATAAACACAAAATATTATTAATATTTCTTTTTGGCGTTCACATGTACGTCGTTTGCATGTCAAGTTGTGACTAAAGGGTCGTGGACCACAATTTGTGCGGGTCACTTTTGTGAGGCTAGTGCCGTATCTACCATTTTTGTTTTAATCTAAGCCTTAAATACCGACTCTCTGAGCTGAAATTGTGGCTTCTTTGATTGGGTTTCACGTACGACTTCATAGCCTGACAATCGTCATGTTTTTCTAAACAAAGCTTAAGGGGATACCCACAAATATAAAAAAACGTTTTTTTTCTGGCAAGTCTAATTTGTTATAATCAGAGCTATTGATCTGTACGCTAGAAAATTTTTCATTTTCCGTGCTTGAAATCTCGTTGGTTGGTACAGATATTGCACAACTACATATTCTGTACGAGTCGTTTGAACAAGAAGTTTTCCGAAATCATCTGCACAATTTTCTCCTTTTCGGGGTTTCATAATGTTACAGAAAAATAAGTATGAAATGCCGATGCAAACTGTAGAGCCGTGCCATTTTTTATCTATATCTGTCCAAATAAATTTTCAAGAGCGTCTTGATTGCATCGTTTTGTCATAAGAAAATTATATCCTTCCACCCGCAAGTCATCAAACAAGAGCATTAAGGATGTGATAGTAATTTGGAAACCTTGAATGAATCTAACACTTGATGTGTGGCCACGGCCATTCTTTGGATTTATTAATTTTAATTCTTGAAAAAGCTTATCATCTTTTCGAAAAATGCCTTTTGTGATTCATCGCCTGTATACGCTCTTTTATATTCATAGCTTTGTATCAAATTAGATGTATTCAAAGAATCGAACAAATCATTCATAATCATTAAAAAGTAAGCCGTGTCTTTGCCGGATTCTTCAATTTCATTAATCTTATATATAAAATTCTCGTGTCACAATGTTAATTGCCATACTCCTCGAAAATGGCCTAACCGATTTTTATGAAATTTTATTTGCATATTCCGTGGGTCTGAGAATCGGCTACTACCTATTTTTCATATCTTTAAGTGATAATCGTTGTCCACCTGTAACGTTGTGTTTTGAAACCTACAATGCGCCTTCGCGCCAAAATTCAAACTATTGGGTATTGTAACGTAGTGTTCTCATATGGGTTAGGAGGAATTTTATCCTAGGAAATTGATAGAACACTACGTTACACGCCCTAAATTTTTTTTGGAGAATATATTTGTTTTTTTAATGTGGTATAATACATACAACCCTAAATTTTCTCTTCTACCACCTGCCCCTATTTTTATGGCGTTACGAAGTTCGCTGGGTCAGCTAGTATCTATATACGTAATTGGGAAAGAATGTTTGTACAATATTGAAGGACAGGGAAGACATAACGCACTTTGCAAAAACCGGTAAGCTTGTGGGCTGATTTAGTATGAAAATGATGTAGTTCTGATCATATCGATTTCCTTTTATCATGTTGCTTTAGGTTAGTTTGTGCTTTTACTAGGAGAACTAGTTCATTGGGCAAAAATGTATCGCAAAGTCGGTGGAAAGTTCTTTCTTCGGCCTTTTGTGTTTTATTTTCATTTTCCTGTAGTTTTTTTTTTCTTTCTGCATTTTAGGAGTTTAGCCTTCAATTTTCTTTTCCTTGGAGTGTTGCCAGAGGGACTCGTTGAGGTTTGGGCATAACTTTCATTCGCTGCATTTTCAGTCTGTGTACAATTGTCAACTTTAATCGACAGATCAGTTTGAGTATGTTTGTCTTCTTTCTGAGGACCTCTTGGAACGGTGCTCGGCAGCATCAATGATGGAAGGGCGTTCTTTTTTAAAAGTTTTCGATTTAATGATTGCCGTATGTCCTCCACATTAAAATGTTTTTCACATACCAAGTAGGAAGTATACTTAGGTTTGTGTTCTAAATCATCTCGACAGATCAAATGCAGCCATTCACGGCGTCTGAAAAAAAAATTTGTCTTTTATTCCGGTAGTAAAAATATTTTTTAAAAACAACCAATTATTTATATGCGCTAAAAAGAATTTACTATAATAATAATTTTTCCTTTAAGACTTCAACTTATAACATCTTTACACAATTTATATGTTTCCGCGTAGTGTTTTTAAAGATATAGCCTGTCACTCGGAAACAATGTAGCATACTAATGGTAAAAAATGTTTGAAATCGGTCGAGTACTTTTTGAGTTTATTCGTTACTAACATAGAATATGTCCTCTTTATAATATTAATATAGATATAGATAAAAACCTGTCGCGAGATTTAAGTACTCGTATTTACTTAGTTAGAAAATTTAGAAATTAAAATGTATCAGATCAAGTTATTTAATTGATCAGGAAAATCTTGCGACAAGCTTTTATATTCTACTAGCTTCTGCCCGCGACTTCGTCTGCGTTAGATTAATATAATAAATGATAGCCTATGTATTTCTAATGTAAGCTATATCATTGTAAAATATTATTAAAATCCAGTCAGTAGTGTGAAATAGTAACAAACACACATCCATAGATACAGACATTCATCCATACAAACTTTCGCGTTTATAATATTAGTAGGGTAAATTGTGTACCTACTTAATGACGTTATAAGTTGATAGTAAAACTCAAAAGTTTATTTTATTCTGCTTAGAGGATTTAATTTTTATTTTTATTTCATATAAATTTAATGGAGCAACGGAGCTTAACTCGCATTCGTATTCTCCTTTCATTAGTCCTTTCATTTGATACCCATATTGTGTGAGTGCAATGAAAATAACTAGTCCGCCATCTTGGATTTAGAGTGACGTCACTTTATATTTCGAGCTATTCTCCGCAAGCCCTTTAATTTGATACCCATATCGTAGATAAGTTGAAGATATCTGCTTCAAAATTGAGTTTCAAGATTCCACCCGAACAAACAAAGTTATATACCTGCCGACTGCTGATTTTTATTCTTACATAATTCAATAAAAGAATATTAATTTCAACATACAAGGAAATAAGAAGGAAATAACCTACAATGTAGATAAATCTTACTAGGTATGTACTGTAGGGATCGTTTCATGCAAACTAATTATTGTCATTGAAACACTTTTATTTTCAAGAAATTACATTATTATTATCAATAAACAAAATACTGTTTTTTAAAGTCCGCACAAATCTCCCTATTTTTTTATTTTCCAGCTATCAATTAATTATTAAGCACGGCTAACTGTATAAAAAACAATTCACACCGTTCGGTCGTCGTTGTGGTGCGGCGGCGCATTCGAGACTGGATGTCCTCCGAGAGTCCCTCGAACTCGAGTGGCGTGTAGGTATGATTCGCTTTCCGACCGTTTGTATGAAGATAGAATACTTATATAATATTACCGTGACATAGGCCTATAGGCCTGCTCCAATCGCATGCCACTCAGATCGATCTTGGGCTATATTGCAAGTTAATTAAAAGCTTGTAAAAAACCCGACTGCTGATTTTTATTCTTACATAATTCAATAAAAGAATATTATTTTAAACAAGTTATATTTATTTGTAAGTCATGGCGCAGTCGGGTAAAAAGGAAATTACCTACAATGTAGGTAAATGTTACTAGTTACTAGGTAGGTAGGTACTGGAGGGATCGTTTCATGCAAACTAATTATTGTCATTGAAACACTTATTTTCAAGAAATTACATTATTATTATCAACAAAATACTGTTTTTTTTAACTCCGCACCAATCTCCCTATTTTATTATTTTCCAGCTGTCAATTCCTGTCAACAATCCGTCTCTTATCCAAATTACCTAATAACCTGCCAGTATATACCAAAAATATCCGATCACTACAATACCTACCATTTATTACTCTCGTAAATGATTTCATAATGATATTTCATTTAATTCAATAATTTACATACATTATTGAATTAAATGAAATATCATTTATAATGCGATTCAAATAAGAATAGGAAAGCCAATGACCTCTATCTGTCAAATGTCGCTTGAAAAATACGGTTTGCAAAAAAAACTTGGAACCCTTTTTTAGCACTCCGCTAATTCAAGAATAAAAACCAAACATTTTGTAAACAAACAATAACAAATATTCATAATTAATATCGGTTGATATTTTTTCTCACTTATTGAGCTTTGGTCATGAATGGTTGATAACCTAAATCGTCAACCAAATGTCACTTTAAGTAGCATTCAGAAACTCGATTTCAAACTTTCATTTAATAAAGGATGCATGTTCGTATGTGACCTGGTAATAGTGCATGATTATTCATAACTACTCCGGCGGTAATGCAGAGATGAGCGGAATAGAAGAGCTAGATTCCGATTAATGTTTTTCATTTAATTCTTAAAAATCTGTGGTCTTTTTCTCAATTTTAGTAAATAAATGTTACTTATTAAAAAAATCTGATGCCTTTTCTCACTTAATTTACTTAGTAAATAAGTTTTATTAAATCAAAACTTTTTTTTGCTCACTCTACCTATTTGATTTGAATTGACAACTATGACATCACAATATGGCGCCCAGTCGGTCCTATTCTTAGTTGAATCGCATTATAGTTTAGTTATTCAATTAATGTATGTAGTTAAGTAAGTAGATAGCCTAGTCTAGGAAACTACCTCCTATTGTGTAGTTTTGTTTTTAACGCGAGTGTAAGTAGATTACTCGTTTGTCTCTTTTTCACCCTATCCACTTATTTATATATTGTTCCAGATATTTTGCCCGATGGAAACATCGAAATACCTAAATATTAAAAACAAATTACGTACTAGTACATAGGCACGGTACATAGGTATATAAAAATATTCTATAGTCTTACCTTTCCAATATTTCAGGTAATTTAAAAAATGTTATCTCTGGGTGCGTTAATGTAGAGTTCAAGCAACCATACACAGCACAATATCGTCGTTTGATCTTTGCCATATTTATTATGTAGGTATCTACTTAATGTTATCAAATATTTACAATACAAATCGCACGTATAAGCACGGCTAACTGCATAAAAAACAATTCACACCGATCGCTCGTCGCTACGGCGCATTCGCGACTGGGTGTCCACCGAGAGTCCCGCGAACTCGAGTGGCGTAGGTGGTAGGTGTATGATTCGCTTTCCCACCGTTTGTATGAAGATAGAATACTGTATATTATATTACCGTGTCCGCACGGCTGAGCTGTGTTGTTGTCCTTTTCTTGATAATAAATGATTCTGGCATGATTCTCTAAAACTAAACTTAATTTGACAACAGTGTATCCTTGTCATTCTCTGTAGGTACAGAATAAAGAGCAGAGACTGATGTAAAATTTTGTTTTATGTTTTTTATGAGTTTAATCATAGATAAATGATAGTGAAGCGAGAGCGAGACCAATCATTCATCTATGAGTTTAATGAATCATGCCAGAATCGAGATCGAAGTTTGTTTACATGTTTGCTTTTTCTTTGAATTTCGTTCCTACACACTTAAATACTCACATTTTAATTTATTTTTGTTAGTGTGATTTTTTGAAAAAATAAATGACAGTAAATGAATGACATTGGTATTGCACAATATTGTGCAGATTTCTAACGAAGGCAACACTGTGCAAATCAATAGTATATCAAATAAGACTCTATTTCAATAAAACCAAAGCTTAAACTCCCCAAGCAAGACTAAATATATTACTCTCTCTTTCTTGGACACATTTGAGTAAGGAGGATACTGTACCATTTAAATCAACTATATTTAATTTCAACAAGGGAAAACAACAAATTGTAAAGCTGAATAATAACATTCATACAAAAGTGTTAGTTTTCTAGTAGAGTCAGTTATTTTAAGAATACAAATTAGATCTTCACTATAGCCGTTTGTTCTAAGAGCCTGCGCTGCGTTAACAACAAGCTATTGGCCAATCGTTTATCAAAAAAAAAGACGGACATATATTAAACCACGGACCTGAAAAAAAGACGGACGTAATATCAAAGGCAAATCATGTGAAGCATGACAATGACATGTAGGTCAGACAAAATCGTGTGTTGTACACTACCTACACTCACACTAATGCACCAGGTCGGACAATCGGCTGCCATTTGAACTCGCGTGACAGCGCCAGTCACACGTTCAATTGCTCCGATATATTTTAAAAAAAATGCCGTCTTGTGTGGTGAAATCTTTTAAAAACTACACGAGTAAATTTGAAAAGTCACAAGGAATCACCTACTATGCTTAAGTATTGACGATTCTTGATATTTTTTTTATATTATATTTTATTTACAAGGATGAAAATGGTAAACAAAAATACAACTGTGTGGCTACTTTATTTACGGGAAATTTTCCCTAAAAGTAGGGAAATTTGTATTTCTTGCATTTGTGACTAGGCAAGATAAGATTTCGTAAATTTTTAGGGTTCCTATCGCTACTGTTCCAAAAAAATATCTATAATAGTGTCGAGTTAGTTTCACAGAATTTCATAATAAATTTTATCTCAGTACGACTTGACAGGGCGCTGCGGCTCTTGCAAAAAATATATTATTAGACGAAAGGTACATCATGTTGCGTCTCTTTCTACGTTATAGGATTGGCATGATATCTCCTTTCCTCACTCTGTCAGTCTTTAAATACCTACTCAATCTATGAATGAAATACTTACATTTGAAAGAAGAAATAGCAATATTAGTCTATTATATTTTTATTTTAAGCATTAATCTGCGCGATTTATGTATATTAATGTATGTTATTAACCTCATACATACTATTAAGACACTAACATTTATATGTAAACAATAAAGTTCTTTTTACATAACAAGTGCTTTCTTTTCTATCTCGGTGTTCCTAAAAATAATTTGATAGACCGTTTAAATTGCTGAAAAATCAGGAGCTCACAACGAGTAAAACACGTGGTAAATATCCCGTTTTTATAATATATATTTGATTACATAATGTTAACAATGTTTTAGTTTGGGAGATTTAAAAAGTAGGGAAATTGATGATTTACCCGACAACCCTGAAATCACGCACACGCTGTAAGCGGGCGGCCATTTGCATGCTTCACTCGAGATAAGACGAGGTTACGTCCGTCTTTTTTTCAGGTCCGTGTATTAAACTAATATTATGTGAGGCATTCAAGGTCCTCAGATAAGTAAATGATTGGTCTCTCTTCGCTCGACTAGATACCGTGGTGCGCGCTGTGTAGGGGAGAAGGAGGCACCTTAGCACAGGGGCAGATTTGAACATGTTGATTTCTGAACGTAACTTTATGTTAATTAATGCCGTAACTACATTTTAATACTGACAGCACTGGGTGTGACTAGGCTTGCCAGGTGTTTGGCTTTTTGCGGTCGCGTCCGGCCAAATATGTACGTGTTTGGCCTGTCCGGCTTTTATCAGGCTTTTTGTCAGAGTGGCGATTCGTACGATGATGGGCGGACGAGCGTCCGAGCGGACAAGAGAGCAAACTGTAAACGCGGCGCGTGACGTGAGCCGTGAAAAAAAATATGTCCGGCTATTAAAAAGGCCAAAATGTCAGGCCTAATATAGTGCGCAGTCCGGCCTTTGCATTTTATGGCCTGGCAACCCTAGCTGTGACAAACGTCAAGTAAGAAAGTGCGCGCATTTCGTTTTCAAAAAAATTTATAACCTGTCGTCGTATTTGTACCGGTGAAGTAAAAAATAAAAATAAATGTTGTAAGGGATTTACTATCACGTGAGTAAAGGTTTCCTACTAATTCTTTCACGAAATTGTGCAGTACTTATTAGTTTTCAGTCTACCATGTAGTTTTTGCTTGCCAGTTATTTCACATATTTTTTTTTGTAATATTTTATCTTCCAAGTGACCATGGGGCAGATTTGATCAAAACAAACGGGGCAGATTCGGAACAGGACGTTCAAATGCAAACTCCAAATGTTTACTAATACATATGTATTCTAAATGTAATACTTAATTGTAAATAAATGCATCACTATCTGTAGAAAGAGCGGAAAAGTACAATTAATGAAGAAAATGTCTAAAATGCTGTTTTATGCATCATCAACGAAACTATGAAACTTAGAAGAGCTGTAGATGCATATGGACTGACGCCGAGTACCTCTTATCAAGTTAAAAAACATCAAGAAAACCTAGCTCCAAGAAGTGAACTATTTTTAGAAACACATTTTTTGTGGTTTAGAAGTTTGATATTAAGTTTATTTTATGTTTAATTTTGCGTCTGAGGCAGTATAATATAATTATAATAACAATAAATTAAAACTCTTGTGCAATATGATTACTTTTGTTAACAAGGAGGAAGTCAAGGAAGAAGTAAGGCAAGATGTAACTTTAGAAGTTTCGTATAAGTTTATTTTATATTTTAATAAACATTTTCTATATTTTAGTATTGGTATTTTTTCAATCACGGTTCACGGTGATAACAGTATAACAAACATTAATATTGACGTTATTGCGATTAGTTGTAATAAGTAGTAGGAAATTGTATAATGTGACATCATTTTGACGACCTCCGTGGCCGAGTGGTTTGTACGCCGGGTTTCATGGTGTCGCCGACTCGAGAGGTCCCGGGTTCGAGTCCTGGTGGGGGCAGATGTTTGTGTGATGAATACGAGCATTTGTACTCCAGTCATGGATGTTTAATATGATTTTCTATATAAATCTACTTATATATGTTCTATCCGTTACCTTAGCATCCCATAACACAAGCCTTATAGTGCTTACTTTGGGGCTAGGCTAATTAGTGTGAGTGTTGGAAATATTTATTATTATTTATCATGTTAATCGATGAGAGAAAAATTATAGCACTGATGATATTTTTCAAAGCCGCTTCAGGCGTAATTACACAGGAGATGAATCAGAGCGCCGAACAATTATAATGCAATAACGTCTCCAATAAAATTTGTGTTGTTTTTCTTGTGCAATTGTATCTTAGCTTGCTGTAGAAGATTTTTGTTGCGACTAGATAGGTAATCATTGATATATATTTTTCCGTTTCAACAGAAAATCCCAAATTGCTTAGTTTTATTTCTTTTCTATGGCCCGATGAACAAAAAAAAACTTCCTGAAATACCCTACAATTCCACTGCGGTCGAAAAGAAATGAGCTACTGCACGAAAAATACTCTTGCTAATGGCCCCACAGCTTCTTTGCATTTTGCACAACGAGAAGAAGCGAAACCCCGTTGCCATTTGAGTATCCCTGATAACTAAATAAATACTACTTCTGGCATAGTATGACGTGTCTTGCTAACATAGTATGACGTGTCTTGTACCGCGCGTGAATGTTACTAAAATGAATACCAAATGATTCCTTGATAGTTGATATTAATATAAATAATAAATTATTCTTACATTCACACCAATTAGCCTAGCCCCAAAGTAAGCATAATGGGCTTGTGTTTTGGATCAAGGAGGTCGTCAAATGATGACATTTAGTTTACATTTTGATTACGTCCCTAATTCTTAGTCATATAATCTTTTAATATCATATTTTTATATTTTAATAAAAGTTATGAACATTGGGTTCATTATGACGTCTTTATTATTTTCACGTTATTTTTTAGCAAGCTCTTTCATTTAATACCCATATTTAAGGAGTGCATCAAAAATAACTAGTCCACCACCTTGTATATTCCGCCATATTGGATTTGGAATGGTTTTGTGATGCTGACCATGCATTATCATTCAAACTAAATGTGTACCTACCTCCTAAATAAATGATTGGTCTCACTTCATTCGACTAGATACCGCGCTGTCAAAAAACAACAGCTCCGTAAACGCGACAACTCATTATTGTAGTGTGTGTATGTTAATTTGCAAGGATGCTATCGAATGTCATAAATCGTGTAGCCAGCTGCTCAACTGTTACCTAAGTGAAAGGGAAAATATTGTAGGTTATAATTAATATGTAACAGGTTATAAATGTAGCTCATAAAATACTTAAAGAAGATGCACTTAATTAAATGTGAATATATCAATATTTTTGTGTACTTATACGATTAAGCGTAGCTTTCTTCTTCAGAAAAATGATTATGCCTCAATTTTAATATTATTTTTATTTACATGTTATATTGTATTATACTTCTACATTATTACATTAATTCAAGTGTGCTAAGTTGGTCACTACACATGAAATGTTATTGTAACTCGGAAAGGAAGCTGAGTGTGTAATAATGATCAATGCACACGAGCTGCATGCTACGTTTTTCAACACACTTGCGAGGAAAAAACAAACTTGTATTGTTAGTAACTGTTATAATGTCAACTGACCTTTGTTGCCAAGTACTGACTATCCGGAGCTTCCTTCTAAAACTTTTCAAATTCGAATGGTGACAATACTTTCAATATATACGTCAGAAAGTCTCTTTAGAAATGTCGTCAAGTTATTATATACGATTATATATCAACTGGCGGCAACAGCCTACCTCGCGTTTCGTTTCTCGGTAAGTATTTCCAGCGGTGTAAAATAATGTTGCTCTTATATATTATGGTTCAATAAAGGCACAGGAATACTTTTTAATAAAATTAGAACTGTCTTAAAAAAACAACTTGAAAAAATAAGATTTACCGACTGATATATTTGAAGTCGATCGATATTATTATCATGATTTTCCTGCTAAACAAATGCGTTGGTATCGACTTCAAGTATATGGGTCGGTAAATCTTATTTTTTCATTTAAATTATTTTGAAGTCTGTTCTATTTCTAGTAAAAATTATTTTATTTTTCTATTTTTAGTGTCATTCATACAGAATGCGCTACTAGTTGGAAATTGTACACGCGTAGATCCACCTGGCCAAAACCGTGGGACATTGCTAGTAAATTATATACTAAAACCTTCTTAGATAAATAAGGTGCTTTGGGGTAATTCCGAATTATTTTCTGATTAGTTGATATAAATGTTATGAATTATTTTTTTATTTCTAACTCTGCAAGATTTATAAGCAGCTGCTGTCAGTTATTTTAACAGAAATATATGTCCAACGTCTTTCGATAAGCTTTTCTTATCAATATTATCACATTACGTCAATTCAAGCTTTTAAAATTTGGTGTATTTTTTTATATTGATAGGTGTAATTAAAAGTCATATTTGTAAGCTCAAACTTAAGATTTCATTTACTTTAACATACGAATTTACCCCGCTTTGAAAGAAAAACTGATATCCTTTGTAGTTTGCCCAAACACACTTTTGATTACTTTGATTTTCGGAATTACCCCTCTTATAGTCCAGTGGTTCTAAACATTAAATTGTTGGTAAAAAGAAGTCTGATAGGACTAGTGCAATGCAACTATAGATAAGGACAGGCTTAATTGTACTAGGACTGTAGGAGAAAAAGAAACAAGT
Organism: Chilo suppressalis; assembly: GCA_902850365.2. Taxonomy (NCBI): domain Eukaryota; kingdom Metazoa; phylum Arthropoda; class Insecta; order Lepidoptera; family Crambidae; genus Chilo; species Chilo suppressalis. The sequence continues at coordinate 6,420,600 of OU963906.1, read as the reverse complement.
TAATAAATGAAAGAGTTCTTGTTTCACTTAAAACGACAGTTTCATATATTTTGGTTCTTTGAAAAACTTACATTTAACGAATAAAATAAATTAGATACTCAATAAATAACATAAATAAACGGCAGTACCAGGTTAATGTTAACTGTCGAAAACAAACAATATTATTTTAAATTAAAGAACAGATAAATAATAACGACAATTATTGACGAAAGGGTATGTAGGTTAATGTACTAAATCCTGTATTAAAAAAAGTAATCACAAAAACAAAATTTCAGCATACAAATCAGTAAGTAAATGGTTAAGAACTGTGTGTGTATGTGTGTGTTCATCCTTCAATACGGCTTGGATTGCCTTAGCCATATCATCTTGCGTGTATTTTGGTAGTTTTTTTCTTTTATAGTTCCGCGGTATTTTCTCCTGGAACAAAATTAGTTTTGTAAATATTTTATACTAGCTGTTGCCCGCGACTTCACACGCGTAAACTACTATTTTTGTATCCTACAGGAACTGTGTTTATTCCGGGATAAAAAGTAGTAGCCTATATGTTATTCCAGACCTAATCTATCTCTGTGCCAATTCATTTCATCCATATCCGTTCAGTATTTTTTGCGTGAAGAAGTAACAAACATACATACACCCTAACAAACTTTCGCCTTTATAATATGAGTGTGATTCATCTTCCGTATTAAAAACAACGTCACCTGACAATATTGGCACAGTTGTACTTCCAACAATTATTAAATAACAATGTATTTATTATTTATTCGATTTTAGTTTACTTATTTATTTAGTCGGAAACTGACAACTGATATGACAAAACAATGCATGCATATTCATTTAAAGTCAGCGCTCAGAATTTGTGAAACAAATTAAAAATGTTGACAAACACTGCAATTCATCAAGAAATAACATTTTGGGGTAAATTCGAAATCATTTTCATTCATAATCACACCTGCGGGGCATTTCCGAAAAAAAGTAAAATTGGTAGCTACTGTATCCTAACCTGTACAAAACAATGCCTAAATCGATAACCTATCATTCAAACAAACAATGAGGAAGATTACTTACCAAACAACAGAGAAAAAGATCTCGGGGTAATTCCGATGATTCACAAAACAATGAAACTATAGTCGCGTTAGAAAAATAAATGTTGTACGCATACGATCAGCACAAGCTTCATGGCAGGACTGACGCAAGGGAAAAAAATAAGATGGCGACCATATTAATGTTGCCAGAGCAAGAAATATTGACTACTTTGCTAGTAATTCATTATTTTCGGAATAAACCCTTTTTCGCCTTTACCCCAAAGCACCTTACCAATTTATATGCCGAAAACCCCATCAAATTCGGATCCGTAGCTTTGAGATTATCGTGGACAAATATACATTCATACAGGTCAAACTGAGAACAACCTTTTTTTGAGGTCTATTAAAATGCCGACTGCGCAGCCAGAGCAGCAGCAATATAAAAATTGAATAACGAATGGTATGAATAAATGTATACCTTTAGTTTATTTTATTGTTCTCAATACATTATTTAAGTTATTTTGTGCTTATAAATTTAAAATGAAATGTTTATTTGTCATCTTAACCCTAAAATAATTTACATAATTATGATGAAATAAAAAAAATATAATATATCACAAACGTAGTTAATAGGTATGCTGAATTGTGAAACCAAAAACTGTGTAATTGATAAGAATCAGTTTACGAGAAAATGTGTTAAATAATATATATAGATAATTTATTTCACTATGTAAACCGGCATTTTACTGTCGATGTTAATCCAAATTTTAATTAATCATTCGGCACGTAGGTACACCTCAGACACAACTGTCAGTCTCAGACCAAATAAAAAGTACTTTTTATTTGGTCTGAGCTGTCAGTGTGACTGGGTCGGTGAAGGCTCGGGTTCGCTGACCTCGGCGTAATATTTGTTGCTGCATATGACAAGTACGCCGGCGGTATCTAGTTGAGTAAAGCGAGAATAATCATTCATCTATGCTATGACTCACCTATACAAAATTGCAGCTCAATCGAATAAAGATATCTGCTACTACCCGATCAACATACTTACATTGCAAGTTAAATAAAAGCTTTTGAAAATAACCATTTATCATACTTTGACTCATAACATTAACTATATTCATATTTAACAATAGATGAAACAATGCAGTCCAAGACTCTTTTTACGCAGTTGGCTAAATGATGTTGGACTGGCGTGTTACTTTAACCGCGGTCTCCTTTCTTTTTTGGTTGTCAATAGAAAAGAAATACATTAGATATTGAAAGAACTATGAATTTATTATTATGTGCAACATTATTAGAAACGTAACTTTATGTCTATTTTTTTGAATTTCGATCTGGAAATGGTCTAAAAGAATTAATTTCGTTTTGTGCAGATTGTCGTTCGCATCTGGCATTAGTGACGCCACAGCATACGTCGCGTTTGCGTCATCATATCGTGAACAGCGCTCAAACGGAGAGGACGTGGGATGAAAGTGTGCAGTGCTTAATTAGAAACATTCTTATATTTTTTTCAAATGTTTCTAATATCGAAATTATAAAGTACAAAGTTATTAGGATAGGTAAGCATGTTGTTTCATAAGGTTCTTCCTTTTTTTTTTATGATGCTTTCGTTAACAAGTTGTCCTAATTCTTGTTGTTTTTCAGGTTCCTCGTAGAGGCGCCGCCATCATGGCGTCGGACGAACAATTTTCATTATGTTGGAACAATTTCCACGCGAATATGTCAGCAGGCTTTCACGGCCTGCTGTCGCGTGGAGATCTAGTAGATGTAACGTTGGCTGCCGAAGGCAGATTATTACAAGCACACAAATTAGTTTTATCAGTATGTTCTCCCTATTTTCAAGAAATGTTCAAAATGAACCCAACTCAACATCCCATAGGTATGTATTGTTTTAACTGCTCTACAGTGTTTTAATTATGTTATATAATGCACCCAGTATACTAATAATATATTCTTTTGTTTCAGTATTTTTAAAAGATGTTAGTCATTCTGCGTTAAGAGACTTATTACAGTTTATGTACCAAGGTGAAGTTAATGTTAAGCAAGAAGAGTTAGCGTCGTTTATTAGTACCGCGGAACAGCTTCAAGTGAAAGGTTTAACCGGTAATCAAAATGAAGAAAGTTCCACGCCATCCAAACCAAAGCCGACGTCGAGGCCAGGCCCGAGGTCGTCACAACAAAGGCAATCTGTTATGACTAAGTTAGAGACTGATTTAGATTCTAAGCCCTCCTCAACTCCAGTAGCAATTAAGCGACCAAATAGGCCATCAATAGCATCAAACAATTCGTCATCTTCACAAAGTGGACCTGCGAAACGAAAATGTGTGGACCCATTAGAAGCCGGACCATCTGGATCGGCAAAAGAAGAATTCGTAACGATACCGGACGAAGATGAAAACAATGCCGTGGCACCGAAAATGGAACCCGAATTCGTTAATGAAAGTATGTGGGATGACGACGAAGAGGGTGCAAATAACGATGAAACTAATTTTGGCGAAGATGACTCTAATATGGAAATGACTGGTATGTTTTGTTCTCTACCGAATATTTTACTTTTTCTCGATCATGACTAGTATTAATTTGCCTATTTGTTTTAGGTTTTGATGGCTCTGCAACTGGCGATGGTAATATTTCTGCAAGTGGGGAAGGAGGAGCTGTAGGTGATGCACAAGGTAGGTTTGCAAATTCTTTTTGCAAGGCAGTTTCATCATGGTAACACATACGATTATGAAACTGTCTTTCCATTGTAAACGCACGTGATCAGTCTGTCTCATTTCATATTTTATTTTCCATTTAAATATCAGTATTGATCATGTGCGTTTTAGTTATAAGAATGAAATTTGTAAGTTAGTGTTCGTAAGTAGTGTAGTATAGTGTAGATATTTAGTAAAAATGGCTTCCTGTTCCAGGTTTTAATTTAGAGGTAATGCTACGCTAGATTACTTTCTACGTAACATTGTCTCCAGGTGTGTTCGCAATTGGTAATGGTATGTTCGTAAATGGTAAAGTAACAGGTCAGATGTTTGGGTAATAATGAAGATAACGTTACATTAGATTACTTTCTTTGTAACGCTATCTCTGATAAATTGGTAATTTTGGTAAAGTCGTTACATTGGTAACAGGTCAGATGTTTGGGTAATAATGAAAACGTTACATTAGATTACTTTCTTTGTAACACTATCTCTGATAAATTGGTAATTTTGGTAGTGGTTACATTGGTAAGGTATGTTTTCCAATTATTGTACAAGGTAGGTATGTGGAATAATTAGTATGGTAGGTAAGTACAACGTACACGCATCTAAGGTAAAATCTGATAATACCAGCTATGTTTAAATTGTCTGGTAAAATGTTGGTTTGAATATCTATAAAAATTGATCTGTGTATACTAAGGACACTTGTGAATGTTTTAAGGTATTCGGTTGTGAATTTAGTTTCTACCATATACATGGACAATGGTCTGAGCGGTCCCAATCTTTGTCTACCTATGGGAAAATTTGGTGAATACAGTATGAAGTGTTAAGCGGTAATTTGCCCTACTTGTCATTATGACCATTTTCCATGTCTTTCTATGTACAAATTGATTGACAAACTACCTACGTCGTAGTCTGATGTATAGGTAATATCGGTAAGGTTCGTTCAGACCAGCACGCTAAGGTTCTTTCTTACTATACAGCGTGGGCCGACTGAACTCTCCTTTACAGCACTACAGATAGAGCGGGAGCACATGATTCGTTGCGGCGCCGGACCAGTGTCCCTGCGTCGTCTTCCATAGAAATGTATATGACCTGTCGCACGATTCGCCCCGGCGCCGCACATCTTGTGCTCGCTCATATATTCATTCTAGTGTTGACGAACTATCGACAGTTTACATCGAAGATCATGTACCCATCGATAGAATCGATAGCTCAGAACAAGGCAATACTATCGATACTATTGCAGTTCGTTAATAACAAACTATTGATAGTAGCGATTCTTCTAAAGTTTGTGATTGACTTTAATACCTGAAAATTGTAAACAATACTATTGCAAATGGTTAAACTGTCGATAGTGTGGTTGCAAATAAAATCGACAGTATCTATACTATTGATAGTTTGTTATTAACGAGCTACAATACTATCTATAGTATTTAACTCGTCCTATAGTATTGGCTTTTTCTGTGCTATTGATAGTATCGATAAGCCGATCGATTGTCATACGATTGGTTGGATATCGATAGACTATCGACTATCGATCGGCAACACTAATTCATTCACCGGGTGCAATGACATTTATCAATGATACCGATCACAAGAATACTATTTGAAGCCAATATCTTGATGTTGTCAATGTAATTGACCCTGTATTTATTTTATTTAGATTCGATTTTGACCATTACGTTGCGTGTCGCCTAGTGTGCGCCTACACTAACACTTGGTCGTTTACCCGAATTCCATTGGCAATCTTATTCAGGCTAACGACCATGTGTATTTGAGCCATGTGACTGCAAAAGAATCTGGTAAATACAGGCCCAAACCTGTTTAGTTAACACATTGGTAATACCTAGGCAATATTCACTTGATATTTTCTATGCAATCCCGAATGCGCAGTCGGCAATGTGTCAAAAAAAAAATAGCGAGTCGAATTTTCCTTATTTCATTTGTAGGTAGGTACTACTTTTCTATTAATACTCAGCCGCGGCTGGTGAAGCTCCAGCCACGTAATAGATAATCGATAATATCTATTACGTGGCTGGAGCTTCACCAGCCGCGGCCGCGGCACGCTCTCATTAGTCGCTCGGCTCGCACTAAGTTTAAGTCACAACACTAATAACCTAACCCACTTGTGTACTCAAACGTTCATTGGTCTGTAATTCATTCGGTGAGAAAAAATTACCGACGTCATTGTTTATCCAACTGGTTAGGCTAGGTTATGTTTAGTTATCTCTATCCAAATCTGTTTATTTTACACATTGCTAGTGGGCCAGCAGGCATTACCTAGGCAAAGTATAAAATGGAAAATAATATTACATTGATTGCCTAAACGCCCAAGGCATTTTATACCTAGGTTATAGTATAGAATACCTCAATTATACATATTGACGGTAGCATATACAATTCATAAAATATAAATATAAACACTAAGTGTTTTTTTTTTCTATGGTATTAAACAGTTCAGGCAGATGATGCGCGAAGGTGTAATTAATTAACGTTAATGTAGTACGGATCCGATTCATCTCCCAAAGGTAGGTAGATAGCATGCATCCGTTCACGAGCATGACGCATACACCAGCCATCGCTTCGCTCAACCATATTTTAGGGAAAGTAACACAGGTACATATCTTGTAAGGCCGATTGTCATATCCACATAATTGCTTTCTATTTGATTTACCTCCAACCCAACCTAATCTCTCTAAAGCCCGTCACAGACGTAGCTATAATATATATTAATATGAATCATAGCAAGACATATTACAACATATTTTCAATATAAATTCTCGAGTGACCGCACACGCAGCTATAATATATATTTCTATGACGTCACCAAAATATGTCGACAGATATATTTTGGCATATTAGTGTATATTTTGGTATATTAATATATATTTTGATATATTAATATATATTTTGATATATTTTTATGATACGGTATGTTTCATTTTTCACCGAACGCCTGCCAAAATATATATTATAGCCGTGCCCCGCGGTTTCACCCGCGTTTTTCTCGTTTCCGTGCGTGGAAATACTGAGATAAAATATGCAAGCAAGCGCGCGTGGATTTCCTTAGCAGAGTTATTTTAGAAATGTATTTATTATACTCTTCAAAGATCTTATACTTACAATCATCAACAAATATATTTCGAAAAAGATTATTACAGGATTTTATGTTAATAAAAAACTCTATGGCCCATAACTCATTAATAGGTACCAACTCTTAACATCTTACTCACGTGATAACTTTTAAACGAAATATCCGATTGAGATGAAACAAAAAATATTTTACTTCTACATAAATACTCTTGATAACATAATGCTTGATTTCGATAAATATTAATATTACGATACATATTTAACGTAGTTTTTTTTCTTCAGACGATGTAATAATTATTTTGAACACAAAATCGGTTATTGTGATTAAACCATGATAGCTAGATATATGTTCTCGCAGACTTTTTTGTAGGTCTTAATGGGATCTACAAACCCGTAGTACATCATTTTGTTCTATTGTCAATAGCTTTTGCAGCGCACGCAAAAATAGGTTTTCGATTTTACACCTTGTGTTACAAAATAGCTATTTTATTACGGATCCCTAATTTTGAAAGAAAAAAATATAGCCTATAGCCTTCCTCGATAAATGGAATACCCAACACTGAAAGAATCATTCAAATCGGACCAGTAGTTCCAGGGATTAGCGCGTTCAAACAAACAAACTCTGCAGCTTTTTAATATTAGTATAGAAGTATAGATAGTACAGCTCCCGTCTGTGGCAGTTTGTATAATATAATCTCGATATATAAATATATATAGCTACGTCTGTGACGGGATATATTTTGGCATATTAGTATAATACGGAATGTTCAACTTCTATTTTTCGTTCCTGACAAGGCAACATGCATATCAAATTCAGCATCGGAATCATCCTCTGAGGAACTTTCAATTAAATTTAAAAGTAGTGCTCTAGTCGAATTCATTTCGGTAAGATCGATTATAACGTTATTTCAAAATTAAAACACCCTGTGCTAGAAAATAAGCTTTAAAACCGTGCGCTTGCAAAAACGACCGCAGACCGAGTGAGGGCAAAATATATATTATAGTGTAGCTCCCGTCTGTGGTAGTAGCTATAATATAATATATATTTCGATATATTAATATATATTATAGCTACGTCTGTGACGGGCTTAAAGCAAGAAGTGAAACGAAATAAAAATGAACTTTTCATTTCAATTCATTCTAATACCTATTCGCAACCAAATGGATCGATCGACCTTTGACGTAGCGGTTCATTATAAGTAGCTAGTGGTCGATTCTGGCATGATTGTAACTTAAATTTGACAAAAGCTTATCCTTGTCATTCTCTATACAGAATGAAAAGGAGAGACTGATGTAAAAGTTAGTTTTAAGTTTAGGAGAATCACGCCAGAATCGACACCATTAACTTTTTACCTAAGTAAAACGTTTCTACTTAAACGAGGTTTCCAGGTTCATTTCAGTTCAGCTATGTAGACACTTGAAACATAAAACTAAGTAGGTTCACCTATTTAACGACAATACTACGCCAAATTTATTCGTTGAAATCGCGATAGGTACCTATGTGTCAAAAAATCGTTAAAGTATTAGTGCGAAATGTGAAACTCCCGTTATTTAGTAGAAAAACAATGTTTATTAAACTAAATATTCGCATTGAAATCAAACAAGACATTCTTAAATTACTAATATTCGTTAATTTAACATATTGTTCGCCGTAGAGAAAAACACAATACAGATGGATGTAAGTATAACATAACAAGTAGGACATACACGCGTTACTAGATGGCGCTACTAGTTTTTAGGGAAGCGATAGATTCGTCTTTTTATGAATAACAGCAAAATATCCGATCTTTCACAGAAAATCTATTGGCCAGGACTGATTGACATTTGCCATAGTGATTAAGTTGACGTTTGCCTTTGCGCACCATCTGCCTGAACTGTTTGACACCATAGATCAATAAAAAAATACACTTTAGGGTTTATATTTTAGAAATTGTATCTGAATTATACAGATTACCGGTAACATATGTTACTGTCCTGGTATTCTTTACAATACCTAGGCAATGTAAAGAATGCCTGGGGCGTTTAGGGAATGTATAAAATATATTTTCCATTTTATACTTTGCTTAGGTAATGTATACAATTCCTAGGGATTGTATAGAGTACCTGCTGGCTCAACGGCAATGTGTAAAATAAACTGATTTGGCCTAACTAATCATAACCTTGCCTACCTAGGTGGATATAAAATGACGGAATGACCAATGAACGTTTGACCAACACACAGTGGGTTAGGTTGTTAGTGTTGTGACCTAAACTTAGTGCGAGCCGAGTGATCAAAGTGAGCGTGCCGCGGCAGCGGCTGGTGAAGCTCCAGCCATGTAATAGATAATCAATAAATATTAATAGAAAAGTATATAAATAAAATAAGGGAAATTCGACTCGCTATCTTTTTTTACACACATTTGCCGACTGCGCATTTGGCATCAGGTGGCAGTTGTCAAAATCGAATCTAAAAAACATTACAGGAGCATATTACATTGTCAATAATCACGATATTAGCTACAAATTGTGATAGGTACTGTATTGATCAATGTAAGATACCCGACAGCATTGCACCCGGTGAAGGAGTACCTGTAGTCGTGTAAAGGTGCGTTCAGTCAGACCCTGTAGTCCTGTAAAGGTGCGTTCAGTCAGACCACCAACTTCATAACATGGAATACCATTCAAATCATATTTGAATACAAACTTCAGATGACAGTCTCCTTAGAAAACACTAGTCGGAGATTTTTACAGTGAACAAATCCAAACCAACATTATACCAGACAATTTGAACATGTACCTGGTCTTATCCGATTTTACCTTACATGTACGTGTACGCCGTACTTACCTACCATACTAATTCTTCCACATACCTACCTTGTAAAATAATTGGAAACATACCTTACCAATGTAACCACTTTACCAAAATTTCCAATTTATCAGAGATAGTGTTACAAAGAAAGTAATCTAATGTAACGTTATCTTCATTATTACCCAAACATCTGACCTGTTACTTTACCATTTACGAACATACCATTACCAATTGCGAACACACCTGGAGACAATGTTACGTAGAAAGTAATCTAGCGTAACATTACCTCTAAATTAAAACCTGGAACAGGAAGCCATTTTTACTAAATAATATCTACACTATACTAAACTACTTACGAACACTAACTTACAAATTTCATTCTTATAACTAAAACGCACATGATCAATACTGATATTTAAATGGAAACTAAAATATGAAACGAGACTGACTGATCACGTGCGTTTATAATGGAAAGACAGTTTCATAATCGTATGTGTTACCATGACGAAACTGCCTTGCAAAAGGAATTTGCAAACCTACCTCGTACATCACCTACAGCTCCTCCTTCCCCACTTGCAGAAATATTACTATCGCCAGTTGCAGAGCCATCAAAACCTAAAACAAATTGGCAAATTAATACAAGTCATGATCGAGGAATAAAGTAAAAACATTCGGAAGAGAGAACAAAACGATGACGCAAACGCAACGTATGCTGTGGCGTCGCTGGTGCCAGATGCGAATGCCAATGTGCAGAGATCAAAATTTATTATTTTAGACCATTTAAAGATTGAATAAAAAAAATAAAGGTGTATGTATTCATTTCTTTATCTCTAGCCCCTCCCCAATTCTTCGGAAGTAATATTAACTCGATGGTCCAAACTTCATCTCATTCTCAGTCGCAGAGGTATGGTGGGTCCGGAATGGTTAAAACCTACCAATGTCTGCACTGGGCCCGCATGTTTGGTTATGACCCAATCTCACTATTCCATATACAGGGAAGGCCTGTGCGTGCTAGCACTAGTAAATTCCAATTCATGCCTCTTATGAATGAAGGACTTCAAGTTATAGGGAGGAGCGATCACGTGCATCACGGACAAATTACCTAACAATTACAAATATTGATATCTGATGGGTGGGTTGGCCAAACCCGGTGATGCTGTAAAGGTCATCTGCGACCAACAGCATACACACTCAAAAAAAAGGGTGGGCTAATTCATTTCGATTATAATCACTTGCATGTGCCGAGAGAGCTATATCAAAAAGTGTAAACCTAATTACTGCTAGTCGATAAAAATCCACTTTTTGTGAGTTAACAAGAAAATTGTGAAAAGTATAAAAAATATACTTATCTTAATAAAATAATTTTAAAATAAACATCTAGATTTTATTAATACGTAGTAACTTCTCCTAAAGTAGGCAACGGACGGAACTTTTCAGTTTTCACGGAAGAAAGACTAGCTATGTACGTTTGGGATTCCAACTACAATATATTAATATTTTTAGGGTTCCGAACTCCAAAGGTAAAAACTTAACCCTATTGCTGTCGCTCTGTCGTCCTCGTCTGTCTGTTCTGTCTGTATGTCACGGGTGTCTAGAAACTATAGACTGTAGACGGAATGAGTTACAGAACTGAAATTTAAGTATTTTATGTTGCATGCTTGCCCAAAGCCGTATATTTAGATGAAAATTCAATTAAATATTTTTTTTAAAAAGGAGACTAAGTTATTTTTTTACTCGTTACCCCAGCATCAATGTCTAGAGCTCGTTACGTAAAATATAAATAACATTTTTTTTTGTTTTATTTTTAAAAACAAAGAAATGGGGGCCCGTCAAATTTATTATCATATTTGATCATTTTTGTTACGGGCTATCTGAAAATGGAAACTTGTCAAGAATGTGAGATTTTGGTATATGATTTCCCATATGCTTTATTGAAACAACAACTTAGTACTGAAAACGCCGATTCATAATGTAGATACTTACTTTCTAAATTATTTTGACAAAAATAAACAAATATTTTTGACGTGACAACGTCTTAAATTAGGTTGCGGCTGGGAGTCACTTATGAAAAAGTGTAACGCTCGGTAACGTTACGATGAGTCTCTCGTGTTAAGTTTAAGTTTACATGTACAATGTTTTAGTAAACAAAATATATTTCTATAGTTAAAATTTGTGCAATTCTTATTTTCATTCAATTCCTTGTTCCTATTGTGCAATTTAATTATATTCATATCAATAAATATTCTACCGAGAAAAAGACGTTGTCACGTAAAATCTTCGCCCGTAAAACCGACTTTACAGGCAACCATTTTTTAATGATTTTTTACTTCGCGGTTGGTTGCGACAATGTCTATTAGCTCAGGAAACAAACTACTTACTTATTTCATTATAAGGTTAGTGATACAAATAAGGCCTACTTAATTTCAAACACTCATATCATATAATTTTTATTATTTTTAAAGCATGTAACTGCTTGATGTTTAAATCTAAAGAAAATATAACTAGAAAAAATTCCACGCGGACCAGGCAGCAGACGGGACTCGAACCCGCACCCTTCGCAATCCGGGCGAATGCACTGACCAATTCTTTCTAGCTATTCTTAAGCTGCAAGGCAGCGCCATCTCTTCGCATTATAGGTAAACCCACAATGTCAAATGAATACTTTTACAAGTATTAAACATTTGAAAGAAGAAATAGCAATTATAGTTATAATTTTTATTATTTTTAAAGCATGTAACTGCTTGATGTTTAAATCTAAAGAAAATATAACTAGAAAAAATTCCACGCGGACCAGGCAGCAGACGGGACTCGAACCCGCACCCTTCGCAATCCGGGCGAATGCACTGACCAATTCTTTCTAGCTATTCTTAAGCTGCAAGGCAGCGCCATCTCTTCGCATTATAGGTAAACCCACAATGTCAAATGAATACTTTTACAAGTATTAAACATTTGAAAGAAGAAATAGCAATTATAGTTATAATTTTTATTATTTTTAAAGCATGTAACTGCTTGATGTTTAAATCTAAAGAAAATATAACTAGAAAAAATTTCACGCGGACCAGGCAGCAGACGGGACTGGACCCGCACCCTTCGCAATCCGGGCGAATGCACTGACCAATTATGCTACCGCGGCCCTCACGGACCGCGTCGAAATTCTTTCTAGCTATTCTTAAGCTGCAAGGCAGCGCCATCTCTTCGCATTATAGGTAAACCCACAATGTCAAATGAATACTTTTACAAGTATTAAACATTTGAAAGAAGAAATAGCAATTATAGTTATAATTTTTATTATTTTTAAAGCAAATACCTTCTACCTACCATTATAGAAATACCTTCTATAATGTGCACCATATTTATTAATATGCAATAATACACTGTATAAGTCACAACAAACAAATAACTGTGCGCGATAACAGGAAGTAAATAGAACAAATCAGTACAATTAGCGAGAGCACTGCATTTACTAGCTGATAATCTCAGTAATGACTTAGCTTCAACCGTTCATATTAAACAAGAATATAAGGTAAGTACCCCTAATGACATCGCGATGATTTGTTTTAACTACCCTCACAATGTCAAATTTGAATATTATCCACCTAATATCTCATTATTGATCACTGTGCGGCCACTACCGACTGTCTGAGTTCGAGCGGACCGCTCATGCACTGTTTGCCGAGTTGTTGAAGTGTCGTTTATGCGTGTGTAAAGTATTTTTGATGTAAATATATTTTAATAGACTTTTCTGAAATTTTCTATAGGCCTTATTTGTATCAGGTACCATAGTCAGTGATCTTTCATCATCATCATCAACCCATGCTCGTCCACTGCTGGACATAGATCTCCCCTCATGCACGCCACCGCTCCCGATTTTCTGCCACTCTCATCCAACAGTGTCATATTAGGTTGCTTCATTAACTGGATTAGTCCATTGTACGGAACCCTAATAGCGAGGCGCTTTGCTTGACCAATTTTTGGGGTTCCGAAGTCCTGACAAAGAATTTTATAGTTTCGTCATGTTCGTCTGTCTGTCTGACCATCCGAGGTTTTGCTTGGAGACTAGAGAGCACTAGAGCGCTGTAATTTTGTCGAGGTAATATGTAGATATTATTAATCACGCAGACAAAGCAGCAGAAAAAAAAGAGTTCTACTACATGAAAAGTGGGGATGATGAGTTGCTAAGAGTATTTTTCGGTTTAGGGATCCTTTAAACTAAAATAAGTTTAAGGAAAATATTAAACTTTGAAGTGATAATTTTTGTTCAAGTTTTTCCAGTCGAGTAATAATTTGTAATCACCAACAGTAGAGGATTTGTTTGCTACCAACGAAGAGACATGTGGTGCTTCGCTACTAACTAAGATACGCGCCAAAAATTCGTTAAAGTATTAGCGTGGTGAGAGGAATTCCGTTATTTAATAGAAATCAAGGGTGATTAAACTAAGTATTCGCAATAAAATCAAAAAAGACAAACTTAAATAAGTAATATCAAATTATTGTATCATCTTTTTTTACTGTTCTTGAGCAACGCAATACAGAGGTAAAATTAAGAAGTAGAACATACACGCGTTACTAGATGGCGCTACTAGTATTTAGGATAGCGAATAATTCAAGTCTGTGTGAATTCTCAACATAAAAATGATTTGTATAGCAAAATTTTGCAGTAGTATTATAATTTTAATTGATTATTCTACTTAGAATTTGTAACGTAGCTTTTTGCATTTTTGTCCACAATAAATAAATTTTGTTTTGCAGCACAAACAGAACCTTGAACAATGAAGACATAGATACTTGTTTAAAATGTATTGTGGTATTTTAAGAAAGAACGTCCAAAAATCAATGAATTAAGTAAATTATTATTAAAAAATAATGCCACTAAAACTATTTATATCTATTATACAAATCCTATAAGAATTATTTAAATGCTTAAACTAAGCTAAGAAATATAAAATAACATAAAACCTATCTAATAAAATATTTAAGTTATGCATAATGATTTCTGCTAGAAAACCTTATCAACATGAAGTTATAAGGTTTTCTAGCATTGGAAACAGTGACACAATTGTTTTTTTTAATTCCTATTTTCTGCTATGATCCTAACACAGATGCGTAGTAAGGAACACAGTTCCGTTATTTGTGGTCGGCAGTCTTCACGCCGTGAAATCTATGGTTGTAATTGTGTCAGTCAAGGATTGTTTACTATTTTGGGAATCTAATAATTATATTAGAAAATTGTTAGTGTTATGATAATCTCATTCAAAAGAGCATAGATAGTGATATAGCATTAATTGTGATTTTGTGAAAAAATATTCGAGTTTATCGCGAGTGTTTCGTTTCAGTGATGAACGTGTTTACGTCAATGTTTTAAATAATTTTGTGTATGTTTAGCTTCAATAAATAAGTGTTTGTGAATACTGCAAGTGCAATTGGCCATGAAGTTGTCTTCAGTTACACGAAGTTCGTATTTTAATTTATTAATGTGGGGAAAGTAACATGACATTACTACCATTGCAACTTGTCATCAAGTCTTGCAGGTACTGTAAATGATGATGATTTTTATAAAGTTTTTTTTCAGGATATATACCTTCTCTGGCATTATGTTCGTAAAATTTGATTTTCAGGTTTGTTAGTTAACATATCTTCAGCACATTAGGTCTTACATTTTAGCAGCTTGTAAACATAACCTATAAACTGATGATGGCCTATACTTTTTGCAAAAGCAAAGCTATTTCAACAATTTATCTTCATTTTGAAGTGGTTTTATTGATGTGTTTGTTTAAAAAAGAATATGGAATTGTTCAATACTATTAATTTTGTTTTGTTTTGATTTTTTTTAGTTGTTTACCAGTCCAATGATTACAATATTCATGACAATTTTTCTCCAGAGTGTATTGTGCTTATTACTATAGGTTATTTTAAATTCCTCAATAATTAATAGGTTGGGATTTATCATAATGTGAAGGCAGGCATACTCATCATGTGATTAATGAGGTGGCAAAAACATTAAATCAAGGTGTATTACAAAGTTATAGACTTCCTAATTTCTGAAGAAAACCATGTATGCTGAGATTTAAACTATCTAGACTAGAAGTTGTAAATAAAAAAAGTATTGATCCTTCCAATACTATCCAAAGTATAATATATATATATACTACCATCCTATAAAAAATGGTTTAATTTTGACTTATTAAATTAAGCGGAATTTGAAAATCCCTTGAAAAGAGTTGTATTATCATGCAATCCAAATGTCAAAATACTTCAACTAATATTATTATATGATGATAATAAATAAAATGTTTGTTGTTACACACACATTTACATTGCCATATACTATAATTGTATTTAGTTGTTAAATGTATGAGACAAATTAATTGAGAGTGAGTAATTAAATGATATCATGTGGCATTTTGATAAACATAACAGATTGGCTGAACAAGTTAAAACCATGAGATCTGGCTGAAAACTATTATGATCACCTATTCTTGCAACGACATATTGCATTAGCTTGGCGAATGTGTGAGGCTTGACTGGAAGTAGTGTCTTTTGCAATCCAAGCTAGTGCACTAACTGCTATGCTACTGAGTTCTTAATCAATGTATTGGAATTTCTCATAGTATTTCTTAGGATGTAACATCATAGTGGTTAATACATACACACACCTGGATCGCAAATGACTTTAGTTGGAGTTCAGCCTGTTAACTTGAACTAGTTCCAGTTTTCAAGCATTTTTTTTATTATGCAGGGTGTTGATTCTGCTATGCTAATGTAAAAATCTTGTCTGAATAGTGGTTCAATAGTATTGCTTTTTACATAATTCTTGTCCCTAAAACATTACATAATAAATAATTAAGCTAATTTATATTTTATGTTTTAGAACAATAACTGTGTCAAAAGTCAAAACTACTGAAACACCACTCATACATAATTTCTATTTTAACTTAGCAGAATCGATACCTAGTATGAATGCATTTCCTACTAATATTTTAAATGTAAAAGTTTGTATATTTGTAACTCAATCACGCAAAAACTACTTAATGGATTTGGATAAAATTAAAGAACACATTTACTTTATGACCTTAATTAAGACATAGGATACTTTTTATCCTAGAAAAATGTTAGGTTAGTGTAAGATTCTCATAAAACAAAGTTAAAGTGGATGAAGTTGTGGGTGATTGTTAGTTATAATATAAAGAAAAGAACATTTGACAATATTTTTTGCATAATTATGTATATTTCACAGCCATTTCATTTAAGAATCCACTAATTGGTAGGCCATTGATAACATGTCAGTATTGAAAGAAATGGCTGAATGTATTGTTGTATAGTGTATTTAATTACTAATTAAACTGTAACGTACTGATTAATTTGCAGGTCATTTTGATAGATCAACCTTATCAGTAGAGAAAAACTAAAAGATGTTACATTAATTTATTTATCTTGGTCTGCCAAAACCAAATGCGCTGCAATTTCAATATGACATTATTAAAAGTTGAGTGATCCTGGTTCATTTAACTTATCAGCCTAGGTATCAAATTCGATGCCCCCTTTTAATGAAGGTCCGATTGGCTGGCTACTTTCCCAGATGGCTGCGATATCAATTCTATGGCCTTTTTTTCTACTAAGAAATTTTAGTAAGGAGGTAACCACTTCTTGAGCAGTCTGTTAATATTTATTATATTGTCACATGTAAAATGTTCCTGTTGAAAACAAGTTGCCAGATTTATATTGTTTTTGTAAATTTTTAATAGGTGTTCCAAATATTTATTTTTTATAATTTTTATTTTGTCATCATTCTCAGTAGATCCATTGGCGATCTATGATAGTGAGATTTTTTTTTTCTCATGGAAACCTGATTCCAAGCTGTGGATCTACAGAGATTATTTTTCTTAGTAGATCCATTGGCTAGATCAGGGATGGGTGAAGTACGGTCCGCTGCCCATCTCCAGCCCTCGAAAGGTTGAAATTCAGTCCGCGACCATCAAATAAAAATTAAAGATACTGATCAAAAAGAAAAAATACACATGTTCCAACAAGGCCCACCTTGCTACCAAACTTGGGACCAACATATTTACACACAGGGACATAATAAAATAAAAAAGCCTTTATTAAAGCTACCAGTTTACAAAATTTGTTTGAAAATTAGTTTTCTTTTTATTTTTATTTATTTTTTCTTATGTTGTAAACGTAGCGTGTCAGTGACACAAGGCCTCCCCCAGCCTCTACAGGATGTCCAGCCGATGCTCGAATCTTTGGAGAAATGCTGCTTCCAATCTTCGCCACTCAGATCTGTTTAGGGCTATTCTTCTCCAGTGAACTCCCACCGTCTGTTTAATCTCGTGTGCTCATCTAGCAACTTGCCGTCCCCTGCTTCTTTTTCCATCTCTGGGGTACCAGTTGGTAACAACTTTACTCCATTTTTCTGATGGGTTATGTATCATGTGGCCTGTCCATCTCCATTTTTGTTGGTCTATTCGGGTCAGGATGTCAGTTACTTTGGTCTTCCGCCTGAGGTCTTCGTTTTTCCATCTATCTTTCTTTGTTAATCCTAACATGCTCCTCTCCATAGCTCTTTGACAGTATTCAAGCTTATCTCGGTGTTGTTTTGTTAGTGACCAAGTTTCGCATCCATATGTCAGGCATGGCAGGATACAGGTATTAAATACTTTAAATAAAACTAGTTTTTACGGGTTAATGCACGAAACTTTATTTATTTATTGACGTTACGTTTATTAAGGTCAATAAATAAATAAAGTTTCGTGCATTAACCCGTAAAAACTAGTTTTATTTAATGAGTGATGTGCGTGAAAACCTAAGAAACAAATATTAAATACTTTTCTTTTCAGTGATATGCTTAGGTCTCTAGCTTTGGTTATCTCCTTCAGACTCCAATATTTCTTCCATCCATTGGCTATCCGTGAGTTCACTTCTTTAGAAGTTTGATCTCTGGCTGAAATAATTTGACCGAGATAGGGACCTAGCTTTTTTTTAAATAAAATAAATGTGGTATCACCATTTCCCTATATTTATCTATTTAAAGTTATAGGTTTTAATATATTATCATTGAGGAATGTTAGTTTATTTTAGTTTTCCATATAAAAAATCATTAATCTGGAAAAAGTATCAGAAGACCACACATAGAGGTTATAGTTAGAAAACTGAAAAAAAGGTTGTTTATTATCTGGTTATGGTCTCCTCGTACTTTTTTAGAATATTAATTTTATGAATAGAATCTTATTTACCAAAGCGACATGGCAAAGAAACTGCCCTTAATGTGTATAATTATTTTGCATGAGCCCGTAACATTATTATATTTTTTTATTAATTATCATGTGTTTATTATTCTCATACAACTTTCGTGAAAAAATCAAATATATAAAAGTATGAAAATTGACTACATGTCTGTTTCTAAAAGAAAAATGTTCCATTTTACAAAAATAAATGAACAATAAATGTACCTACACAAAAAATATTAGTGAAAGTATATCAAAATAAACAATATTAATTCCAAACTCCTTAAAACTATGACATATTTGGCCGAATTTTTTATCACTGAAGGCCTAAAATAGTAGATTTTATTATTGTGATCATGCTTGAAACAAGGCTGTATGATAATTAAACCTTTGATTTTTGCATATGAACAAAATAAAACTTCACAGATTTCCTGTCAGACCGATGGCAACAAATTATTTATATTTATTTTTGCATTAAAAACACTTTTTGTGAAGTGTTAATCAGAGAAATGGGAGTAAGGATCCTAAAAAAAGGCTCAATTTATGGCTCTGTAAATATTTTTTTTCGTCGTAATGACATAGTAGGAGTTCTTATAATTTACAAGATTATGACTTTATCAAAAGTTCCTGATCTTTTTTCATAGATATTATAAACATTCAGCCATTCAGCATTAAATATTACTAAGTATAATATTTTATACATTGCTAGGGCAGTCGCTCATACAGAAATTTACCATGTCCTTTCTCGTTATTTTTTTTTATGGATGGATGATGATAGATCTACTGGGAATGATAATTTTTTATAGCGCCTTCCCTATACATACATATACATTGGTGTTATTTTTGGGGCTCCGTACGTAAAGGGTAAAAACGCGACCCTATTACTGAGATTCTACTGTCCGTCTGTCAGTCTTTCTGTCTGTCACCAGGCTGTATCTCATTCATGAACCATGAAAGTAAGACAGTTGAAATTTTCATTGATGATGTACATATTTGTTTTGCTGCTATTACAACAAATATATACCAAAAAATAGAATAAAATAAATATGTATTTAGACCAAACAACAAACGTGATTTTTTCGCCGTTTTTTGCTCAATATTGTGTCTTATATTGTATAAATAATGGTACGGGAATCTGTGCGCGAATCCGACTCGCCCTTGACCGTTTTATCATGTTTTCAGTATTTTTGGATAGATCTCTCAAAATATTGAGGGTTTGTCAAGACAGTTTTTCACCTAAGGATCCCTTAGACCTTGCCAACTTTGCCTGCCTTGAACTTGCCAACAAGATTAGAATTATATATAATTAAAATTAAATGATAGGTTCCTCACTGAGTAGCGGATCAGCATTTTTACCGAGCGTATACACAGATCTCTGTACAGAGTGCTTCCGAATGCTGCGGAACAATTCGACCTGACCGTCCCGTAACTCCCGCAAACATAACGAAACGATACCGCATCAAAACCGAGCCGGGGCTCAATTGTCTAACGGAATTGCTATGGCTATTGCTATCACTAACGATTTCATTTTAATATTTCTGAACCGCGAAGGTTTTCAAATACCTTACGCTCATTTTCTTTAATATTGTTAGTACCAATGCAGAAGATAAAAATGAGCGCGAGGCATTTCAAACCTTCAGCGGTCAGAAATAAAAAAATGAAATCGTAAGCGATAGCAATAGCCATAGCAATCTCAATCTTAGGGCGATTGGCCCCCCGGTCAAGAAGGGGATTCGGTAAAGAATCTGTACAAATTCGGTACATAAACGAAAACGAAACGAGCCCGCACAGACTCGGTGGGGAAGGCGCCTTAATTTTTGTGGTGGAGTGAGGTGACGAAGGAAACCGTATACCCGTAACCGTAAGGCTGTGATTGTATTAAACAAAGTAGGTATGGAGTAAAAGTATTTTTTTTAAGTTTGTATCCGCTTGGTATTAGTCGACTGTTTGTGCACCAGGCTTTTCATAGGTGCGATGTAAAGTCTTTTTATACAGAATCGTTAATTTCGTTCCTAGTTTATGACAGAAAAGGATCAGGCCATCTAAGTAGTTTTCGTACTAAAAAAGTTGATCAAAACACTGAAGTAAAAAAATCTAAGAAATCCTGACCGAAAGCAAACTACCTACTTTATCTCGGGAAATGAGCATAGCACCTAGAGCCATCTTACGTATTTGAAGAGATGACTCATGACTTGCAGTCTATAGACTACCCACTATTCATTATTTATCTAAAAAATTAAAAAAAAATAGAGTGGTAAAATCATAACAGCTTCGGTACGCAAAGGGAGGTCATAGATTTTTTTTTTACATTTTTTATATTATTGAGAAAATGGTCTCAAAACATCGGCACAAGTGTTTTAATATATGATTCTTGAGAAAGTGGTTAAGTCTCTTAACAACACTATATTCCATAACCAAGAATGGCCCTTCAGCAAGAGTCAGCACCGGGTCATAAAACTCCACCCAAACGTGGTTGAAACGAACGTTTCTGACTTCATCAGAGCTGAAGCCTGGCCGTCTTGATCTGGTCCCGATGTTAATTTGCTAGAATGTGATTAATGGTCAGTTTCAGAGAGTATGGCATCCTCTAATCACCATGATAATTTGTAGTCAGTAAAACTTCATCCAAGCGTGGTTGAAAACGAACGTCTCAGACTTTATCAGAGCTAAAGGCTGGCCGTCATCTGGTCCCGATCTTAATTTGCTGGAATATGATTTATGGTCAGTTTCAGAGAGTATGGCATGCTCTGATCACCATGATAATTTGGAGTCAGTAAAACAACTCTTAGGATTGGCACACTGGGTCATAAAACTTCACCCAAGCGTGGTTGAAAACGAACGTTTCAGAATTCATTAGAGCTGAGGACTGGCCGTCATCTGGTTCCGATCTTAATTTGATTTATGGTCAGTTTCAGAGAGTATAGCATGCTCTAATCACCATGATAATTTGGAGTCACTAAAACAACCGTTAAGATTGGCAGTGAAGAATTTCCCCATAGAGTGAGTGCGTGTTTCTATATTAAAGTCAATGGAGATTATTTTCAATGAGCTTCATACATTTTTGATGTTATTATATTGTGTACTAGCGGCCGCCCGCGACTTCGTACGCGTGGAGTTAGTTAGAAATGAAGGTTCACTGCTCGTTCCCCGTAGGTGATAGCATGATAATATGTAGTCTATATGTTGACTGTTGTTGACCCGACTTCTTAATAATATTGGTGCCAAATTTGAAGTAAATCCATGTAGTACTTTTCGACTTTATCCCGGACATACATACAGACAACTGTTTGTCTGTACAAAAATTCTAAAAGCTATATTTTTGACTCCGGTATGGATTATAGATCACACCCCAAGTAATTCTTTTAAAAAATATTCAATGTACAGTTTTAACTTTCCTATCATTTTATTATATGTATAGATAAAGTAACCCACATTACAAACACATTGAAACAAACAAAAAATCTTTTTTGAGTCTGCTATTTAATGACTAATTGTCTGATTGTTTACATCGAAAAATAACCAGAAACCTCATATTTATTTAAAAAAGTTTGCTTTTGTATTTTATACAATGATAAATAAAAATGTATGTTTTTTGTAAAAGGCTGGGGGACTACTGCTTTTAATAAGTAATGGTAGCCATACACACTACGAGAAATTGTTACGATTAGACTGTACCTTCCGAACGGTTCCGATAAATCGTAGCGTGTATGTTATACCCGCCATACACACTACGAGAAATCGTTACGATCAGACTGTACAGTTTAAATAAAACATAAAACAATAGATTTTATTATTCTGATTAGGCTTGAGACAAGCCTGTATGATAATTAATCCTTTAATTTTTGCAAATGGAGAAAGTAAAACTTCACAGATTTCCTGTCAGGCCGACGATAACAAACTATTTGTATTAGTTTTTACTTTAAAAAACTTTTTGTGAAGAGTTAATCAGAGAAATGGAAAGGAAGATTCTAGGTAAATGCGAAATTGATCACTGTAACTAATAATTGGCAACATCTTTTATCAACTTTAGTAAGGTAATGACATAGTAGGAGTTCTCATAATTTTCAAGATTGTGACTATCAAAAGTTCTTGAGCCTTTTTTCATAGAAATTATAAATACTTAGCCATTTACCATTAACTATTATTAAGTACAGTATTTATACATTGCCAGGACAGTCGCTCATACAAAACTTTACCATGTCATTTCCATGATACCTTTGATTACTTCATTACCAGGGCACTTTCAGAGAGTTAGAAAATGAAATGTTTATAGATTTAATTTTTATTTTATTTATTAAAGAAAATCAACAGCGTTAGAATAGTATAGATATTCAAACATATTGACTACTTGTAAGGCTAATAATAACAGGTTTTCATTAAAGTACATATTTAGTACTTGTAGCTGGTGAACAGCCGTTTAAAAATACTTAAGTAATAATTATTATTAAGAAGTTCAAAAACAATACCAATAATGAAATAAATGCCTGTACTGCTACTAGCGGCTCAATTTTTTTAAACATTTACAGAACGATCCCGTAATACATCACAGTCTCGCTATCAGTGTTAATATTGTTATACTTGTGTGTGCAAAAAACCTAGATTTACTGCTAGGGTTGATACTGCACCGTCATCAAACGCCAATCCGATCGGAAATACACCTCAGATATAAGCAAAGATCATGCACCATCTCTTACCACTCAGCGGCTCCGCAGGCTAACCCTTTAGAAAAGTTTTGACTATGCATTACCTACCCTCATCAATGAGTAGGGTTGCCAGGTGGCCAAATCTAAAAGCCGGACAGACCAGCTATTTTGGCCTGGCATTTGGGTAAAAAGGCCGGACACTCTACATTATTAAGGATTTTGTTGCTCAGTAATGTTAAGGTGCGGTCCGACGGCCTGTGGTGTCGCGGGCGCGACCGCGCTACGCAGGTTTGCCAAAGTTTTGAGAACTCTAACGTTTGAGATTTAGCAATCTCTATACATGATACGAGGTAAATAAAAATCTCGTACTCTTTGATATGAGATTTGAACATTGATGACTGTTTTTGCCATTTACACAAATCAAAAATATTATCAGAAAGTAAACAAGCGCGGCCGCGCTCGCGAAAACACAATTCCTTTAGGTACGACAAAAAAAATCATGTAAAAGTGACCGAAACACAGGGGTATTTTGCTGATCTAGCCTTAAATAAATAAATTCCCTTAAATATCTACGTCGACTTTTCCTGTACTCCTGTATATAAAACAAAATCGTGTTAGAGCACTTAAAACTCAATGACGTCTGGACCGATTTTTATGCGATCAGTTTTCATTTTTTGGTCTCCGCCCCTAATAGTAGAGAAAAAAGTATGCAGGATATCAATTTTCAATAAATAAATTATTAGGTTTGGTATTCCATCATCTTCCACATTTAATAGCTCACGTCACGCATGCACAAATATTGTACTGCTCAGCTAATCAGTAATCAGCTACCTACTACATTATAGATATTTTTTAAAATAATGAAATGAAAAGGTAATAACCCCGCTCTCTTATCGTTGGGGGTTAAAAGTGGGAAAATAGCCTACTCAATAGATATGGTTATGAATGAATGAATATATTCTTTATTGAGAGTTTTTTCAGAAATACTAAATGGAATAAAATGAAAGTAAATACAAAAGGCGACTACTAAGGTAGAAATCTCTACCAGACAGTCTTTACCTTCAACACTATACTTCAGTTTATATATCACAGTTTTCATTTCAACAGGACATAAATTTTACTCCATTTGGTTTTAGTTTCCAAAAATGTAATAGAAGCATTCAAGACGATTTCGGTTTTAGTTTCATTTTGTTCTAAAAATAATTTAAGAAAAACTAAATTTAAAACCCGATTGTACCTATAGAGAATGCAAAAAAAACAAGATATCTAGGTAGTCCATTTATTGTAGGCACTACCAGTAAATGTCAATGACAATGATACAAATTATCGTGATCGTGTTTATAATTTCTTGGTTTGCTCTTTATATGATTGTCACATATGAGCAAGCAAGCGATCCATTGGTGGTAAAGCAGTCACCATTACCTATGGACGGATGCGGGTATTACATGCGCGTTGCTGACCTTGTGAAACACGACTCTTCCGAAAAAACTCCATGATGTTTCATTTCTTTAGGAAAACCTCAATAGGCTTATTCCTTGCTTAATCGTACGCTTGAAGAAGGGTCCTTGAAAAGTCGCTGTGCATGACCAAATTTTGCAGAGTTTGAGGAGGAATATATATAAACCAATATTGATGTCGATTCTGGCATGATTCTCCAAACTTAAAACTAAATTTAACATCAGTCGCTCCTTTTCATTCTGTATTGACAATGACAAGGATACACGGTTGTCAAATTTAAGTTTAGGTTGAACTATTTTTATCTTCCTTAATGTTTTATACGTCCTTTGTCGTCATACTTGCCCTTATGCTTCACGTGTTTTCATCATGTTACTTCGACACCAGACTAGGGTTACTATTTAAAAATTTAAAAATCCTGACAAAAAGCCGGACATATCGATAGAAATCCGGACGTTTTAGTCACAAAATGCATACATCACGCACTTAGTTACAGTGATATTATACGCGTGGTAGCAGACGCTCGCATCGCGAGGGGGGTCTCGTTGTTGATTTTCAAAGATAGTTTATATTTTGTTTTAAATTAATGGGATCTTAATAAAGATAATTTGACTTATTTGATATAACTTATTTAACATTTGATATAACTTAAATTTTATGATTCCATCTAATTAAAAAAATCCAAAAAATACAAATTAAAAAGTCAGGCAAAATCTGGACAAAAGGTAAAAACTCCGAACATGTCCGGACAAATCCGGATGGTAACTCTACACCAGACTGATACTCACCATTTAAAAATTCGAGCGAAAACATTATCTTTTTTTTTTCATTTATAAGTAAAAGATACTACATGAATATTGGTTATTATTATTGGTTTACATGATATAAACTCATGTTTACTACCTGTTTTACACACCTACAAACAACGTTATTATAGTAAGTAAATTGTCAGTACCAAATGTTTTCTTGTTCTATTGCAGTTTATAAGTTGTAAAAAGCCTACTTGGCTGTGTTGTGATACTTACTGCTATCACCACTGTTACTTTTTTCAAGATTTTATGTCACCACTATTTCGTTGTACAGCTGACTGGTACTGATACCTTTGAGCTAAGCTGCCGGTTAGCGTGTTCAGTTCAGCAGTTTTCACAACGGTCACAGGATATCTGTGTTTGTATCGGTATTAGCACCTTTTTTTTGTGTTTCTCTGGAAAATACCTTACGCATCCTTCAACCACTGGGGGAGCGAGAAGAAGGTATGTGGGACTCCTCTCTGTCCCCTTCAGCCAGCCCTGGAGCTCGCTGATGTAAACAGGGCCCTACCTACGCCCTAAACAGGGCCACTAAAAACTAGACAATACTCCTGCACCGTCACCCATAGTGGTGTGGTCGCGAAACCCGTCTCCGAATGGCCGCGCACCCGCTAGGCGTCGGTGTTAGCACCTAACGATCTACACTAGGCACGCATGGTAGGTTAATGTAATGAATTTCGTGCATAATGATCAGGTGCGGTCCGAAGATGGGTTCGTACGTCGGTCAGGGATATGACTCTCACCCCCCTAAATCAAATTGAAATATCTACCTACCGAAAATGTAAAAATTAGACAAAAGAAAATTTCTGCCACAAGCCGCAGTGCATTTAATGTTTTGCTAACATCTAATAAACGGCGCTATTATTTATAAACTACGATGTCATTAAAAACCTATAAGTGTTTGGTTTCTTCTGAGTGGATAATAGTGGTAAATAAGGAGAAGACAGCTGAAAATTATGAAATAAGTGATAGAACATTGTTTTGATTGATGAGTATGCGGCCTACATTTCTTTGTCGATTCAGCTATCTTTCCAAACCATTCTTCTTTTACATTAGGGGGAGTGGGCTGATTTGTTGTGTTCATGAAAATAACAAATCAAAAACAATTTTGCAGTCTTGTGCTCAAATCATATAAGTTTTTTTATATATTTAGTTATATAGAAATGACTCCACTCTACGTGATGTGGTGGTGGAGTGTGATCGTATACAGGGTGGAAATTTTGAATGCCACCCCCAGGGGAAGTACTCTAAATGCTGGAGATAGATAATTTTACCCACAGGAAACATTCTTTATTTTTAAAAAGAAACACAACTGCATTCACAGTTTTTCGAAAATTTGCTTGCCACACCCGGGAATCGAACTGGCAAAAATTCGAAAAAATGACAAATATGTGGCATCGATCGATAGATTATTTATTATGATAAAGGAGACCAGGCACTTTTCATAGAAAAAATGCTAAACTTGTATACAGTTGAATTTGGTCTCAAAATAAAGCCAAAATTATTTGCTACATAAAACTACTTTTGCCTTATTTTTAGTGAATCGTGGAAAGAAGTTATATAATGATTAATATTTTTTGATATGGAAACCCTAAATCTTCAAGGGACAGAATTTTGCCACCCATTCAAAATATTTAAGATTCCTTAATAATATTTTGGTAAAGCTTAATTAATGAGGTTAACGTGAAACGAAAGAGAAGAGTATATAGAATCTATAAAACTCTTTTTAAAATAATTTATAAGCCAGAAAAAGCTCCACCTCTGGTCGTTAAAAAATCAAGAAATACTATTCTGTTCACGAAACGTATATTCTTTTTTTGTAATTATTAACGACCGGAGTAGGAGTCTTTTTTGGTTTTAGAAATTACTTAAAAAATTGAAACATGAACAAAAACATGTGTAAAATACGTCAAAATCTTATATTTTGACAATTAAATAAAACAAATGTTTTAGTTAATATACATATCATTAACAACCACTTAAATTTTAATGTATAGTATATTTTCTAATCTACCTATATTATATCCAAGTTTTAGTTATTATCTACGGTAATTTATGTATTTAATTAAGATTGTTGCTGAATGTTTATAATAATATATTATTCCTTTATAACAGCAATAAAGATTATTTATTTATAAATGTTTACTTTATTGGGAAGAAATCCTTGTATTCATATAATTATAGATTTTTAGTTGACAATCATAAACACAAGTATCTATTGCAATCCCATATTAACAAATTGAATTTACAGTTGTAGGTCCGATTAACAGTAATATCAAAGGAGAACTACATTTCATCCAAACAAAGAGCGGTCATCTGCAATTGATCTACGAGCCCTACATATTTGTGACGGACAGCGTGCGCAGCGGTCGAACGTTTTGGAGGTGCATGGAGTATGGGAAACGATGTCGGGCCCGCATCACTTCCAAAAACAATGTCTTGCGAATCACTAATCCCGTTCACAATCACATAGAAAACCATATGAAGAAAATCACTCGGAAATACGAAGAAGGAGAGGTAGTCACGTGCCCAAGCGTGTAAAAATGGACTACTTAAATGTCATAATTAACATTTAATTATTGCGTGTGATTTTTAAGTCAGTAAATCAACTAAGGAATGGTGACTCGATTGTGTTCCATTACTTAATATATGATTTGATTTTATTAATGAATGTGTTTTTCGTAATATTGTAACTATAGGCTAAAACTCATTGTTTCAATTTGGAAGTCTATAGAGTCCCAGAGTAAGGATATTTCATTCATTACTTTAACCGTGGTAGTGTATGTTTGACTAAAGGAATTACTATAAAATTCTAATTCAACTAATGTAATTGACGTTCGCATAACGCAATGAAATTATTTTAAGTACTTTATTTTTTAATCGTTTCCAATATAAAACATTGTGATCGAGTAGTTATAAGACTAGTTACTTATTTAAGGCTTGAATAAATCATTAAAGAGATCGTGAGTGAATTTTACTAAGTTTTTTTTGTATTGTGGTATTTGTGTGATGCCACAGGCGACCGGGGCCGGGGGTCGCAGGTGTGGTACTCGGTGACACGTCGGGGTGCGCCGTCGCTCCTGGTGGATGGGTTTGCGTTCGTGGCGCGCAAGCGGCGCAGCGCGCGCGTCTATTGGACGTGCCGTAGCAGGGCACAGGGCTGCGCGGCACGGGCGCTCACATTGAATGGTCGGCTATTGGCACGCGCAGCTGACCACACACACCCACCGCATGCCCCCTTGCAAGATGAACATATGCGCATTGAAAGCCTCATTGAGACCATACAGTCCAATCAATAAATACGTTTACCTTAGTCTATATCATTTGTTTTCTCCTTCATCATTGGCATGATAAAAAACTAACAACACGCATACGTATTCGTACGTACGTACTATGCGATTCAAATAAGTACACCGCCACGACAAATGTCGCTTGAAAAGTACGGTTTGCAAAAAAATCTTAGAACCCCTTTTTATTACTCGGCTAATTCTAGAATAAAAACCAAACATTTGTAAACAAACAATAACAAATATTGATCATTAATATTGGTTGATTTTTTTTTCATTTATTGAGCTTTGGCTATGAATGTTTGATAACCTAAATCGTCAACCAAATGTCACTTTAAGTTGCGTTCAGAAACTCGATTTAAAACTTTCGTTTACATAAAGGATGCATGTTTGTATGTGACCTATAATAGTATATAGTAATAGTGCGTGATTATTCATAACTATGCGGTAATGCAGAGGTGAGCGGAATTGAAGACCTAGACTCTGATTAATGTTTTTTCTCACACAGTCTTAATAAATAATAATTATTATAAATCTTTTTTTTTCTCAATCGTAGTAAATAAATTTAATTTAAAATATCTGATCTTTTTTCCACTTAATTTTAGTAAATAAGTTTTATTAAATAATTTGTTTTGCTCACACTATTTGGTTAGAATTGACAGCTATGACGTCACAATATGGCGCCCAGTCGGTCCTATTCTTATTTGAATCGCATTATACTTAATATATGATTTGATTTTATTAATGATTGTGTTTTTCGTAATGTTGTAACTATAGGCTAACTCATTATTTCAATTTGGAAGTCTGTACAGTCCTAGGGAAAGGATATTTCATTTATTATCTACTTTTACTATGGTAGGTAGTGTATGTTTGACTAAAGGAATTACTATAAATTTCTAATTCAAATAATGTAAATGACGTTCGCATAACGCAATGAAATTATTTCTTTGCTAATTAATTTTTATTAATGTCAACAAAAGGTAGAACAATAATTACAAATTTAATTTTTTTTATGAAATTATTTAAAGTTCTTCATTTTTTTATTTACCATCGTTTCCAATATAAAATCATTGTGATCGAGTAGTTATAAGACTAGTTACATATGTAAGGCTTGAATAAATCATTAAAGAGATCGTGAGTGAATTTTACTAAGATTTTGTAGTATTGTGGTGTTTGTGTGATGCGACAGGCGACCGGAGCCGGGGGTCGCTGGTGTGGTACTCGGTGACACGTCGGGGTGCGCCGTCGCTCCTGGTGGATGGGTTTGCGTTCGTGGCGCGCACGCGGCGCGGTGCGCGCGTCTATTGGATGTGCTGTAGCAGGGCACAGGGCTGCGCGGCACGGGCGCTCACATTGAACGGTCGGCTATTGGCACGCGCAGCTGACCACACACACCCGCCGCATGCCCCCTTGCAAGATGAACATATGCGCAACGAAAGACTCATCGGGACCATACAGTCCAATCAATAAATACGTTTACCTTAGTCTGTATAATTTTATTTCTCCTTCATCATTTGCATGATAAAAAACTAACAACACGCATGCGACTTAACAGGTGTTGGTGTGACCGATTGTGACGGGCTTAATGTTTTACAGTTGAGTTCGTGATATCGAATCGGGGCCGGCGTCATATGCGACTCGGTGGTTTTTCGTTTTACGCGGAGAAGGTGTTTCCAGAGAAAAACAAGGTGCGGTGGCGGTGTACGCGGCGGACATGCAGGGCTTACGCGCACACGCTGCACGATCAGATATTCGCGCTGAGCAATGTGCACTCGCACGAGCCGCCCGTGCTACCGCCGCAGACGATCGTGGCCGCCGCCGCCAGCGCCGCGTCCGCCGCACACCGCGCGGTTGCGCAAGCAGCCCTCGCAGCTCAAGCGAAAGCTATGTTTGACGAATAACTAACCTGCTTCGCCTAACCCTCATTGCTGACTTATTTTTAATTTCTCTAATAAGTACATTAATAGATTCCATTTGAATCACCTTGAATGCAAGCCAAACAATGCAAACATTCAACTTACATATTAATAACAGAAAATAGAAAAAAAACATTAAATTAGAAGTAATAATTGAATATAAATATCTAAATAATTATTAAGCTTCGAAACTATTCATGGTCACCAATCTGGTATGACGTGCAACTGAACACGCTCAAGGCACGTTTATTATTTTCCAGCGCTCGAATACAATTGATCTTCATGTACTGTGTTTGAACTAGCTCATATTCTGCATGTACATATTATGTATGACTCGTAATATTAGACAGAATTATAACGATTTTATACGTATTTTACTTGTTCGATGCTTTCTGTCTATATAATATTTTTATATATTTTTTGCTGACTAACTTATTTATTAATGAACTTATATTTATTTTGTTAAATTCAAAATGCTCGTGGTTGTCGTGGGTTATGGTGATTATTATGATAGAAATATAACAAATGAGTGATCACTGGTTCTGAGGTATGATCTAATCTAGTCAATGTTTAAAATTTAAGAAATAATTAGTCATAATTTATTAACCATGTAGCTTGTGGGATATAATAGCACAAAAGCATAATAATAAGTCATACATGTTCTGGTTTATGTTCAAATGTAAAAATAACTCATTGATTATTATACTATCCCTGTTTAAATGATTTATAACTTAGAAAAAAATAAGATCTCTTTAATATCGCAAAATTTTAAGTAAATTAATTAATTAGACCTCTCACTAAATCAATAATAATGATAGTAGTTAATAATATTTAGCAATAATAATGTTTATTTTTATATTGGTTTGAAATGAGTGAGCGTATTTATTACCAATTAGTAATGACAAATATTTAAAATAGTCTAATAGTATAAAACGTGTATAATATATTCTGAGTAAATGAAAATAACAGTACTCATTTATTTTTACATTGAGTTGTCGAAAAATGCTTGCAATGAAAACTTTCAAGTCGCAACGTAAACATGGGATGATTGTGGTGCTGACTAACGTTTGCATGTGTCATTTATTCTGGCGGTATATTTGATCTGGTTTTTGTTGGATGTGTTTTAGAGAAGAACGTGCGGTTGTGCGTGGGTCCGGGCGGGCGGCCGCGGCTGTGGGTGCGTGGGCGCAGTTTTTACGCGGCGCACACGATGCGCTCCGGCGTCGTGCGCTGGCGATGCACGATGGGCGGTTGCGGCTGCAAGGCGTACACACAGAAAGGCACTCTGCACAAACTAGTCGGGGAACATAATCACGCCGGGCGTTGCAGGCGCGCCAAAGCAACCGGACCTGGTGCGATACCCACACCCCTTCTCCTACCGCGGCTACCACGACAAGATTTCGACGATTTCGATCCCAACGCTTGGATGGTCCGATATTGAAATTCGTCAGTTTCATTTTATAATAAAATTTTCTCACCTCCGAAACAAGTAAAATACTTTAAGCTCTGAGTTACTACCGCTTTCTGGACGTTTAAATCTCCTGTATGTTTATGGTTGCATATCAATAATGTTCTAAGGAGATTTGATAATTATTCGGATAAAATGACAAAATAATATGGTGCCAAACTACATTGTTTTTATGAATGAACTGGGTAATAAAGTATTTAATTCCTACCATAACATAAGTTGAGTCTCAAATTTCCTAAAATGATCGTGCCATTAATGATCAATCTAGTCACAAATTAGTATTTATAGTAATTATTCTACAAAATATTGGTAAGCTAAGTAGATTTATTAGGTAAGATCTCATTTTATCAAAGCCGTAGGTAGTGTAGTTAAGTGCCAAAAGTTAAATTTGATTATAGTGCGTCGTCTTTATAATCAGAAATTTTACTGTACATAATCTAAGGCAATTATTTTAAATATTATAAACTTGCTTTAGTCTAAGTAATCAAATATTTGATATGCCAAATTTGTCTTCCTGTTTTTTTTACACAATGTTATTTTGACCTTGTTCTTGATCATTATCTAATTTTATATTTTAAATGATGCCATAATTTTATTACTTAATTAAAAAGTGCCAAATAATTGCTCATTTCGTCTAATCGTCTTATAGGACAAAAAAATATCGATGTAATTTTTGAATGTGGAAATCATGAGTTGTGTATGTGTATTTGTGCTAAATAAATATAGGTAAAACTAAATTAAGCTTTTTATTAAAGTGCATAGAATTATAAATAATACCATTATTGTTGTTTGATTACCCCTTTTGATATTGATCCTTTTAATATTTTATTATAATTTTTATCCTAAGTTGACTTGATTTTTTTATGGATAGAACCCAGCTCTGGCTTTAGATATCATTAATGTAGCTATTAAGATAGTGTAGGGAATCTTAGTAATATATTGATAGTTATGTACATAAATACATTTATTAACTTGTTATGTTTTGAACAGCACGCTTCATTCGCGCTGGCAAGGGACGTCTGCTACTCCACCGTGGTTACACGTTTCGCTTGAAGAATAACTTGGCTCACGGACGCAAGCAGTGGTACTGTTCTTCGCGTTTGACCTCCCGTTGCCTCGCTGATGTCAACACCGAAGGCCCCGAGGGGCACGAGCGCATCGTTAGGTCTCGGTATGCTCACAACCACGCGCCGCCGAATGTTCGTCGATTCGCAGACGGTAGGTACGTGGTTCGTACACCACACCAGAGCGGGCATCGCGCCCCTGCGCCACTGGACCCACACCACCAGCTGCTGCAGCTGCAGCATGCCCTCGCGCTGTACGCTGCAACGGCGCACGCCACCGCCACCGCCAACGCGAGCGCTGCCGTCACCAACACCGGCACCGCAGCTCAGCCATCGCCCAACTCGTTGCCGCCGCCAGTTACTCACGCGCCGGCCTCAAAACCGCTCCTCGTTGACACTCCATGCAACGAGGAGGACTAAACGTACAGGAGTTTGCATGTTCACGACTATTAAGATCACTTAAACGATGCATAATATCCAGCATTTCTTACTATATGTTAGCCTATTGGCACACGAGTTTTAGCATAAATTATTTAGAGTAATTATACTATTTAAGTTATAAGGGGCTAAGGTGTCGTATGATTCAGAACGGCTATTGTTGGGTTATTATGTCTGTAACGTGGATGTTAGTTAACCGTTAAGTGGATGTTGTGATGTATTGGATGTTGCGACGACCAGTGAAGGGAACAGAAAATACCAGTGTAATACCATTGGATACGTCGTACGTACGTACGTGTATAGGCTTAAGAGATATCTTCGAGATATAATGTTATCCTTATTAGGTGTGGGTAATATATGGAATCGAATAAGAATGTTAAATGTGTAAGAACTTTCTGTATGTACAGATATGTCATCATGTAACGATATCAGGTAATATACGTCTAATAGATTATTGTTCTTAAAGAGGCAATAATGATAGCTCAAGATTTATTGAAACACATTATATACATGTCATAGTCAAACTTCATAGCCAAGCTTTTAGCTGTGGATACTCAAACCTCAGTTCTTCTAGAATAAGCCTCAATCAAAGTCTAAACCAACGACGTGTTTTGGGGTATGAAAAAAATAATGTACTAACAGAGGGGGTTGGACAGTCTAAAACTTATACGATCAAATAGTTTGTTAATTATTACTATACTTAAATTGAGTTTAGAAACAAACAGATTATTTTGCTTTTAAAATCTTAGGCATGATTGACTCAAAATAAATCAGTGAAATTAAGAAAATGAAACTGAAATCTACCGAAACGCATAATTTGAACCTAAGATCTATGCGCCACTCCCCCAAGCGGCAAATCGATGTTTGACTATAACATAATAATATAAAGGCTTGATGAGGACTACCACGAAATGAAATTATCAGTTTCTATATTTCTATGTGAAAACCACCAAACTGGGTAATTTTAGAATCCCGCTACTTAAATACTTTCAAATCGTGGAATTTACCTTTGATTTATCAATCCGAAATCGTGATTCATCAAATGTTGCATTATATTTAATCAGTAAATCATAGTAGCGGTTTTCTATTAAGCTAATAAAGACATAACAAAGCGATCATAACTTTCAGAAAAAAATCGAAATACAGGTTCTAATAATACGTTTCCTGTAAAGGTATAAATATGAAACTTAGTGGTTTCCTAGAAATTTAGAAAAGTGTCAGGAAGTGAATGCCCAGTCAGTACAATAATTTATTAGACGATCTGTTTAGGTAGATGGTTATTATCCGGAAAAGGCCGATTTTAGCGTTTGATTTAATGTTGGCTCCTGTCGATCCGTGCAGCATCATCGCATTGTCGCGCTAAGGAGGCCGAGGCAGGTACTAGCAGGTTGGTCAATAGGTCAGGTCAAGTCAGATCAGGAACTGAAGGGAACGTAGTAAGTCAATAGACGATTCAGTGGTATTATGTAAAGGCTGGCGGCTTCGGCCGCTGGCGACGAGTCGGTGACTGAATACGGTAACTCGGTTCATAAAAAGCAATATGGGTGCCCCCAGACTGCTACTTAGAAATACTAATTTATTTTGAGAGTTTAACTTTACAAGGTTTCAAAATATTGCTACTTAGACGATTAGAAATCCGCCTCCTAATCTATAAGATTTTGCATTAACTATTGGTAATGTCGAATTATTCATAGTACTTACCTTTGGTGGTGTACGCTCTGCCTTTGCCTAGGTGTGAGCGCAAGCGCGCGCGCAGTCTTTAGTCGATGTTGTTGTGCTCTTTAGGATTGATTTTAAGTACTTAAGCTCAATGAACTACCTCTTCACTTTTTATACGGGTTTTACAGATTAGTTTAATTATACAATTTTATATACATGATAAAATACTCAGAAGCTTTACTCGAGTAAGGTGGCCTAGATGTAAGCTTAGGTTAGATTAGGTTACCGGGCGCGGCGGGGCGGGGAGCCGCGCAGGGTCCGTCGCGCCCTCTTTTACTACCTCAAACTTGACTACCTATTTACTAAGTTTTAACTTGTATTCGATCGTTCACTGTTGACGACTTTAATATAAATAGGCACTTTTTTGAGACTGTTGTCTTAATATATTTTATTAATTGTTTTTTTTAATACTTAATTTGTTGCTCGTCGATGTAATCATATTCAATAAGATTGTGGTTCTGCTTTTGTCTACCACTCTGATTTAAGTACAAATTTTTACTAATTTTAATTGTTATTTAGATGTCTTACTTATACTATGGGTCTTGTGTGTGGTTTTAATGGCGTGATATTGAAGGATGTTCTGGTATAGATGTCATGATAGTTGTGCTAATTATACGAGCTAGCACTAGTAAGGAATGGTTTCAGATATCGTGCTTCAGATAATTCTGAAATGTAATGAAACTGGAAGATTGATGCCGATTTGTCTGAAAACATTACATTTTCTATTTTATTTATAATATCTATTTCAACGAAAGACTTTTCTCGTAAATAGAGTCAATCTATTTTATATACTAACATCGCGTACCTGATCAATACTTAAAGCCAAATAATACAGGTGTCCAAAACCGTGGCGACAGCTATTCATAATAATTCGTATAATTAAATAGTATTTGTAAGTTTAATTGTATATTGTTAAACATATTTAGAGCAATGACAATATAAGTCAATTATTTAAGATTACGATTTATTATTTTTGAAACATAATATTAGGATCTTCTCACCAGTTTGAATGTAAATAATATCGTTTCTTAGAAAGCACTATCCGTGGCTGGTATATTTTAACCCTATGACTATGAATTGTGTACAATCGAATGTTTGGTCTGAATATATCGTAATATGTGATTTTATGTATTTGCTCATATTGTTAACTTATTGCGAATCTCTTAGATAGTGCATGATACGGTGTGTATTAGTGTAGGCGCTACCGCTACGGTTTTGACCTCACTCGGACCCAATACCGCTCATGAAATCAAATTAACTATGTACCTCATACACTGTTAACTAATCTTATACAAGTATAATGTAATTTTATTCTTATACCATTCTATGATTAATCGTAAGATTTTTGGTTCATATTCGGGGTACGTTTTGTGGAATCATATTAAATTGTACTTATAAATAACCGATCGTTTTATTTATGAGTTCCTTCCAAATCCCACCTGAAATTAAACCAACTTCATAAATAGTGTTTTATTGAATATCTTTCATTTGGTTTTGTGATGTGTATTCTATTTGTCTGTGTACCTAACGGATATCTGATACATTTATTTGCTGCAGGTATAAAATTTCTGAAGTCGCGTCGCGGGAAAGTAATAATGATGGTGAACACGTTTCCGTTTTGCGAAGAGTCCAAGCTGAGGGATAAGGTTATATGGAGGTGTACATCGAAAAAGACGAACTGCAAGGCTCGGATACACATGCTGGGGTCGAGTGTAGTGGCGGTAAAGGGGATGCACAACCATCCGCCGCGTGCGCTTTGCCTGCCCGCGCGCAGGGCTAGCGCTCGCAAGCAGCTGGACGCCTCTCCCTCCCCGCAAATGGTGCCATTCGCACCGGATGTCATGGATGCGCTCGCCCTACAGTCCTCCGAAATCAAATAAAGGCTACCGATAATGTATTCGATTCAGATATGTAATGTGATAAATACAAACAAGACAATATCTTAGTTGTAGGCTGTAACCTTCAATAATAGTTTATAATGATCGTTAAAACAATTTGTAAGTAGGTATTTGTGTATTAGTTCCATTCCATTATTCGGCTACATCAATTATGATTCTTACTAGAAAGATTTCATTTTTATCATTGTTTCATATCCAGTTGGTCTAAAATGGCGACCTTTGCACGAACAGAATATAAAGCTTTATTATCATTCTGAGTACAATGGCGTCACAAGTGACATCTTAGTTCTAAACAGTTGCCCGTTTCGATTGTAATTTGAAAATTAAACATTATTAAGAACATTACAAACAACATTATAAATATACAATTTCGCTATTTTAGACCCCTGTGATTTTACAAACTTTCATTCGTTTTACACTTAAGATAAAAATAAGGTGAAGATGACAAATATAGAGACATTTTTTTTACACTTAGACTTTCGTGAAATTTTATAATGTTAGTAAAATTATATCAATAATATATTAACTGTACGTACTCTTAAATGAAATGTTAACTCTCCTAGAGTTTGAATTTCAGCCCACAGAAGTGTCAAAGTGCGTGTCCGACACGTTTTTAGCCGGTTATGTGGCTTGAACTGGTGCTTACGATAGAGGTTGACCCATTCATATTTTATATAAAATTTAAGATGTTGTGATTTTGATGCTTTTTAAAAGTGTGTTTAAACAATTGCTCACTTTATAAACGCCTAATTTAAACAATACAATGTACTAGTTTGCAAAAGAAACAAAATGAAGTTAGGTTAAGTTGTTTAGTTAGAATTATTATTGCTTTAAAAAATATTAATTAGACTTTTAATCGTTACGGTTAGTTTTTATACAGTACTTACAATATTGATGTTATAAACTTGAGTATATTTAGGTAGGTAAGTGTAAAGTGCCTTTTCTGTAAATGATGGGACCAATGTCAATTTATATTATTGATCTACGAAAACATTCCTTATTTAAATCTCCTCAAATATTAAGCGGGGCTTATATATTTTTATTTATGTATTGTATTTCCATTTTTTGATAACTTTATGCCGATTTGAAAAATGCGTTAAATTTGTAAAAGTATTAAGTCTGTAATATTAATAAAATATGTTTAAATTCTGTATTTGTTTGTGTCTTTTGTAGTTTTAGCTGTAAATGTGGTACTTCGGTTATTCTTTGACAGCCTTGTTGATTTTAAAGTTTTAGCTACTACTATTAATACCTACTTAAACATGACGTTCTTTAAAATCATGCTCTTCGTGAGACATTGAAGTACCGGGTCGGTACCTAACTATAAACAGTGAAACGTTTTGATAACCATTGGTATGGTATGGTTTCATTAACCTGTAATTTTTGTTTTGTAAACCTAAAGCTTAATTCCAAAAGAATTTTCCTTATTAGGTCATCCCATGTTCTTCATAAGTATTTCTCTAAAAAAATTTAATAAGAGGATATTGTATAGGTACTCCTCAGTCGAAGCAGGCAGAATTTCGTTTCGGGAAAGTGCCCACCGAACAGGAGCCAGTGATTTGTTGTGGACCGTACTCTTTCCTCAAGGACCGGGACTTCCCCAACGGAAAGACCCGCTGGAAATGTTCCTACAAGGGCGGGAAATGCCCCGCTAATATCTATACTATAGAATCCGATGTTGTACTTTTCTATGATAACCATGAACATAATTGCTAATTTACTGTATGCGTTCGTTTAGAAAGAAGCATACTTGTGACACTTGGAATTAAGTTAAAAATAGTTTATAAGTTACGTTACCTAGTGAGTATTAATTTGTTAATGTAGTTTGTCTTTATAATAACCAAAATATTTTCATATTTCAATTTAAATATATTTTTACGATTTAATTTCGTATTATTTAACGTATTAAATAAATTTCAAATACAATTATTATATTTTAAATAAATATAAATAAAATGACGATCCTATATTTTAGCTATAAGTAGGACAGATAGACCTCAATTGAAATTGTTAAAGCTATAGGCGAATATTTCAATAGCAATGGTGGTTCTATGAGAAATTAAACGAAATTGGTTTGTTTGGGCAAATGACAGACAATCAGTGTATAGAAAATAATCCCGAAATCGTTTACACTGAACATATATGAACATATTGTTTCACATGAAGTAGGTAGCCATAATAATGGTAATGCTGGCAAAACATAATTATTTAATATTATGTTCTTTTAGGGGCTTTGCTTAAAGCTGCTTACATACCGACGGGCAGAGGTAAACACATGTTAGTATTGAATGGTTTTTCTTTCACCGAGACTATGCCCACATACTGGGTGTGCTCGCGTAAGAAGAAAATGAACTGCGTCGCGACCGCGCGCACCAACCGCCGCCGCGAAGTGGTCTCCACCGCCCATCAACATAACCATCCACGGCCGCGCTTCTATCATAAGACAGCCCAAAGGATGATTGAGCTTTGACTTTCTTTTATATAACATAGTTCAAAATTGACTAAGTACAATATAACATTGACGTATGATTATTTATTTTTGGTTTTCATTATCGTATTGCACCCTGACATATCATTTATACACATACCATCGAATTATATGTTTCTACGGTTTCATTGTTTTGACACAATCATTAACTAGGCTATTCACATTTCAGCGTTCTTTCTGCCGTCTAGAGCTGGGAAATCAGTGTTGATATTTCAGTATAACAAGTTTTGGGTCAACAATCAGTATCGCAATAAGTTGAATTGGGCATGTAGAGACAAAGACACAAAGGGATGCCTGTGCAGAGTCCAGACTACCATGGAAGGCCGCTTCATTCGTGTCAGAGGAGGCCATAATCACGAGCCTAACTTCACACCTAACAATTTTGATGCACCTGCTCCCGTAGAGAAGTCAGTTAATGATGTGACCCCGTTAAAAGCAAACTACAACTCAAATCTGACTTTCCATGACAACAAAAACTTAAGAACTGAAGATTTATTTACTATAGCATCTGTTCGGTCCCAGTTATAATTAGTGGTAAACTTGCTCAGTGACAACAATGGCTGTGATAAAAGTACTCGATGACTTCGGTAACAGAGTGATTTGCTACAAGCTACTTTCTCATTCCTTATATTGATTTGGTTTGTGATATTTGCACGCCCTTGTGTTTAGATTTAATTTATGTAAGTTTTATTTTTAAGTCTTTTAAAGTGGCATTATCTTTTTTTTCTTATTAAGTAGAGTAAATATTTGCAATGAATGGTCTCGAATGTTACAAATTTTAAAATCAACGTATGTAGGTAATTTACTTTTAATATTTTGTGTCATATTATGTATTGCATTATGACTGATTTATGTTACAGATTTTTTTAATTATCCATAATATTTGCACATTCCATGACATTACTTTGAAATAATTTTAGCTTACTTGTACCTAATAAAATTGAGACGTTGTAAACCATTGAAGAAAAAGAAAAATACTTTGGTAACTACTATACATTTATAAACATTATTATTTGTTACAATACAGAAACAACCGTTAAATAATTTTTAGGTAATTCTACAGATAGACTCTATTCAACTTTAAATGATTTGTATTTTCAAAGAGAGCCTTCTTAAGAAATACTAATCGGTGTGCATCAAATCCAACAGATAATTCAGTTTTATTGACGGGAAACAACATTCATACCCCGACCTATGATTAATATCTAATGAATGAAGATGACTCTTATGCTGTTTAGCATTTTAGTTCTTGTTTTGAACTGGGTCCGTTCTTTTGACGGTAACTTCACTTACTTTTGGCCCTACTTTAAGCTCCTAACTCGATTCTATCCCAATTTTTAGGCCATCTTGCACCTACATTCTTATATCAATTTTAAACCTTAAAATTAAAATTGACGACCTCCGTGGCTTAAGTAGTATGCATGTCGGTTTTCAAGGTGTCGCCTACTCAGAGGCGGGACCTCTCGGGTGTTCGAATCCTGGTGGGACAAATGTTTCTGTGATGAATACCAGTATTTATACCTGAGTCATAGATGTTTATATGTATTTCTAAATTAATATACTTACCTACTTATGTATATATCAGTTTATGTATTCTATAGTTACCCTATTATCTCATAAAGCAAGCCTTACAGTGCTTTCTTTGGGGCTAAATATTTAAAATTTTATTTAGAAGTTAATCAGGTTTAAGCCTTCTCAACCCTATTTGACCTTAAACAGTTGACAAATATGAAATAATGTTATAAAGAGGATCAAGCCTTCAATTTAATACAGAATGTTGGTGCAAGTAGCCTTTAAAGTGTGTTATCAGCCATTGATGAGCGGCATTATCGATTTGATCGCTACTTTTACATCGCGGAATGAGTTCAGGTACGGCCCGTTTCCTGTTCAGGGCGAACAGTGAAATAAATAAGATTTATGTTACAGTGTAAAATAATGAATAAACTGCATAATAAATACCTTTTTTCTTTGATTCTTTTTTATTAGATAAGTATATTGTACTACTTTAGTCAAAAGTAGTTTTCTTACCTTTGTATCTTTATACGCAAATAGCAATGGTGCAGTGATAATTTTCAGTGTATTGGGGCATGTCGCGTTTTGGGAACCCCGTGCTGGTAATCGATGGACACAGGTTCCGGAGGTGCGGAGGTTTCAATGGAAAAACGAAACAGAAAAGTGACGACAAACGCATCACTTGGCGGTGCATTAAATCAGACTCGGGCTGCATGAGTTACGCTATCACCATGTACAACCGGGTCATTGCCATTGGACATACCCATCAAAATCATATGACGCCGAAAATTAAAACAAAATCAAAGATTAAAAAATGCCCTGCACTTCCTGCTCTATATAATAATGGAGCATCGCTAGAGTCATTGTTTAGTACTATATTCTGTTAGAACTTGACATGTAATAATAAAAGGGCTGTGTACAAGGGTAGAGTTAGTGGTAACGTCAACCAGTATACTATTCTACCAATTCCGAGGATGTACTCTACCAAGTTTGGTAAGGTCGAATGTTTACACGTAGCAAATAAAACTAGTCGTTTTTTGCTTCAATTCTTCAACTGCGAAGGCAAAGGAAACAAGGTCCGTACACCTTCGTCTTCAGTAAAATTATTTCTTTCTATTATTTTATGTCATTTATATGCGAGTGTTTATGACACATTTTGTTGTTTTTAGAGTATTCGTTTATTTTATTTACCCTTTTAAAAATTATTTACTAAACTTAATACAAATCAAGTTCTCATGCATGCGATGCGAGGCTGATGATCAGACTGTTACTCGACCCCAGTATACGTTATGTAGAATATACTGGGGTTGAGTAGCAGTCTTATTACATCTGAGTAGCAGTGAACATTAGAGTAGTGTCCAGGCAGGAGTTGGGAAAGGCAAGTAGTAGAATAACTTACCCACATTGCTGAATACCGTAATACTGCTTACATTAGT
This sequence comes from Chilo suppressalis, assembly GCA_902850365.2. Classification (NCBI taxonomy): domain Eukaryota; kingdom Metazoa; phylum Arthropoda; class Insecta; order Lepidoptera; family Crambidae; genus Chilo; species Chilo suppressalis. The sequence goes on along the minus strand of OU963906.1, from coordinate 6,377,641 downwards.
ATTTTAAGAAAATAGTCAGTAGGTACTCTATTGTGCAACTTTAACATTTACTCTACCCGTGTACGTGAGGCCACTTAAGAGCTGCTTATAAATAACCTGTTTTTAATTCATTTGAAGAGTACATCTTGAAGTTGTTTATAAGAATTGTGATTTGATTTATGTATATTTCAGATTTTAAGTAGGTTGTCCTAAGAAAAAATTCTAAAGATTATGAAATTCCTTATTGTCTTGAATGTGAAGCATTTTTGGATCTAGTCTTAAGTATAAAATATTTTTTGTATATTACTTATTACACATTGAGTTTCATTTTGAGTTAATTCTTTTCTATGTAAGCCCCTATGAAAATTTTAGGTTAATCGATAGTAATTTCATTAGTTTACGTTTGTGCTAACAGATTTGGTTTTAGTTGCAGGCGGGGGAAATCCGGCAGATGCACCTCCAACTCTGGGTCTTCCGTTCCCGTTTCCCTGCTTTCCGGGGCAGTTTCGCTATTGTCTGAGCAAACGCGGAAAGCCGGCCATTGAGGTTGGCGCACACAGATTTTGCTTCAACGGACGAGCAGCCAGCGGAAAGGTGTGGTGGCGCTGCTCCAGGAATCCCAGGTGCCGCGCTGCTGTCCACACCTTCGGACTTCGCGTCGTACAAATGAATAGTGCGCATACATGCGGTGTACGAGCCACTCCACTAAGGCCTATGTTCTAATTGTATACCTTTAATTTATTTGCTTTTATCCAGCTGACTTAACACTTCCTATGGAAATATTACGAATAATAAATTTGTCACAATTTTGTTAATTGGCAGATAATTTTTTGCCAGTAAAATATTGGTTCTCGCTCAAGCTAATAAATTATTCTGGTCTGGATAAAGTAAAGCATCAACACCTAAGGAAATATAGGTGGAGTAGAATCTCAATAACATGATGAAGTCAAATTAATTACTTTTACGATCTGGTCATTTGTAAAGCATAATGTAGTAATTAGGAAGAGATTAGAAAGTGATTTATACCTTAATTATTGAATGATTTTGTCGATACTGAAAATTCGTTGGCGTGAAGTGAATTTTATATCATCAGAAAATCTAGTCACCGGCGGGTAAATGTTGGACGGAAATTGGCACAGATTATGATCACAAACTGTATGCCGAGTGTGACAATTAGGATTATACTCTGCTCACGGAAACAGTGGAGCGCTCGCAAAAGAAAGGATTAGGTAGTAACTACAACACAGCATAGCGTCGTTACTGCGGCCAATGACAGAAAAGCTTTATTTCGCCGGTTTTCGCCTTGCTCGTTTCCGTGACGTGAGTATGACTTACATGATTGTTTATTCTTCGGTAGCTGTCCCACTGCGCCGGCGAGGAAGCGACTAATTATCAGATATTCTCTCAGGAAACGTACGAAAGATATACATTCCGTATAAACAAAAGAGATGCATATATTAATAGTCGATAGCTGACTGTTCACACTGCTGGCGAGAACTTTTCTAGCTCTATTCGTTTCTCATTCACAGGCGGTGGGACAAGTGCCTTCATGAGAAATTATTTCAATATGTGTAAAATTTATTATAAACAAATACTCAAATTGCGATCAAGTAAATTGAAAGCTCACACTCTGCGCTCTAATGATGGCAGGCAGCGTATCGCGATTTAGCTGGATCAAATTGTGTTCTTTTGAATGGAATGCGAAAACTTGCTCTTGTGCCTTCCTGTCGGTGGAAACTAAGAATAATATACAGAAACTTTACGCTTTTGACAATTTAATAATACTCATATATCTATCTGTCTATAGCAGTTCTTGCGACGTCCGTCTTTGGACACAACTGCTGCAAGTTTTCCTCCCTTTAGTAGGTGTCGGTACATGGTTGCCGTTACATTTACAAGCCGGTTGTTCTGGCAGCTATGCCCTGCCTATTACTACTTGCTGAACTCCATTTCTCAAACTTACTGTTTTAATGTATGATATTCTCCAAAGAGATTATTATGATAATAATTTACCTATACTACGGTAGACATTTGAGCTGTGTAAAGTATACGATTATTTGATAGAGTCTAGATTAATGGCCGTTTGCGTACCTCTTAAACCAATTGAGACACTTCAATATAGGACAGTAAATAAGTCTTGCTTCTTGGAACTAACACCAAGATAAACCCCTGTTATTTAAAAACAAATTCGATTCACTTTCAAAGGGCAGTGCTATGGTAGTGCACCATGACGAGAAACTATTAGAGATTGTCTTAACAAGTAATTCTTCCAACGAATTACATTTTAGATTGGATTTTAAAAACTGCTTGCTCAACAACTGCCTCGGTAAAAATATTTAGTTCAAAGTGAACTTTAGAACAATAATATTTATGTTTTGCGTTTATCTTGATTTAAATACATTCGCTTTTTCGTGTAGAGCGTTGCGAAATTCCAAGTATAAACTATTTTTTTTTAAGAATTGCTGAAGCGAAGCAAGAAATTCTTTCATTTGACTATTGTCTCAAAGCCGATCTTCCGCACGCAGCGGCCTTAGTTGTAGTTCGTTGTACAAAGTGATAGTTCTCTTATGATATCCAAGTATTTTTATACATTATTTTTATATTATTTTTTTAACGATTATATTCGTGAATTTTGTACATAAATATAGTGATTGTTGAATTGGAGCTGCGTCTTGCTCCTTTCGAACGGTTGGTTTCGTTTGTGAACAAAAGAATGGTTATGTTGTTGGTCTGAGATGAGACGGTGCAGGTGAAGTCATGTCATGTATACGATTTAGGATTTAATGTAACGACTTGTTAAAGTAGAACACGTGCATTTATTGAACAATGGACTTAATTATAATACTCATTGTATACGTTGTAGTTATAAGAACTTTATTTAGTGAGAACTTAGTTTCTAAATGTATTAACGATATTTTTAATGATTCTCTGAATTGTTTTAAAGAATTCATGTACTTAATGTTTATTTTTTTATTATTATTTAGTAGATGATATTTTTTTGCTTCGGCTGTACGTACACAAAGAATTTTTATATATAATATTTTTGAATGTCACAAAATACCAAGTGATATACACCAGTTGAAATATTACCATTATATATGACTGTATTATTATGTTAACCTGCTGAGTATTATTTAAAGTATTATTTCTACATTGTGATAAGATATTCTATTTGATATTTTTTAATCCAGAAAGTATTATGGAATAAAGGTAGCTATAAGCGGCAGTCGTCGACCTGAGAATGTTTATGCTGTGTAGTGAATATGGTAGCTGGAGATGAGTTCTCTTGTGTATAGGTACAAAGAAACGATTATATTGCGCTGATGTAATACTTGTTTTAATCAAGATGCCCGTCTTGACATTGCATCCTACAATAAAATCTTTAAACTATTTTTTTTCAAATGCATACTTTAAATACAAAATATACAGTCGAACACAGAACCTCCTCCTTTTTTGAAGTCTGTTATAAAAGAGGATGATATCTTTATCAAAGAAACATACTTTTTTAAAAGATGTATTTCGCTTGTATTAGAGTAAAATATAGAGGTTTTATTGAATTTAAAGCCATCTAGTAGTCATTATTTCTAGGATCTGAGCCATCTAGTTTTTCACAGGGATTATTATCGAAAATTGCTAGAAAACTTGTCATTGATGGAAAGTTATACGTGAGACGTCGAGAAGGAATTGTGCTTTTGTGAGGTATCTAGTAATTTGATATTATTTTATTAGCATGACTGTAGTGGCTTGAGTTAAGGGTAGCAAAAATAGATCTAACATTTGTGGTATTTCAGGATGGTTTTACATCCGGTCGGCACGCGGCGGACTACATTTGGTCGCCGACGGCCACATCTTCTACGAGGACGGTGGTTCGCACCCTCGGCGAGTCACTTGGAGATGTGCGAGGTCTTATCAAAAAGCGGAGCGTTGTCAAGTCGCGTTGTGTCTTAGAGACGGGCGGTTGGTTTACTTTCGGGGATCGCACAACCACCCGGCGACTTACAACCCCGCGAAACACGACTCAAGGAAATTCCAGGTAGATCCTATGGGAAAGTACAAGATCGTAGCTAGCCCGGCGCCCCGGAGGGTTCCCATGGTGCCCGCGCCCCCCGCGCCCCACGCGGCACTCCTGCTCTAGGCCTGGCGCGACCTCCTAGTCCGCGGCCTCCTCGATGGGAGCCATTGACCGCGGCTGGAGCGTCGTAAAACGATACCGCTTAATAGATTTTGATACTTGTTGTACGTATTTCCTTTAAGCACCATCCCTTCTGTGATATGCTTCGATTTGCCAACTAAAAAAGTTATTGCTTTGACGCGTGTTTACGTTTCGTCTGATCGTAGGTAAATGTAAACTAACGGTGTCACAGCGGCGATGTTGTTTATTGGGAACGCATGCTAATTAGGTATTCCTCAAAGAAACAAAACGTGCTTTATTTCCCTTGCGTTTAACGATGGGATCTTGCCTAGCAGTTACATAGTTTACGTTTCTTTCGACTCGTACATTATTCAGTATAATCGATACGCGTAGCTATAGTTTCCTTATGGAACATTATTATTGGGTACATTGTAGTTCTAAACGAATCAGAGATTTGTTGAAAGGAATTAAAGCAGAGTTTTGTATCTTTAACGTTGTTATATTTATTATTCTTGCAAAACGACCAAAAATTATCAAGTGAGTTTTTTAGCCTACCTACCTGTTGAATTACTCTACCAAAGATTTTTGAGACTATTTCTTTTTATATTTTCATCTTATTTATATGAAATTTAAGCGTATATTTGACAGTGGCATTGAACGTGTCACTGGTCAAGCATGGCGATGGATGGTGTCATTAGAGTTCGGTGACTAGTTGGCAGCGGCGTGCAACAGGCGATTTCACAATACTTGTAGTAACCTAACGGCATCAATTTATGATTTAATGGGAATAACGACGGGGTGGGATAGATAGAGACGCTTTATGGTCGCCTTGCACCGAATGCCTTAGCGGGTTAGCGGCTAATGTTTAAGTGATGAGATGATGACTAAGATATTATTAAACGTATGTTCTGGATGTGCAATATTCTCTTACCAAATGTTTGGAAATTATGTATACAAACTGTATAGCTTTAATTATAGTGTAGCCGTCTTGTTGATGCTTTTTTATGAAATTCTATTTATTGACCGCGTCGTAGTTTGCGGACCGACTGATAGACGATGTTACGAAATACTCCAATATTTACGATCTGTATTTAGCTGTAGATGTAGTTAGTATACGTACGTATAACGATGTACCAGCTTATGAATAAAATATTACGAGCGATAGTTTTTTATAATAGACATTACTATATTAAATTATGAAAATTAAGTAGAGGCTCATTTATTTGTATATACTACAGTAGAGCGAATGAGAAATAGGTCAAAACCTGATAACAGGTTTTGTAGTATTGTCTGTTTATTCAATTAAATCAGAGATAGTGATAGCGATATACTACGCAGGGCTAATTTTATCATTCCTTTATAAAATATCGGATTGTGATCTAAAAAAATATAATATGACTGTCACTGTCAATATTCGAGACTTTTTAGGGAGTGATGAAAATATACCCTTTCCATTAAAGTCTATAGTAATTAAATCAGGGTTTTTATACGTTCAAGAACATTTTCTCTGAACGTTGTATTAAGTAGATCTGTATCAAACCTTAAAGAGTGATTTATGTAATCTTTGAGAAGTAAAATATGGCATTTATTAGTTTTGTATTATCTAACTGTTTAATTTCATGCATATATTCATAAAATACACCTTATTAATGAATAAACGTTTTATTTGTAAACCTTTCTTTAGAAGTAGAATAACCAATTCTTTTTGTCTTTTTCTTCTTTAACGGTTAGAATCCAACCGGGAACTGAAATTTGTTCTAGTATAAATTTTCTTTAGATATACAAATCCTATTTTTGCAAAATTATTATCAAAAGTTTTAGACGATTTACAAGGATTCGTAGAAAAATGGTGAATGTTAGTGATCTACGTGCGACTAGGCAGATGCGGCCGGCAACTTCGTTTACGTAGAATAAGTTGTTCCTCATATTTTTTTCGTGACAACAGGTAGCCTATGTCATTCTTCAAAGAAATTTTCAAGTGGTCTGGGTGCGAAAACGCAACAGACGACAAAGATTCACCTCGTATTTGTAATAAAGTATGGATTGATTCTGCAGAGTTAAGCAGTGAACCCGCCGAAGGACCGCTACTGAAAATGGGCGGGTACTGGTACCGCCTCGAAGGTTACTACCGCCAGAAGAGGCGCTGGGTATGCGCACGCGGCTGCGGCGCCCGCGTTCACACCACGGGGAAGAAGGTCGTCTTCCAACTCGCTAAACACCGGTGCAAGAACAATAATAACACATTTTAACTATGTGTACTGTGACACATTTTTACTAAGTCTTGTGCTGTGCCTTTATTAATAATAAAATTTTAGGAGTTTAGGGTGTCTTCAAATGTAATAAGGTGAGTATCAACAATGTTCGCAAGCCTCTAGCGCTCCACGCTCTTAACTTCACGTAGTTGATACGTTTCTGCACTTGGAACATACAAAGTTGCAGTTTTGTCGATTTTAATGCTTATACATCCCGAATCTATTGAAGAAGTTGGAGGAGCGCGAGGCTCAAGAGGTTAGCGAACATATTGAAGCATTGATGTGATAGCGCTGTCATAGAGAAGCGCAATAGTAGCTCAATTGCGGTGCAACAACGCAAGTCTGTTACGCTAAGAAATAATTAGCGCGTCTATTCCCTATCCAATTAAGTGCGATTCAAACTAAATGGCAGCTGTGAAGTTAGTGCAATTCGCGTCGCCGTACCTAGGTATAAATTATGTCAAAAAACATGCTAAATTGTACAACATACAAATGAAATATTTAGGAAAATGAGAATCTGCGTATAAAGAAACGTTGTTACGCCAACGTAATCCAAAATCTGTGTCTAGGACATATTGACATTGTTTGACAGATGATAGCTGATACTATTGGTGTATATTTTAGTTTATAAAATCACCTAAGCCGCCCACCCTTTCGTTAATTGTTATAAGTATTTTTAAAGGGCTCGCAATACAATGTTTTTTTATATTTAAACTTTTGCCAATAAAAATTATTTTTTTATGATTTCCGTAGCTTAATTAATTTAAAGACATGCATTGCACATTACCATAGATATCTGTGTTGCCATTAATTTAAATGTTAAAACAACATTTTTATCTAGTATAAGTAGAAAATAAATTCTATTTAATGCATGATTATACTTGAGAAAATAATGGATATTTTAGGTGCGCGTGGGTTTTGATTGACTAAACCCTGAGGACAAATTGGATAGTTGCTACCTTTACAACCGCCATAAGGTTTGTAACGTAAATATGTAAAATCGCGTATTGTTTTTTTTATAGACTTACCTCTTTTATTTAATAAATGGAATGCCTATTATTATCATTGAATCTTTTAACAAATGTAACGATTCCCACCATTTTTGTGCTAAAAATATGGTTTAAATTTACGAATAACGATTTTATAATTTACCAGACGTATTTTATTATATATTTAATAAGAAAGATTTGCATTTTTAACCAGCAAAATGAATAAAGTGGATGTTCCAAATGAATTTCATGGCTATTTAAGTTACTTGTCTTATCCTATTGCTATAGCAAAGAAAGTAAAATCTCAGTCAATTAATTTTATAAATTTATTGACGTCTCTGAGTGTGTAAATTAAGAAAGCCTACTAAGGCGCATGGATGGATGGTGGATGGCGTTGGAATGTTGGGTAGCAGTGCTTTATTAAAAAGCTTTGCTCTATCCGTTGTGGGGTAAGGATGAGATATTATAAAGTATAATGTAGATATTTGTTTACTAGGTTTTCACGCGCATCACTCATTAAATAAAACTATTTTTACGGGTTATATGCACTGAATTTATTTATCTGATGTTTCGCAGCCTTTGCAGGACTGCGTCTTCAGAAAACGCAGAAGAAGAAAAACAAGAAATTCCTTTCCTTTCTGAAGACGCAGTCCTGTAAAAGCTGCAAAACGTCAGATAAATAAATTCAGTGCATATAACCCGTAAAAATAGTTTTATTTAATTTGTTATTTATTTCATTTTAAAACCAGTGTTCAATTATGACGCCATCCCCACAATTTTGTATTAATTAGCCTGGAAGATTATATCGATGTCTGTGCCACCGTCCAGTAATCTAGACGAGCAAAAGGAAGGGTTTCTAAGTTGTGCTGAAAATGCTCTAATCTAACACATCAATGACTTGCGGCGAAAGTGTTATATTTTCGGTATGTAAACCTTCGTGGGATCGAGACTCACATAAAATCTAGATTTCATGGCTAACACATTGTGTGAACATTTCAGTGCAAGTTATATACAGCAAGACTGGTTATCCGAAGCTGATGTTGAATGGTTACATGTACCGGCCTCACAACGCGTATCGCAACCAGCCTAAGGTGCTCTGGTACTGCGCAGCGAGGAATAAGTTTCAGTGTAACGCTACCCTTCGCACTTACAACAGGGAGGTGGTAGCCGCTACAGGAACGCACAACCATGCGCGCTGACCAATAGCAACTCGTGCGCTTGCGCCGCCAATGCGTAGTGCGCGATCACTCGATATGATGCACATACAAGAGATTTTCCGATTCTACGGAGAAAGATTGGGGCTGCCAGCTGGTAGTGCAATTGATAACGTACTTACGTAGCTCCAAGAGCTAAGCGGTTTTATTACCTCTGGTGCTGCAGGCGTCTATAGGCTTCGGTGGCCATTACCGCGTGATTGTTTTTCAACCGCGTGGTATAAAATAACATTCATAGAATGAAATTTATCGTGAATCTAAAGTGATAACTCCAGTAAGAGTGCTTTTGAGCCAACAGTTATGTATACAATTTTTATCAGATTTCAATGTCAAACAAATCTTGCAGTTTTTTAACTGTGGTTGGTTGGTCACACATTTCTAAGGTGCCAAAACAAATTGAGTTCACTTTATATTGTTTGTTAATTTTAAATATATAAATGAGGTGATAGCAATAGTGATAGCAATATGTCACAAGTAAAGTAAAGAAAATTAAGAATAAGAAGCTTGAAAATTAAACAGTGACTTCGAATGTCGTTAGGTGATATTATGAGTAACAAATTTTACCACAATATCCAGTTCCTAAATGCGTCATGTTGTTTTACCATAATATGTTAATTTTAAGCGTCATAGTCATAATAACTTCTACTAGAAGCTAGCTTATTACAGTTATCAGTCAGTAATATTAGATTCATTTTTATTTAATTCGTATACTTTTAAAGTTGCGATTTGAGTCTCAAGATATAATACTCTCTCTGTTGGTTTGTTTTAGGCGTTCTACTTCAATTGTAATTATTGTACATATTATTTTGTATATACCTAATTTATTAACCTACAAGAGAGTTTTAATTTACTACCAATGCAGTTAGTGAGTAGACTGTAGATTTTGGGCGAAAGAAAGTTTTGTCAGACGTTTTATCAAACGGATGTTTTTCGTTTTCAATGATGGTTTTGCGCAGTGCCTGCGGTGTACGTGCCGTCGCGGACGGGCAAGTCGCTGCTGCTGCACGACGGGTATACGTTCTACCTGAAGAACTTACAGGCGCACGGGCGGAAGCAGTGGTACTGCTCGTCGCGAGATATGGCCGGTTGTCGCGCTGACGTCATCACCGCCCCCGCGAACACAGGCAACGGTGACGTCCTCTTCTTGGTCCGCGGACGCCATATACACGGACCCCCCAATTACTATTTCACGCCCGATGGCAAATATGTTCGAAGGAAAGACATCTACCACAGGTACAGGTAGCGCTGCAGCGTTTACGATAGTGTAAGATGATTATTTTTTATTTTTTTGTGTATTTTCTGTGCCAGTTTTTTTGTGACTTTCATCATGAGTATTTTTTTAGACATTTTTTTATATATCATTGTGTTTTTTGAATTTTTCTTTATTGTTTTATCTATTACAAAGTTACATGACAACACTATATTTTTAAAAGAATCTTTTTTGTGTCTTTTTTGTTTCGATTTTTTTTATCATCATTTTAAAAATTACTCAAAAGACCACAATAATTTTATATTATATACAATCTCGGAAAGTTCCTGATTGAATTAATGTAATTGTAGTTCAATTGATTCTCTAGTGCCTAAAATATAATGTTAATTCTCGTTTGATGTGATACGATTTAGCTGATAGTTGAAATACCCTATTATACGAGTTAAAATTAATTTTATAAACAATGAGTTTCCTTAGTTCTGATGTACTTAAGAGAATGTTTTATTATTTCATTTGGTGCAAAATCCCTGAGATTGTTTTAATTTTGGCAAAATTGTTTTAATTTAGCATAATAATACAAGATCTCGGTTTTAAGTTCAATAATATCTTTATGTACAATGTAAACACGAGTTCAATGACAATGAAGTTTCATGAAACAATCCTTATTTAAAGATCCTCGTACCTAAGCGATATAATACTCTGTATTAGGCAAACTGAAGTTTTATTAAAGGATTCAAACATTGCGCGTGTTTTCTTGGAATTCACGTGGCGTGGGCCGTACGTACGCTGCGTGACGTAGTAGGCAGCGCCCGCCGCCGCCACCCGGCTCCATTGATGTAGAAAGCTTCAGTCGAATTTCCAATTTAGCTTCGAATTCATACGGCTGGATTTCCTTTGTCAAACAGAAATGCTGGGGCGGCCGCGTGGGTTGTGAGTTGTGTTCCAACAGTCATACTGAATGAGCGACGTAGATTTGGGATAAATTTGGAATGCAGGTGAAATTATAATGAAAATTATTATACTTTAAACATAAAAATATGGTATTATTATATTTTTAATGTATGCCTAATTATTGATATTGCCGAGAAGGTTTTTACAAGTTATAAAATTTGAGAATAATTTGTTTAATGTTCTAAAATTAAAGATTTTTTTTTCAACTGTCAAGCTCACCCTATTTTCGTATTCCCTTATAACATAAAATATCAGACAGAGAAAGAAGAATTTCGACAGCAAAATAAAATACAGGACGATATATAGCTCCGTTATTTATTTAATCACAACATCCATAACAGTTTCCTCGAAATCGCATTGCAACATCGAATGTATTCGGAAGGACATGAATTGCGCAGTTGAGACGGATCAATACAACCTACAAAGTTATGAAAGAAGAAAGTTCGGCAGGGCACGGGATCGCATGGGCGTGCCATCTCCGCTCAGCCTAGTTACGCCCTGTATGCCCTAATTTTGACGTAGGTAGGTACTACGCGGGCGCGCTTCCTTGTTATGTGTGCGTGAAACGAAACGCCAGCCCTGCTATCTACAATAGCGGCCCTTGGCATCGCGATACAAGGCTACCTTCGACGGGAATTTAAAAAAAAAATCAATGAATAGGGGAGGTCTCCATATTATTACTTATTATATTGCTGGTTACAGGTTGCGGCGTACTTACCTTTATCTTTTACGATAATTGTACGCTTACAAATGCATGAGACTCTCCACTCTGACTGTGGTATTCAAATTGAGTTACAATTGCTGTAGGTGTAAAAAGGGGTTTTAAATGCACTAATTAACATAATGAGATCTTTTTTAATTCATTGTTTTAGTAAAAATAATACTTTAATCGAATCGAGTAAAGTATGAACTTATATTTATAATAATCGAATTCAGTGGCATATTAACGTTACCTACCAATATTTTTCGCAATTTGTTTAATTTAAAACCATGTTTTAAATTTGATGTAAATATTTGAAAGCACAGGTATTTTATAACAAAATTATTCAACCAAACTATCTTCACGATATTAATTTAGTTTTTCAGTGTTTTCAAATTAGATGTATGTATGTAGTTACAACTGAATTTGCATAAATTAAAATATTTCGCTTCATGAAAATCTGAACACGCTAGTTGCAAACGCAAAGTAGGTTACGTGGGCTACACATAATTAGGTTAACTACGGTCCTGTAGGCACCACTCTGGATTAGAAGTGGCAGCCGCCTCGTTTAGTCAGACGCACCATAGGTCTCGTGGGAGGACGGCGCGCGGCGTAGTGGGTCGGTCCCCAGTCCCCACTGCGACACATGCGCGCCGCTGCGCTGGTGATGGGACTCCCAATCGATACTATACTTCCCCAGAATCTCCGTCCTCGCAGCCCCTCTCTCCTCTCCCGATGCCCTAACTTACCATAACCGACAAAATATAACATCCCATTTCGGTAATAAAGTCGTTTTTACATTACAGCTTCCTCAAATACATTTCCAGAGCGCTTAATGGCCGCCATAAAGGAACTTTTAACGTAGACATTGTTTTGTTTCGTTGTATTCTCTTTTTTTTTGGAAACTGCTGTGAAAAAATATAAGCACCACTTACAATAGTAAACAGGTATTTTTATAACCTAGAACTACATCCATTTATCAAACCCGTATTGTACACTGGTAAAATTGTTGATTTTGTTTTTTTTTGTGATATTACTTTAGCTTTCTGGACAATTCATCAATGTTTTTCCTTCCATTTGTTCAAATGACAATATCTGGAATTGGGTGTTGGTGATTGTAGCGTCGTCCTTGGTGTCAAGAGTGGGGCAGACGCAAACTTGCATGCTGGTGTGGCGGTCAGTCAGGGTCTCCTTGGTGCACGCCCCTTCCTGCTGCATCAGCGTCTACGTCAAGGAGTGCTGCGACTGTTTGCTAAGAACACGTCATCGCAACAAATAGAAGCTTAACTAGTGATTTATCTCTCTGACCGTGCGTTGACTTATGTCGGCCGATATCCAAAGAATTTTGAATTAGTTCACGGGGTAACAAACAGTTTACAAGTTATAAAACACGACTCGTAAAATACTGCACACAAACAGATATGAGATAGTAGTCCTCCAATAATGCCGTCCATTATTTTAAAACAACTGTTGTTGGATTAATTTAATAAATTGAGATTGTAAAACTGACGATTTTTACATATAAAGATTAAGGTTATTATCATGAAAGATTTCTTAAACTCTATATTTGAAGCAAATTCGGTCATAACTTACCTTTTTATATCCTAAACACGCTCATTTTTTTTTATAAAAATATTTGAACTCCTTATTTTGATATTATGTCGAAAAAGTAACCTTATTTTCAATCGCAAAATCTCACGTCAATAAAGTTGCTTTTTAAACACTGAACTGAGAATGCGAAAAAAAATCATTACTGTAGAAAATTTCTCAGAAAATACAATGCGTTGTCATGATTCTCGATTATCGATAGATACTACTACATATAATTAACAACCAGAAAAGTGAATAAACCACGCGACAACGACGTGACGTTTTTGCACTTTCTGAGGAAAAAACCCATAGTATGTTTTTAGTATATTATAGTTTAGGAAGACAAAAAATATAAAACTTTAGTACAAAATTTTAATAAATTATTTACCCTTTTATTATTTATTATATTGTGATCAATAATCAGAGAAGATTAAGATTCTCTAGAATAGCAAATTAGATGAACAAAAAACCAAGCTACTTGACAATCACTTTTATCTGCTTGTAGACTAAAACCATTTTGTGGGTTTATAGAGCGTTACGTATTTATTCACACAGTAGTCGCTCGAATTAGTACACAATGTAAACATAATAAGTATTGTTTCATCAGTTCAAATTATCATGCATTTATAATTAAGTTTAAAATGTCTTCATGACTTGATTGAGAAAATTAATAAAAATCGCATAAAATATTACATGACGTTTTATTCTTTAAAATTTCATGAAGTTGTTGCGCAACAGTTTTCTGCATATATTACAAAGACTTCGAGAAAGAAGAATATGTTTCAATAAGTTGGTATTCAGTTATTTTTATGTTCATAGTGGTTAAACAAGAATTTGGTACGAGAGACAAGTGAAAGCATTCTAACCATAGCTTGATGTTTGTTGTGACCGCGGAGACCGGTCTTTGAACCTAGAATTAAGGTATGTTAAAAAATCACGGCCTCCAAACAAACGTGGACTTATCGTTTTTAACTTTATTGTAGTTACGTTATTCGATAGAATAGTTTTTAAACTGAATCGAATTCGCTACAAACTTTATTTACGAACAACAAACACTTCAAATGGAAAGAAATGAATTTTTTTATTCAATGTCCTTTAAACATGCCATAAATTTTTACCTGCTCATTCTTAGAATAAAAAAAAAGAATGTCTAGACATCCTGTCTTAAAAGCATTTCTATTAAAAGTTTTTTTACAAAGCGCTCCTAAAGGTCTAGTATCAGAGCAGGTAGTCGAAACGGCTTTGTTCATTCGAATACTTTACTGTCTGGAATTAAGATACCTTTTCATATAGATCTGTCCAAACTCATACAAAGCTATAAGATGTGTTCCTTTTTTTTTCTAGCTTAGCCGTATTCGTAAAATTTAAAGTAGGTACAGGTAGAAACATCATGAATAGTATAATAATAATACACTTTTGAAGCGTATTCAAGTTTATTGTTATTCTGCTTTGATTACATTTATCTACACAAGTAATAAAATATGTTGTAATCTAATAACTACATTAAAAGTATAGATTTACAAAGTTAAAGAATATCTAATAATTAATTAAAACTGGTCAGGATGGACTGGCATGTCATTGTCAATCTTAATATTTTCTATTTAACTAATTAACTTTGGAACTCTAATGATATCTGAAATAAAATGACTTTCAGCAATATCTACAAATGTTCAAAAAAATCCCGTCCTCCTTTTCAAAAGCAAATTACTGCGAGCCACCTAACGTCAGGCGTGATTTGACGTCACTATAGTGTAACACTCGCATGAAGCAAACTAACAAAATACGTTTATTATTAAGAAAGGGCCGATTACACTGCACAACTTCTAGTGCTCTACGTCACGTAGGGCACTCGATGTAGTGCAGTATAAAGGATGTAGGACCCTAAGTTAGGTCGTCAGGGAGAGCCAGACCTTCATACATTGCCTAGTGCTAGATTTCTTGGAAATAAGCCGTCCTATGTCGCAGGAAAAGTCATGTAACTTAAACAATCTTCATTACCAAAAATTTCATCTCGTTCTGTTCAGCGGTTTTAGCTCGAAAAAGGAAGAGACAGACAGATCAACTCTCGCACGTGTCAAAGTTATAAATATTAGTAAGGATTTTAGGGTTATCTGATTGAGATTAGGGTTCCTATGTTGTTTAGAGTAAATATAACGCCGTATATGTAAATGTTCTAGGTGTAGAGAAGTTTAACCGTCCCTTCATACAGAATGAGTCAGAATTAAAAGCAGTGGACTGTGGACCACAGCGTAGTGTATGTAGGCAGGTACTTCGCAGACACCTGCTTGCACCTACTCAGGTATTCTAATACCGTTACGGTGAACAAACCGCTCTAATCATTGCCCGCATACTAGATCTGATTGTTGGGAACATTCAGAAGTGAATAAGTACACTTTTTTCCCCGTAAGTCTTAACCATTTTTTTATTATTTTATCTGGTGTCGATGTTCTATGCTAATTTTCTTGCCAATCGGTTTTTGTCTTGTCTACTTGTAGGTACTTTTTTATTATATTAAGATTTATCGTTATATTAAGATATTCTTTTTTTTTCCATAGAAGAATCTGGTAAGAGTCTGCAGGTGAGTTAGAGTCAATGAATGAATATTAATATCGCTCTAACTATTTTTGGAAGTTTTTTAAAACTGAAAAGAATATTTTAATACTTTTGCAGCCGGTCTGAAATGTGGTGGGATTATTTTAATAAGTTATATTAGATATTTAATTGTGTAAAACAATACTCACTTATTTAAAGGGTTATGAGGCTCCAGAGTTAATTGTTGTTTATTTTAATTCAACCTTTTCCTTATTCTCATCCCACTTAAAATAAACAGAAATTATGCGGATTCTATTTTCTAGGCCAAAATGAGTAAGTAAGCGTACACGTGTACCACCGGTACCTGCTTGTTCAAAGTTCATTACATTTACAAACAATGTGTTGTAACAGGGTTAAAAATGTGTTATATGACAAATAATATTCATGCAAAATTGCCGTCTAAATTCAAGGCACACTAATATATTTTATTCTAGATGTAGGAAAATTTATAAAGCACATAGGTACTTGTTTATTTGCTTTGCTGTCCGGGTGTTTTTAACATGGCAAAAGATTTCCTATATTTTTTAAAAATATCAAAGAATTATCTCATTTTATATGCAATTATACCTACAGGACTTTAACTGGTATTTGACTACAGATGCAGACTTGCATTTGAGGACATTATTCCAATCCGGCCCTCGGTGCTAATTTAATCTTGGTATTTCGAAAAGTGGAATTAAACAGGAATGTCATTTTCTTCAAATGGTTTAGTTAATGTTGACTATACGATTCTATATATACACCCATATTACAAACTTTCAGTTGATGCTGGTATTATACCATCGACATTATACTTAATCTTGGACTGCAATTGATGTTTTGATGTGTTACCCATATAAAACGATGACCATTTTCTTTTATTATTATTTTAGGGCAGGTTTTAATGGCTCTGTAATGTAGATATGCGTTGCGGTATAAAAAAATCTTAATGCGTTTCTTGTGGAAAAATAGAAGAAACCTCATTCAAAGTAGCCGAGATGTGTGTATCGTTCCGTGAGAATGCCGACGGGCTATTATCGTCATCTGCGCATTCACATAGCAATCCGTTATCTAGACTTTGTTCTGTGCCAGCACTTGCCACTCTAAAGTACTTACCTACCTACTACTTTCGTTTTCACTTTTTCGATTAAGTTAAATAACTATATCTTGACTCGTTTCATTTAAAAAAGACAAATGAATTACGCATTCTTACTTACAGAGCTGCAACGAAGAAACTACTTACGTAGGTACTTTCAAGAAATAACAGACTGATTAAATTCTTATCTCAAAACATATGACTATAAACATACGCCAATTATTACTTGTCATTACATTTTTGCGTTGTTTATTTGATTATAGGTAGTTGTGATTGATACAAACACAATACTCCAAAATCACTCGTATGGGCGGCGTATCTGATGTTCTCGAGGCGGCCTCGCAAAACCAAACATCGATTATATTCGTATCCAAAGCAATAAACAAGGAAGTTTCCTGTTATCCTAAACACCGAGAGATCGAAGTTACTATAGCAACGCAGGCCAGTTTCAATAATACAGTAGTAGAGCTGTAGTATCAAATGACGCCGTATTTTATACGAGCCGTGACGTAATATCTACGACAGATGTTATGAATGAAAAGATAGCAGCGCCACCAATCATGATTGTAGTGAAGGCTCGTTCTTTCGTTTACAGTACTAAGAGCAGACGTTATGAAACTTTCAGATTCATCGCTAGATGGCGCTACGTGATCTCAAATGTATTTTTCGTAACTCAGCGCCGTAGAAATTTTGACATCAATGATTTATTTTAGTTTTTGTCGTCGAAAATTATATTACTGTAAGTTGAAAAGCGAATAAGTGATGACTAATTGACTGAAAAAATTTTTAAGAATTAAGGTTTTAGTTTAGAAGAAAAGATGAAGACGGGGAAAACTAAAAGTTGTGATGATGTTACCCATAATGTTATTCAATGCCGACTGGATAGCAAAATGCGGACCTAATTCACCTTAACAAATTGAATGCTAAATAAATGATCAGGTCATCATTGGTTCCCTCCATACAAATGGTTTCTACGTATTACTCGGCTCCCCATTTAAAAATGGCATGTGTTGTGCCTACTACGCAATATTTCTTATACGCAACATTCCGTAGACTGGCACCTATAATAATTTATTATGGACGCCCATCCTACGCAATATTACGTATGCGTAATGCGTTGCTACGTTTGAAACACCGCTCATCCAAAATACGGCTCTTGAAGTTTCGGGAAGATTTCACCAAAAATCTACTGGAACTGAACTGTGGCGATATTACTCCCGTAGCTGCAGAGGCATCTGGACCAAAAGTACCGCCAGTACAGCATGAACCAGATCAAGCAAACCCATCGCCGCTGCTGCCTGGGCCATCTGTACCACCTGCATTGCAAGCTGTTCATAAAAGTCGTGTCCCGTTGAGAAATTTTCACTTCTTAGAAAAGATCCCACCTACTGCGAAGAAGGCTGTGCCAGCGAAACCTTGTCGTGTCTGCACCAAAAATAAAAAACGAAAGGAGTCATCTTTCGTATGTGCCACTTGCCCGGAAAGGCCTGCCTTGTGTGTTGTCAACTGTTTTTACACTTACCACACTGATGCTCGTTTTGCATAAATTTATCTAAAAATTTTACTGTTGTTCTTACAAGTTCCTGTTTTTTTTTCATATAATTATCGATCTCAATAGTTGTAAAACTAATTTTGGATCTCATCTTAATGATGTGAGATGATTATTCATTAAAATAGTTAATTGACAAATAAAAAAACTGTCCACTTTGAGATAATTCAACAGTTCCCTTTTTATTTTTATACTTTCACAAGTATCAGTTGAATTTTATAAAATCATGGATAAAACGCCCTACATACAATACTTTATATTAAAGGCAGAATAATATAAATAAGCGCCCTAGAAACAAATTCTAATAATATAATGACTCCCGCTGTTAAGAGATGGCAGCACCTGTATGTAAAGTAGGGGCTAAATTCAGATTGAGTGCTGATTTTTTATGTTGTTTAGTTTACGATCACATTTTTCAGAGCCATTGTTTCTAACGACACGTCGAGGGAATCCCATGCTTATTTACGAGGGTATGAACTTCATCCGGGAGAGAACGACTGGTACTAAAATGCAGAGGACCAGATGGGTTTGCGGAAGAAAACGACGCCTAAAATGCATAGCAACAGTTACTACAGTAAACGGAGTTGTAGTTAAGAAATACGGACATCATAATCATACTAAATTGGTGGTTGGTTCAGGTTTTCATAAGCCCAGTCAATGAGATTGAACACTGTCCTAAGTTATTTAAATAAATTTGTTTTTGGGAGTTTCGCGCTTGAGGTCCTTTCG
Organism: Chilo suppressalis; assembly: GCA_902850365.2. Taxonomy (NCBI): domain Eukaryota; kingdom Metazoa; phylum Arthropoda; class Insecta; order Lepidoptera; family Crambidae; genus Chilo; species Chilo suppressalis. The sequence goes on along the minus strand of OU963906.1, from coordinate 6,358,679 downwards.
TCCGTAAGGGTTGAAAAGGAAAGCTAATGTCCACTGTCTGTCCATCTGTTATGGTGGCCACTCATCACCCTGCCGCAAATGGCTTGTTCAAATAGGGCTGATCAAGCCAACCCGACCGTGTGTGGGGAGACATTTAGGAAGAACATGCCACTTGAATGAAGGATTTTGGCTTGATCAAGCCCATTTGATCAAAACACTTGATTGTGACTATTTAGGTGAGTGTAATTAGCGTATTTGAAGTTATTGAAGTTTTTTTTTTAAACTCACAAATAGTTAATTTTTTCACAGAGCAGGAAATAACAATAATCGTTCATATTGAACCTCCTGCAACGGTAACGGAAAGGAACCCCTCGTTTGAGAGTCTGACAAAAGCACTGTTACACTTCTTGAAACAATAAAAGACTAAGTACTATATTTTTGTTGGACTATATTATTGGTGAAGTATAACTTTATTAATGTTTAAGTATAAAAATAATGACCAGGGTAATAATACTTATGTTACTTACTTATTATAATAAACGATAAAATATATGTAAATAAATAATATAGTTATGAAAAAATAAGGTACGCAATTAGAAGAGGAACAACTATACAGGAAAATTATCTCTTTTAGGTTTTTGAAATCTAGTAAAACGGGAAAAAGCTGGGAATTGTACCTATAGGCACCAAGAAAAATATCCAAGCAATAATAATGTTTAAGTTGAACTTCGAGTTTTCACTAATATAATGATGTATGGGTACTAAATACTGGAAAGATGTTCATCATTTAGAATCAAAGTCTTATAATAAGTCAAATTAATTTCAAGTGCTCATACCTAGTCTTAATGAGTCAGTCAATTTACTCCATAAAACCCGTATTATATGTTATAATTTGTAAACAAAACAAAAAAAATCCTAATTATTTTCACGAGGTATAAAAGCTTCACGATCAGAAGGTATAAGTAGCAAAACGTCTAATGCGCAGTTAATCTAATTAGCAAAATGAACAATTCTCAAATAGGCTGTATAGCAGAACGTCTATTTAGCAAATCGTCACATTGTCAAAATGTCTACTACTCAGGCACACATTTGAAATTAAATTAAAATTATACCTACTTTATTCAAATTTATCTAATATTTTTTCTTCAACCCCCCCCCCCCCCCCCCCATCTTTGAGCTGATGAGAAAAATTGGGCACAGAAACTCATCAGCATTTAGCAGAAGTACTAAGCAACATTTACATAAAATCATGTATTCAATATCGTCCACTCTCATTTTGATCGCTATGCATACAGTATAAAATACAATATGTTTCCTTAAAATTGTAAATGGGTTTTACTTTCTGTCATGAGTGTACAAATTTTAAAAAGGACGATTCGCTAAATAGACTTTCTGCTATACAGCCCATTTAAGAGTTGGACGTTTTGCTGCATGGACATTCTGCTAATTAGACTTACTGCTTATTAGACATTTCGCCTTGTAGGACGTATTGCTACTTGACCTTCCGAACGTGAAGCTTTTATTCCTCGTGAAAATAACTAGCTATTTCCTTGAAATTGTTCTTCCCCTAATTCTTAACACTTTAGTATTCTGTTTCGTACTACAAATTATAGGTTAGTAAGTAATTTTTCATAGACATACTCGTAGGTGTATTTTTTTTTTACCAAAATCCTTAAAATAATTATTAAAAATGGTATACAATCATGTAAACGCGGGGCCAATTTTGTTCTTTTTTTAACATTTTACAATATAGTGAATTGTTAAAATTTAGTTTAGACTTGTTAATGATCTGAACAACGAATGTTACTGTCCTCATTTGTTCAAAATTTAAGTAACTTATTATTTGTGAATACCACAAACATTTTAAATGTATTATACATTCCTGTCATAGGTATTAATTTTATTTTGAAGTAGAGTAAGAATCCATAGGTAATCTATTTTTTTTTTCATTCTATATTATCTTCAAACACAGAAGAATTGTTAAAATTCAGTTCAGACTTGTCAATAATCTGAGCTGCGAATGTTATTGTTTGTTTAAAATTTAAATTACTTATTATTTGTGAAAACCACAAATATTTTAAATTCAATTTATTGTGTATTCCAGTCATTGGTATTAATTTGATTTTGAAGTGGGGTAAGAATCCAAGCATAGATGAATGATTGGTCTCGCTTCACTCGAGTGAAGTGAGACCAATCATTCATCTATGCTTAATAGGTAATCTACTTTTATTTTCATCCTATGATTTGTCATCTTCAAACAAAGAAGTAGGCGAGTAAAAGTGAAACTTGAAAAAATATATTTTATACTAGTTCATACTAGGGTAGGAATATACGTTAAATTCAGTAAATAACGTTACTCATATTGAACTTTTAAGCATAGGCAATTTATAGCAGTTAAGTTATTCTATATCTTCTTCTATATAAATAATAAAAGCAGACTGAGTAACTGACTGACAATCAACGCACAGAATTTGGCACGTAAGTTCAATTTAGGCAAAAGTAGAAGAACATGCATAGGTACAAACTTACATAGCTACAAACAACAAAAGTACTTGCGGACCAGTAGTTCTGTAGTTGGTTATTTGAACATCCGTGACGAATTACCAATTCTCGCATAAAATTGTCTTGTGTGTGCCCAAATACGTCCAAGTTCATTCAACCGATTTTGCTAGATTGAGTTACAAACATTCACATAATTTATTTGTTTATTTGTATAATATAAAAAAAATAAGGTAAGAAAAGGATTATATACAAAGTACATAACTAAACTGAGAATTCTCAATGTTACTTAAATACCAAATCAAAAAGTGTTTATTTACTATTCTAATAGTACTATACCTATTTGATTGAAAAAAAAAACTAGTGCGATAAGTGCCCTTCTATTCAATAGAATTGTTGTTGTTTTTTAATTGTATTCTTTATTATGATGTCAATGCCGTTTGACAATAAATAAATTAAGAGTGCTAAAATAGCGGGTATCGAGCTCCATATGAAGTAACTTGAAATACTACGGCCCATTTGTAGGAATTTAGTTTTTTTTATATTTTACTCCATTCCATCTTTGAATAATAAAGTAAAATAATAATAGACGGTCCTTTGTTATAAGAAGTTGTTGATCTATTAAATCAAGCTTAGCTTTCATGATATCCAATGAATTCCATCTGACGTTTTATTCATTATTAAAATAATGTCAGTAATAGCTGTCATTATTTGGAAATATGCAAAAATAATCCGTTGTATTTTTGTATTAAGACTCGCATAATAATTCTGTGAATTCACTTTGAATTCATCTCTGTTAAGTTATAATTACATCTTTATAAATTGTGCTATTAAAGAGAGTTTATTTTCTAAAGGTTTTTATTTTATTGTTTACATTTGATTTCACGACTTTGCCTTTCTCAAAGTATAACTGGTCTTGGTGGAAGATATCTATTGAACAATATATAGTATTGTATTATTTCAGATTTGGAGGATATAAGGACGTTCCTGAAAATTAAGGGCAGGGCTTATTCGTTCCATGACCTAGAAGTGGCTCTGCACCATTGTTCTAATGATTGATGATTAGATTTGCTCGTTTAAAATTATTTAATTGATAAAAAGATAAACTAAATGCACTGCAAACAGAGCAACACGGTCGACGCGGCCAAAAAATGCCTTTGCCACTCTAATTATTAGAATTTTTGCTTTTTTGTATGATGATACATATAAAAAAGCAAAAATTCTATGACTAGTTACTTTTACTTGGTTGTAAGTGAATTTATTATAATACTCACAAACCGGCAAGGCGCATTGTGTCGGGTAGCTTTGTCAAATACTAGTCGATAAGCATGTTCTATTAATATTTATTACTTCTTATATATTTTTTGGTCTCTTACAATGTAAAGTGAACCTTTTTGTATATACATTTTTCTGAACGTAAGCGGTACTCTTAAGGGGAAGTTAACCCTCTTGAAGGGTGGTTTCTTTGATAAGAACTATTCCATGTTCTTTCCTGGGACTTAACTATCTCTATACCAAATCTCATGTAAATCGGTTCAGCGGCTTAAGCCTGAAGATGTGAATAACCTGCCTAACAGACTGATAGACAGACACTTTTGCGTTTATAATATGATAGATAGAATCTCCAGGAGAGCAAAGGTATACTATAGGAAAAAGTATATGCAGAATAAGTAAAAGCTCACTCTAGTCTCACACTCACTCTACATATAAGTATATTTTATTATTGAAAGTCATTTAAATTATAGCATTATGTTCCTGTTTTGTATTTGAAGTGAGCAGATTGTGATAGAATCGGCAATAATTCGTAATTATACTAATCTAGATCTTTTAATGGTAGTTAGCTACGGAAATGTTATATAAATTATACGGATCAAATTTTTATGTAAGACAATAAATGAATACTTCCTGCAAATAAATGATTAAGTGTATAATGTGATTGTGGTTGCGGTAATGATAATATACTTAAGAATAGATATTAATTTATTTATCGTACGCAACGTTGTGTGTACTAAGTTTGTTAAGTACTAAGTAATTAGACAACATAATGCGTTGCGTACTTAGATTAAATCAGGTTGCATACGTTGCGTAAGTGGGCTCTTGGATTCAATAAAGGTACAGATAAACTGAGGCCCAAGCACAAACTTTGGCAAATCCGTAATCGTGTCGTCATCGTCAAATGTTGTATGGTAGGAGCCAGTTTGTTTTATCGTCCGGTAGGGGCGATGCTTAGTTTTCATAGATACTTTAACAATGCGATAACATTACGGAGATGTCAAGGTTCGTGTTTGGGCGTCTGTTTTTTTGTACTTTAATTGAATCCAAACGTTGTGAACTCCTAATTGTTTGCTTATATAAAGCTCGTGATGACGTATTATGACAGTAATGCCCATACTCAGACCGTCAATTAAAATTGGTTGAGGCGAAATAATTGTATTTCAAAGAAGTCATATGTAATCATAGTAAAAACAAACAATTGACGTCTGTATGTGGCTGTGATTTGATAAAGTTACATTGAAGATTCTTACAAAATGTAAATTTCGAATGAAACTCGTATGTAGTGAGATAAAAAAAATTGCTCAAGGGACTTTAATATAATATAAATTAAACACAATTCAAAAGTAATGTATTCAATGATCAAAGCGGGATAGTGCTCTGCATCATTTGTTTTCGGTATGTATATCGTACGATGATATGATAAATTGCATTTTCGCGATAATCCTAGGCATTTTTCGAAATCGCGGATAAATTAGATAAAGGTGTTAATAGCGAGCCTGCCGCCGCAGCGGCCGGTGAAAAGTCAGTAAAGCATGTCATCAAAATTGTCTAATTATCCACGTTTCCGCAAAATCCCTAGGATCTATCAAAATCTATCTATCGATTTATCAGATCATATTACGACATAAATGTATTTCATTTCAGCCATTGCGCCGCTATCAGCTTATAGCTTATCGTCGTCAGGAAAAATTATAGCCATGCATCATTATAAATTTGATGATTTAGTCAGATCCCAATTACTAAAAATGTTGTGTATACCAATGGATAGAGTAAAGCTAATGTAATTACCACATAATTACTGCCATAGATTGTCATTAAATAATAAGTAACATTAATTTAAGAAATAACTTTAGTTTAAGTTTATAACTTTTATAATAACCAACTAAAAGCCGAGTAAATCTTAACGATTACTAAAAAATCTAGTCAAACAAAACAAATCAATCTGTCAAATACGCGATAGCTGCTTTCAATTAATCAGGTTTTCATTTGAATCTGGACTTACTTTCCAGAAACTCTAAAACTAATTTTAAAACAGAGTTAAATCTTGTGAAACTTTCACCATTCGACAACGAGCTTACTTCAGTATGTACGAGCAATCGTTGGAAACCTTCATCATTTTCATCGCATAACTGTGCAAATAAATGTAATCAATGCTTTGCTTCTTATATTGTTAATTGCTTTAATTACAAATTGCAGTGATTGGTGCAATCTATCACTCAAAATTTTCGCTACTATTATATGTGTTGTCGGTGGATGACACAGTGAATTGCAGTTACTCTGGTATATTTCTTTAAAGATGGCTTATAAACTCACGATGAATTGTGAAACTACCTAGACCACTTTGGAAATGAATAGTTTGGGTGATTTGTCTTATATTTGTTTATTTATAGTATTGTTGTTTTTCCAATAAATACAGATATGAAATATAGCATTTTATTTAGAGAGACCTACAACGAAGAATATGAAATAGATCATAAATTAAGATACATAAATTGTTTTGTTTCTACGGTTTTTGTTTTCTATTGAATGTCCAGGTAGAAATGTTGCAAGTGAATTTGGAGTTCGTCTTGATATTTTTTAATTGGTGGTCTACATCAGTCGGGGGACGTCCACTAATGGAAATAGGGATCTTTAAACAATGGTCCTGCTCTATCCGTATCAATGGGTCTTCCCGACTCACTTGATGTCATCAGTCCACATGGTGAGGCTCTACCGACATTGCGCTGTTTGGTGATTTGAACCCCTTGGGACGCTATCGTGTATCGGTTCGCCGAACTCTGTAATCCACCCATTGCCACTTAGACTTGGCAACCCGTTGAGCTATATCGTCGATTACTCTGGTTCTATACGAATTTCCTTATTTCTAATAATATCAAGTACCGTACACACACCGAACATTGTTTCTTATGAGGCCTGCTGGCCCATATTCAACGTCCTAATTAAGTATCTAATTGGTAATAAGTAGATAAATTGGTAGGTAAAAGGAATTGCGGACAACTCACAACTGTGATTTAGTCCTGAGGAATATGCGTGCAAAGGGACTAGTAAAAGACAATCGATGGCTATCAACTGTTATCCTTAATCAATTGTTCCTTTATTATTCAACTGTTATCCTTTATAATAAAGGAACAATTGATTTTGATGTTTTTTTAACACAAACTGTAGCGTAGCCAAGTCTTGCATGACAAATTATATATAAAAAAAATATAATTCCTTTTATCAAAATAAACTCTTATAATCTGGACGACGATTCTCCGTGCTTGAGTGTTATGCGCCGGGTTTCAAGCAAGGTGTCCCCTGCTCAGTGGTCCCGGGTTCAAATCCCTGTGGGGCAAGTGTTAGTATGATGATAACGAGCATTTATACTTTTTCTTCGATTTGAAGATAAATATACTACAATATGTATCAGTATATCAATCCGTTACCCTAGTGTCACATAACATAAGCCTTACAGTGCTTACTTTGGGGCTAAGGTAATTGGTGTGAGTAGTATAAGAAATTTATTAGTGTTTACTTACTTTTTGTAATAAACATACTGTCAAGGAATAAACAACCTGACTGACCTTGCCACCCTTTACTTCAGTTTGCCAACACTGTTTAGGACGCATATGCATAAGATCGAGCTGTGACCTTAGCTGGTGGCCGAACACAAGCTGAGCTGGTGATTAATGCCTCCGCAAACGAACGACTTTTGTTTGCTGAGGACTGTGTGAATTCATCGTGTTGGCAAACTGAAGTAAAAAGTGGCAAGATCAGGTTGTTCTCTGTGGCGATGATTACCTGCGTATTAAGAAAAAAAGTGAAAATGTCGTTTACACAATTTGCTAATTTATTGAATTTCGACCATACTTAACACATTTGGACGACTTACAAATACAGATTGTCGCAATGGCTTATTGCGAACAAGATCGACCAGCTGAATGATCCAACGGGTGTGAAGAAAAGGGCGATAACCTCAGCGCTACTCGCAGCGGATCTCGAGCTCCTCTCATATGAGATCGTGGGACTCCTCGACTCATTTCAAGCCGAAGCAGATAGGATTTAGCGCGGGCGCAGCCACGCACACATGTATGACTCATACATAAGAAGTTCAAAACTAGGCAGCCCATGAAATAATAGTTCAATAACTTATATAATCCTAAGTAATATTATAAATGTGAAAGTATGTTTATTTGTTACTCAATCACGAAAAAAGTATTGAACGGATTTGAGTGAAATTTTTACCGAATATAGTTTATGAAGTTAACGCGTACGAAGTCGCTGGCGGCCACTACAAATATTAATTTATACATCAGCTCTACCGTAAGCATTGTCATTAGGCGGTCTGCTCTTTGTTTTCGTTTTGATAGGAATTCGGATAAACAAATAAATATACAGCGATTCGAACCCTAGACTGCTGGGGCAGAATACAGGATCGCTGTCGTTGCCCAAATGGTTTTTTAATCGGGACAAATTCTCAAATCTTAATTGATTTTTCAGATATAATTAAGTCGTCTCTATCTAAATCGGAGGGAACTTTGATACCCACGAAGAGTGGCAAGAAGTTTCTGCTTATGTTGGACAGTTATACGTATTCGCAGATCAACTACTCCGCGCACTGGGTTTGTTCGTCCAAGGCGCAGGGTTGCACGGCGCGCTTGCGCAGGACCCCCGACGGCCAAGTGACGAGAACCAGTGACATTCACTCACACCCACCACCTAATTACGTTTGCCGCTACGGGACTTACTTCAAGTTGTAGATAATGTTCGAAAAAAACATTCATCATTGGAGACTAAAATTTAATTTGACCACAGTGTATCCTTGTTTTTATCTTGTCATATTATACACACAGAATAAAAAGGAACTCTCCTTTTCCATAACAACTTGACAAGGATACCTGTTGTAAAATTATATTTTAGTCTCCAAACATGAATTATGGCAGAATCGGGCCCACTCTAATTCGTTGGGCATACTATGCATAATTTTATGTTGAATTAAAACATTTTTTTAATATTTCATATATGCCATGACGGTAATATTAGGAAACAATTATAATAGATAGCTATTTTCATTTAAAACACGATGTTAACCAAATAAGATGTAAGTTTTGAAATAAAGAACAAATAAATTGGGGTAAATGAAAAAAAAAATACGCGTTAATGATTATTGATCTTTGCAAATTAGAGAAAAGTACAATACAAGTCTAGACCGAAATAAAAATTAACCGCCTCGTTTATTAAAAACGGACTGGCTACGGGTCGTTCTTTTAAATGATTACTCTGCCAACTAACGTAACGAGAACTAAAAACGTGTACATATTTGACGTATAAAATAGATCGAATTCAACTATTCGAATTCGATAATGGTTCGTGCTATAGTCGTATCATGGTTATGATAACTTTGCAGAGACAATAATCTGGTCACACCAGAAAAACTTGATCTGGCAGCCCTTTTAAGACGTCATTCAAAAATGTCATATATGTCATGTCACGCAAGAACCATTCAATTGAAGAACATTTTGTGATTTATTTTTTTAAAATAAAAACCCTTTTACGGAACCCAAAAACTGAATCATCCAAATTGGGCCATAAATGTGCGAACAACAATTTACATATATAATTAAGAACTTTCTACTTTTAAAGTCGGTTAATAATAAAGTATCAGGGAAAGTTGATTTAAATATAAAAATATAATCAGTACTGCCATGTGCAAAGTTTTAATTTTTGCTACTGTCAGTCCACTGGTCTGACTTTAAGGATACAGATATATTGAATTATGTGAAATCTCTCCTCTAACAAAGACTGCTAGGACCTTGCTTAGAGCGAACTTATATTTCGGTAATTGCTCTTATAATTAGTTAAAATATTCAAAAACTAATGATGAAAGAAAAATAGAACTTTTTAGCTTTGAAATGAAATTTCTTTCATATATTAATCACCTTTACATTTATATGATTCAACTTTAAATTTTATAGTGTGTCTACGTAACCATCAATTAAACTTACAGAAATTTTCGTAGCATGAGTACCTACTCACAGCATTGAGGAAAAAAAATGTCTTTGGTGTCCCACACCCACAAGGGAGTGTGCTGGGCCATGCACAATTTCGGATAAACAATAATAATCTGTGTAGGGTTAGAATATAAAGTGGACAAATTAATTAAAATATTTTGTTTCTTATGCAGATGACACTGCTCGTTTTGGAATTCCATACATTAGGTAGATAATTTCTTTGTTAGATAAAAGAGAACACAATAATAAAATGTGGGCAAGGGCGGCCTTATCGCTTTAGCGGTCTCTTCCAGACCTTTGTGGTAAACGATAGCTAAACGAAGAGGAAGTTGTAGTATGCCAACAAGATAAAACAAAGAATATAGATAAAACTTTAGTTGAACGTCAATTAATTAACTCTAAATGTTCATAACAAAGTCTAAATATATCTATTTAAAAAAAGTCTTGTTATGACTCATAAATTATTTATTCGAATTAACGTTTCTCAGTCTGTGGAGACTTAACTTCTTGAACCCAAAGAATCTCAAAGAACTATGAAAACAAAATAGAGTAATTCCATATATCATTAGTTTTTTTGATGTGTAACATCTTTCATCTCGCTTTCCTCCAATTTATGAGAGTAATTTTGTGAAATGGGACGGAAGTGTGTAACAGGAAGTCGCGAAAGCGCGAGCTATTTGATTAGATTTTAGAACATTATGTTGAAAGGGATTATTCCTTTTGTAGTAGGTTTTATTTCTTTTTTTAACTAATATAGGGTGAGGTTTCAAATGTTACACATCATACGCGACTACTGTAAGGCTCGCTCGTTTTTTTATTAGAACACTCGATTCTGACTCACGCTAGAAACGAACCAGCACCCTTCGCTGTGCGGGCGCATTCTGTAACCTGTAAATGAATTGCAAGATAATTTGTGGAAATTATTTGAAATTATTTAGTGCAAGCGAAATATTTGTATGATGGTGAAATGTTTAAACGTCTGATTTATTGTAGCTAACCAAATAAAATAAAATAAAATCGTTTCTATTTTTTATGCCTTTTTGAGCGCCTATTAATAATAATAATAATAATCATTTATTTCAGATAAACATCCATATAAGTATTAGTACAAGTTAGAAATAATGTCGGGCTTATTCTATGTTAGTAGTATTAGTATAAGAATGATGAGAAATGAATCGATTGGTTCGTGCGCCGGGTTTCATGGTGTCGCCGACTCGAGAGGTCCCGGGTTTGAATCCCGGTGGGGGCAGATGTTTGTGTGATAAATACGAGCTTTTGTACTCCAGTCGTGGATGTTTAATATGTATAAATATACTTATATATGTACAGGATATGTATTCTATCCGTTACCCTAGCATTCCATAACACAAGCCTTACAGTGCTTACTTTGGGGCTAGGCTAATTGGTGTGTGTTGGTAATATTTATTTATTATTTATTTATAAATTACTAATTTATCCGCCATATTGATTATTTTACAATTGTCATATATTCTACATGTCAATTCAATTCAATTATCAATTAATAGACTCAATTAAAAAAAAAATAGAAATTGGTATATAGGTACATTATTAGGAATATATCCTAGGTACGACATTATTCGTGGGTGAAAAGTATGTAGTTGTTGCTAATGTTGAAGCGCTTTAACATTGGACCCAGCGTGCCGCCAATGTTCTCAGGATACCGTTGGAGCTGGCGCGCAGTCACCCCAGTATAGATGCACACCTTTTTCTCATTATCGCGTGAAATCCATCTTATCTGTGACTCTGCATACATACCTGAGGCACTACAAAAGCGCGGCAGCCCTATCAGCACCCTGAATGCATTGTTGTACTGCACACGCAAGTCGCTGTATGCCCTCTGCGTTAAGTCCACCCACAGGCTGCATGTGTAAAAAGACTATTCATTAAGCATTCGCAGAATCTATACATTCATGCCTATACCATATTCATTGAAAAGTCGAAAAAAATCACGGGTTCGACACCAAGGTACACTTCCATTCGGCCATTCCATATTTACATCTTAATGTCACATTTGAGTTTTACGATCAATCCCGATGGCCTGCGATCGTCGAAGTTAAGCAACTTTCGCAATAGTCGGTCATTTGATGGGTGGCCAATTCTTATTATTTCGAGCTCCTCCTTGCTTTGAAAGGCACGATAAGCTGTTCGTCCCGGCTGCATCTGCAAGTAAGTATTAGTTCTTGGAACTCGCATACAAATTTACCGAGTTTCCTTACAGATAGGTAAACGAAATCAATAAAAAATATTTAGGTCCCTATGTACTGTTATTTTGACAAAAGAGGAGGTCCTCCTTTTAAGACAGATAAATTCTCTTTGGTAGACTTTACTATCGGACGCCTGGTCAGGTTGATATGTTGCAGGATGGCAAAGTCGATATAAGTGGTGTTTAGTTCAAAAGAACAATTCCTCAAAACTAATTAGAATTTTCAGATAAAGATAAAGTGAATTCGGATCGATCTACATCGGAGGCTATTATGATTCCCACGAAGAGGGGCAACTTCCTGCTCATGTTGGACAGTTACACGTATTCGCAGATAAACCATTCTATGCACTGGCTGTGTTCGTCCAAGGCGCAGGGATGCGCGGCGCGCGTGCGCAGGCTTCCCGACGGGCAAGTCCAGAGAGTCAATGACGTTCACACGCATCCACCGCCTAGGTACATTGTCCACAAGGGTACTTACTTAAAGTTGTAGAAACTACGTATATTATCTACTTATATTATAAAGACGAAAGATTTGATTTTTTATTTGTTTGTATTGAATAGGCTCCGAAACTCCTGAACCGATTTGGAAAATTCATGAAGAAGAAGAAGAAGAATCATTGTGCTCTAACAGTTCTGCGATATTGCATGATTATTACTAGGAATGTAGGAACCTATGTATGTTATTATATAATTATACTATCCTACATAGAAATGTCTAAAATTACAATAACATAGTATTTAGGCAAATTTGAAATAAAGTATTTTATTTCCATTATTGTTTTTCTTAGCAGATTAAAACAAAAAAAAAACTATTGAAATATGACCGGCTTCTTTAAGTAGATCTGTCACAACAGAAGAAATGTTTGTGCAACTAGCCACAAGTCACAGAAAAAAGTTATGATGAATGTCAGATACCTATTGCATGCAAAATCTCCAGGACTTGTTACTCTTATATTGTCTCGTCTCGAAAAACCTCCATGCCCTACGTCTCTTATGTGCAAGTAGACCTAAGCAATTATCAAAGGTTGGATCTCTCCATGCGGAGTGGTTGGCCCAGTATCTTAGTGCCCGTTGTTTCATCTATAGTTAAATGTTACTATAGTTACAATATGTCATAAAATGTAACCATTTGTCAAAATTATTAAATTAATGTTTCTTCATCGATAGTTAAACTAACTATAGTTAAAAGCATTGTCAAAATAGTGAAAAAACCGGCCAAGTTCGTGGCGTGCCACGCGCAGTGTAGGGTAGTAGTTGCCTGTAGTTACCACAACATATTTGAGCAGAAATCTTTATTTTCTATATCGGAAATTAGAAAAACCAATTAATATCAATCTATGTATCTCAACTAAAATACCTAAAAATATTTTTTTTTTCTATTATTATTTAATTACAGCCTTGCTAATACTAATTGCCTATGAGCTAAGCTGCGGATGAATGGACGGACATGCAAAACGTTATGTGTTTCCTGTTGCCTTGGAACTAAAAAAATTAACATATTTATAATGTTGCAACATTATTTACTACTGTCAACTCTTAACTATATTTCATAATGTTTTGAAAAAATGCTCTTATGTTTTAACTACGTAAACTATTGTTACATACATAGCAAATGGTCAAATTGACAAATTATTAAATTTTACTATCGATGAAACAACGGGCCCTTAATTTTTTATATGGCAGCCAATATGACTTTGTTTACATCTTAGCTTGATTGAATGTCAAATGTAGTGTCATTAAGGTATGTTTATTAACCCCAGATCACTAACCTTATTTTTACGACTACGCTTAAAAATCAAGGGGGAAAAATGGTATTATTTTAATAAAAGGTATACATAATTTATTTTTATTAATAATTTCAATTATATATTTGTTGAATTACATATATTTCAATTAATGATATGGCATAATTATTAATCAAAACAGTCTTTCGAAAGAGCACGTAGTTTTCACGCAGAATCAATATTTAATACTAACTTTAAAGAAATTGTAACAAACAAACTTTAAATATTAGAAATAAATAATCTTTTAACCTAATGAAATAAAGACTTTGGTGAAAATCAAAATAATTATACATTTGTGACGTATGTAAAGTTTGTGCTCTCCGTATAGCGATTTATAACACTTGCTCCAACCACTTTTAGTAATCCTTCGCTTTACGGATGGACATGAGGCACATAATTTTATGCAGAAGGTACATTAGCTGATTTGTTATGTTTAACCTCAATTGTAAAACTCAAAGCACTATATCCTGATATGTTTAAAATTTGTGTTATTGAGTCCGACAAAGAAGTTTGTAAAGTCTGTGTTGCTGATTTCTTTTCCATATGCAGTTCGATTACCTTGTGGTGCAGAGCTTTTAGCTAATCACATCTGAGCAAAGATTTTTGTTAGCCTCTACAGTATTCGTTACATAAATATTTATAAATCAATGTTGAGCATTCCATAACAAATTGCACAACGACCAGCGCCGTGTTTATTGACTGCAAGAAGCAAGGGACCACATTTGATCCAATGTATCTATCCTCCTTTTGTTTGATAGTAAACTTCTGTCATTGTGGGTTATTTTCAGTATTTTCAAAAATCGTAGTGCTGGGTCAAAGTATAATTTTCATCACAATCCGGGTCATAGGCCAGATCGGACTCAATGACGCGACAAGTAGACAACACCCTGATGAATGATGGCCATCGCACTCGCCTTTTATTAAAAAATACTGACAAATAGTATCTAAACCAGCGAACAATAAAAAGCATTAAACATACATAAAAAATAGCCACAATCAAAAAATAACGCAAAAATAAAATTTCTTAATTGGGTACATAATATAACCTTATTACGTCGAATCGACAAGCCATGATCGCTGTAATGGCACACACAAGCATACTACACTTAAGGCACTACTGTCTATCGCAGGGGCAACGGGTAGATTGAAATTAGCCAAAATATTAAAAGGATGCGATGGCTCGCGTAGAAGTTTATGCGATTTTTTTAAATGTGCGTCGTCGAATCGACGAAGGTTAGTAATCTAGTGTTAAAGTATTCTTGACTTACTTATGTACATATTATTATTTATATTAATGGTACTTTTAAGCTCTGCCATATTTATACTCAGGGATAATATATGTATGACGTATACTATATTGTAATATAACACTTTTGGCTCCAATGAAATATTTCAGTTGACAAATTAGAGTCAGAGTTTATTTAAGCATCTTATCGTAATGAGATTTATAAATGGATCACATTTTTCAGTTTTGTAATTGAAAATTCAAAATAATATATTTTGTTTAGGTGAATGCGTAGCGCCGCAGTCTCAATCGGAGGGCATATTGATCCCAACGAAGAGTGGCAAGAAATTCCTCCTCATGCTTGATGGGTACACGTACTCGCAAAATAACTATTCTACGAATTGGCTGTGCTCGTCTAAGAGAAAGGGCTGCAAGGCCCGTCTGAGCAGGTCTCATGACGGACACATTAAGTGCATGCGCGGAGAACACTCGCATTCGCCGCCTAAGTATATTTTCAAGAATGGGACTTACTATAAACATTAAAAATTGCGCATTTTAGATCAAGTTTTCCTCGAATTGGTTGTATTCGTCTATGAGAACGGGCTTCGGGGCGCGTTTGAGTTGATGTTATGATGGTCAAATTCAGCGCAGACGCAGTAAACGCTCATACTCGCCCCCTAATTATATTTTCAGGAATAGGGCTTACTATAAAATATAAATAGTGTGGTACTGAAGATCAACTATTTCACGAATACACTGTGCTCTTCTAAGACAGAGGTTCCCAAACTTATTTTGTCTACTGCCCACTTTGAGAATAAATATTTAAGTATTTTTAACCCCCCCCCCCCCTTTTCGCCTATTTAAAAACTACTGTATCTTCAAATTAAATTAATTATTGTGAACTATATGAGCGGAGATATGATCTTACAAGGCTACACCTGCCAATGAAAATGATAATTGAAACGAAACTTTATAGTATTCAGACAGAGTATATTTTATTCAAAATACAACAAACATAATAATCGATACTAATATAAAAACTAATGTGAAGGATGAATCTGATGCTGTTTAATAAGTTTGTTGATAAGGTTCCAATTTACTCAAGAACAGCCACAAGCCACAGCACTAAATCCATGTTCACACAAATATGAAGATGGAACGCCATCAAGAATCGTTGAACTATCCACCACAATGCAGGGAACAATTATGTATTCATTTTTTTTAATAATTAGTTTAATTAATATATTTTTTGTCATTCTGAATAGTAACTATAACATATTAATTATATGTATATGTCAAATATCACTGCGCTACGATTTAATTTGGAAATGTGAAATTAAATAAACGTTTATTCTATATTGATTTCTACTTGTTTCTGTTTAATACCATTGTAGAAGCTAACTAATGAAATTCCAAGATCTTTGTTGTTGTTTTAGTAAGTTAGTCGTAGGTGAGAGCGGTATAATTCCATCGAGGTCCGGTAAGAAGAACTTCTTAATGCTGGAAGAGTACACATTCTCCCAGATCAATTATTATGCCTGGTGGGTTTGTTTGTCCACACACACCTATCAGTGTCCCGCGCGTGTTCGATTCAAAATAAATGCGCAGGAGCGCGGTAAAGTGACCAGAGTGAACACAGAACACACTGCCCACTGTTAATAAAATAACAATAATTTGAAATCGTCAAACACACCACAGCGATTACAGGATTACTGATTTCTTTCTCTATGAAACAGAAGTTTTGACTGATGTATCTTACTAATAGTAACTGAAAAACCGGTACAAATAAAAATTTTACGTATTTGTTATGTTGTAACATTATTTACTATTGTCGAACTCTTAACTTTATTTAAAATTATTTTGAAAAAATGCTCTTCTGTTTTAATTACGTAATGTGAGGTTAACTATTGTTACATACATAACAAATGGTCAAATTGACAAATACTTAAATTTTGCTATCGATGAAACGACAGGCCCTTAATTTTTTATATGGCAGCCTTTGTCACCACCTATCACTTTGTTTACATCTCAGCTTAATTGAATGTCAAATGTCCGGTTATCATTGAGGTATATTTATTAAAGTATTCTTGACTTACTTATGTACATATTAATATCCATATTACATGCTTCTTTTGAAGCTCTGCCATATCAATACCCAGGGCTAATGAGCTATATGTATTGTAATTCAACACTTTTGGCTTTTGGCAACTTAACGTAATGAGATTTATAAATGCATCACATGTTTCAGTGTAATTGAAAAATCAAAATTATGTATTTAAATAAAATAAAAACATAACTATAACATATTTTGCTCAGGTGAAGGCGTAGCGCTGCAGTCTCAATCAGAGGGTATATTGATCCCAACGAAGAGTGGCAAGAAATTCCTCCTCATGCTAGACGGGTACACGTACTCGCAAATTAACTATTCTACAAACTGGCTGTGCTCGTCTAAAAGAAGGGGCTGCGAGGCGCGGCTGAGCAGGTCTCATGACGGACACATTAAACGCATGCGCGGAGAACACTCGCATTCGCCGCCTAGGTATATTTTCAGGAATGGGACTTACTATAAACTGTAAATAGTGCTAATTTGAGGTCAAGTTTTCCACGAGTTGGTTGTGTTCGTCTATGAGACCGGGCTGCGGGGCGCGTTTGAGCTGATCAGACGCAGTGAATACTCGCACTCGCCCCCTCAATAAATTTTCAGTAATATTGCTCTCTATATAATATTCAGTGCGGAACGAAGATCAACTATTCCACGAATACACTGTGCTCGCCTAAGACAAACTTATTTTGTCTACTGCCCACATTAGCGCCCTCATTTTTTCACCTACTTAAAAACCACTATAACTTCAAATTAAATTAATTATTGTGAGCTATATTAGCGGAGATTAAACATTCATTCTAAACGAGACTTTTACTATGCAAGCGTTGCCTTAAGACCTGAGCGCAGTAGATAGTACACAACGGCGTTCAGGCCTCAAGTTAACTCTTACGGGCTACACCTGCCAATGAGAATGATTATTGAAACGCAACTTTATAGTATTCAAAGAGAGTATCTTTTATTCAAAATAAAACAAACAATCGATTCAAATATAAAAACTAATGTGATGGATGAATCTGGTGCTATTTAATAAGTTTGTTGATATAAGGTTCTAATTTACTCAAGAACAGTCGCGAGTCGCCACGTCGGTGACATGCAAACGATTTTTCTTTTTAGTAAGCAGCGTTGCCGCAGTTCTAAATCCACGTTCACGTAAATATGACGATGGGAATGACATCAAGAATCCTTGAACGATTGACCACAATCCAGGGAACAATTGCGGGATCGGTTTTTGTAGCCAAAATTCTTGGTAGCCATTTTTGAATTCTATACGTTATTCTTCCAGCTGTGATGATATTGATGTGTTGACATTTGGTAACGCATCCAATACCCAGTCTGTTATTTTTAAGTTCAGGATGTCCTGGTATCTTTCGGTGAAATCATTGTGCAGGTTTTCCAAATGTTGGCTGTAGGCAAACAAGTTACTGCAGGATACTGAGAAGTTCAAAAAATTGTGAAAATTACGTCTGCCCATATTCCTTTTGTGTGATGCAGTTTGGCTGCGAAAGCAGCTACGACAATTTTTTGTATTTATTAAATTAAGTTCATCGCCTTGCAGTAGGAGATTCATGTCGTATCATTCTTTGATGTAATGAGCTTGTTGCTGGAACAGGACTGATATATGAACCGAGTTAGTTTTAGCAATCTCTTAATTAATATTAGTTGATGTTCACAAGTTGTAGTCGAAAGTCGAGAGCTCAGTCAGTATCTAAGAGTCCTCCTAGAAGAAATTACAAATCGCCAAATTTTTTCTGGGTCTCTTACCTACCTCCTTTAGGCCTACAGAACCAACAAGGGGGCGTTATCGCCCACTTTGGGAAAGGTTGGTCTAGGAGAAGAGGATGCGAGACGCGTCTGAGTAGGTCTCATGACGGACACATTAAGCGCATGCGCGGAGAACACTTGCATTCACCGCCTGAGTATATTTTCAGGAATGGGACTTACTATTAACTATAAATAGCGCGGAATTCAAATCTTTGATTTCAGCCTAACTATTCCACGAATTGACCATTATGCATCTGACTAAGAGAAGGGTTATTGTCGTGACTGTGAAGTGCACTCAATCTGGTCTCATGATAGGCAAATTCAGCGCAGGGGCGGTCAAAAAGCCTTATATGATCGTATATACCTGCTGTTAAATCGCCATGTGCTTATCAGTCCGTTAGAACGTGGCTGATGATACTAAGCGAAAATCGAAGAATAGACTAGCCCCTTCTTCCTCGGACGCCACTCGGAGTGGACGTGAGTGCATAAATTCGTATACAAATAAATTAAGTTCTAAAAATTTTTCGATGCCTGAGGATTGAACCCGAGCACTGTGAGTAAGTGAGCCTGTGCATTTTGCGCGGAAGCCACAATTGCTTAGTACACCGTCTTAAAATCTTTGCGAGCGACTATGAAGATCGAGATCACACATAAAAAATATTCTATTTGGCGAGGGAATTTGTGCGAAACAACGGCTACTCCTACTGTTGGACCTTAAAGGGAATAGTTCACTTCGGCAAATCCGACGGTCTACAGCCCATTCGTATCATTTCCGAAATTGCTGTAATGGCACTGAAAAGTACAGAATACTTGGTGTACTTTTTTACAGCCATTCTTGTCATAATTTACTTTTTTTATTATTGCATGAAATTAATTATAAGGTACAAAAAAAATAGATATCGTTATGGATCAATTGAACATCATGCCGATATTTTTATGGTCCATACCTGGAAAATTTAAGGTTTCGGAGATATTGAAGTTCAAAGCCACTATTTTCTTTTTCAAGATTTATACGTTAATATTTTTAAAATGTTATTTAGAAACTTTTATCGACGCACTTACACACACGCACACACATACACACAGGTAGATTCTTTGCGTAGCACCACAGTAGCGCGCCGCGCATTGCGTTTTGGAAAAAAAATGTATTTTTTTAACTTAAAAATACAAAATGATTCCCACGTATAATATTTTGTAATATTACCTGTGTGGGTGTATAGAATGCGTAGTTTTAGTCTTTGTCATAGGTTTATACACTCTGTATATACCTGGCATTGAAGCGACAGATTCGTAATTGATAACAAACATGTTATTGTTTTATACAAGATTAGTGGTCCTGTAGATCAATCCTTTCCAACAATTTATCAAATGGTAGTTGAGCTCAAGGACCTGAAAGTATTTTTTTGTGAACGTTTCAGTCATTATAATTTATTATAATTATAATAAATATTATATATTATTATTATTATTTATTATTATTATAATTTGATCCTATAAATGACATAGCTAGCAATTTAGATCTAGTTTCTGTGTCTGATGTCCACAGTAATAACGCCGAAGATTGCCAAGAACTGCTTAAATTTAATCAAATTAATTTAAATATTATTACACAAAATATACGCAGTTTTCCTCTAACCTTGATTCTTTCCTTGCACTTCTTAGCCCACACAATAAAAAATGAACTATGATATTATTGTCACAACTGAGTGTTGGCTTTCCAAAAATCCCTATATACCTACTTACTATAAACGGTTTCTCTTTCCAAAAATCTAGTAATCCTTATAACTGAAACGATGGAGTCACACTTTATATAAATAATGAAATTTCTAACGTTACTGTCTTTGAACCTCACTTTGAGGATGCTAGTTGCTTAATAGTGAAAATTGGTTAGTAATTGATGGCAGTAATAGCCATCTATCGCCCCTGTGAATTTATTAATACCCCCAACTTCTTTCGATTCGATCACTAGAGAAAATACTGGTGTCAATTCTGGCGTGATTCTCTAAACTTAAAACTAAATTTAACATCAGTCTCACCTTTTCATTCTGTATCGAGAAGGACAAGGATGGACTGTTGTCAAATTTAAGTTTAGCTTTAGAGAATCATGCCAGAATCGACATCACTGTATAGTTTGAGATCAGTTCAGCATATCGTTCATACGGGAGACATTAATATAGACATAGTTCCATCAACTCTTGTGAAAAAATATTAGAATATCTTAACCTCCTTGCAGCAAACGGAATTCTATCCCACACCTTGCCTACTCGAAATAATACCTGTTTGGATTATTTCTGTATAAAAACTTCTTACCCAGCTACAACACTAATCGTTAATTCATCTGTAACTGACCTTTACGCTCTACTCCTCTCTCTAAAAAGTAAAAAACATACTAGTACTACTAACACTTTGAACAAAATTAACCACAAAATGTCATCAGATGAGATCTCAAAATACGACTTTTCTCCTGTTCTTACTTCTACTGATGCAAAAGTAGCTGCCGAGACCTTAACTGATGCTCTACGTGTTTTAATACAGAGCAATACTACCACCAAGTTCTTACCTTAATGTAAAAGACCTATATGGGCCTGGATTAAGCCTGGTCTATTAAGATTTATTAGAAATAGGGATCGCCTACACAAGAAGTTTAAAAAATCTCCTGAAAATGAAACGCTCAAATCTACTTACACCAGATATCGCAACTTCCTTGCCACCTTGATAAAAAAAAATCAAAAGAGCCCATGGATCTTTTGCGTAAGGCTGGGAAAAACAACTAACGTCCATGGGAGTAAAAGATGTATCATGCCTAAAAGAAGTTGTCACTCGTCGGATGTTCCGAAGAGCTACCTGATAACAGATCAGGTAGCTCTTCGGAACTGGCTCTTGATGAAACCAATAAATACTTCATAAATATAGGAACAAATTTTGGAAGGTCCTTAACCGGCGCACGCCTGCTTCCGATGCATGGGAAGGGGGCACGCGGCCGCTAGGTGCCTGGTGAAGGAGGACCGAAGAAGAAAGGATAAAAAATATAATATATGTATTAGTGTAAACAATAAACTTATTTATATTATATGTAAACATGTTAACTATTTATGATGTGCTACAGCTATAAATTCTGCGCTCGGCGTGTTCTAGATACAAAGTACACGCTGACGCTACACAGTAATCTGTGGCTACACTATCAACAAGCTCTCCGTTTCTTTGGTAAAACAACAATTTTATTATTCCAAACATTTGCCAAAATATCTTGACTGTTTCGATAGTACGATATATATCTAGAATAACATAGTGAGCTTGGTATAGGTAATTATGGTGTAATATTGACTATAATAAGATATCGTAAAATTTTGTATAATTTTAAAGGTAATTTGAATGCAGTGCTTTAATAATATTTACACAATGACTGCAATATTTTATGGGATAACTAACCTACTCTGGTGCAACTCGCATTATACAAGATGTCCCAAAATTTTACCACAGGGAATGTGGTTTGGTTCCTTTTTAAAATAATAATGAAGTCTTCCTTCAGCAAATCTACAGTTATTATGGTATTTTCTTCCGTGTGGCAAAGTTTTACGACAACTTGTATATATTATTAATAAACTCCAGCGTCACCAACTTACAAAAATACCGAACCGAAAGTCTGTAATCACTCAGTCACAACTAAAATAGTGTTGTACACCGCAATTGAAATATGTAAAATTGTTACCCAAAACGCCTATTGTTACATTTTTGTAATATATTTTCATGTATTATTTTTTTTTTAATAATTAGTTTAACTAATATATTTTTTGTCACTCAGAATAGTAACTATATCATAATAATTATGTATGTAAAATAGCACTGCAGTACGATTTATGACCTTGGAAATGTCAAATTAAATGAACGTTCATTCTATATTGAGTTCTACTTGTTTCTGTTTAGTACCATTGTAGCTAACTAATAATATTCCGAGATCCAAAGGTTTTGTTGTTGTTTTAGTAACTACTCGATTTGTTAACTGTGTCGTAGGTGAGTGCGTTATAATTCCGTCGAGGTCCGGTAAGAAGAACTTCTTAATGCTGGACGGGTATGCATTCTCCCAGATCAATTGTTCTGCCCGATGGGTTTGTTCCTCTACACACACCAATCAATGTCCCGCGCACGTTCGATTCAAAATAGATGCGCAGGAGCGCCGTAAAGTGACCAGAGTGAACACAAAACACACCCACCCCCCACCCAAGTATGTTTGGAGAAACGGCGGGTATTATGAATGTTAGAATATTTCATATACTCGTACTATTAAATAAACCTATGGTTGGTGGACAGTGGCGGACGAGTAAAGCGTTAACGACGATAATGTAGGAGAAGGAGATTCGTAATAAAACACTGTAAATATATAACAACAAGTTGTTTCTGTACACTTCACAAAATTGTTTAAATATCAACTATTATTCATATGATTTTAGTGCTTTAAAAATATTTACACAATAATTGCAATTCTCTATGGCATTAGTATCCTTCGTACAACTCGCATTATACAGGCTGTCGCAACATTTTGCCGCGTGGATGCAAAGTACCTTAAATACTTTACATAAACAGTTTATATGAAAGAAGACTTCATTTTAATGTTAAAAACGATAAGAACTGCATTCAAAGAATTAAAACAATCTCCCATCCAATTTTTTATTAACTTCAGCGTCACCAACTTACAAAAGTATATACCCCAAACCGAAAGTCAAAGTATAAAGTCACTATATCACATCAAACATAGAGTTGTACACCGAAAATGAAATATGTAAAATTGTTGGTCAAACTGCCTTTTGTTAATTTTTTGTAATATTTTTTATGTATTCATTAATTCATCAAAATTTGTTTGATTAGACATATTGTTTGTCAATTAAATTAGTAAGTGTAACACAATAATGTATAACATAGACTAATGAACTTTTGGTTGGTGGACAGTGGAGCACGGGTAAAGCGTTAAACACGATAATGTAGGAGAAGGAGATTCGTAATAAATGTAATAAAATAAATGAAAATATATAATGTAATTATGTAAGTATCACTGCACAACGATTTATGAGCTTGGAAATGTAAAATTAAATAAACGTTCACCTATGTTGAGTTCTAGTTGTTTTGTATAGTACTGTTGTAAAAGTTAACTTAGGAAATTCCAAGGTACATAGGTTTTTTGTTGTTTTGTTACTACTTGATTTGTTAACTGTGTCGTAGATGAGTGCGTTATGATTCCATCGAGAACCGGTAAGAAGAACCTTTTGATGCTGGACGGGTACACTTTCTCCCAGATCAACTATTCTTCCCGGTGGGTTTGTTCGTCCTCGCGCACCCATCAGTGTCCCGCGCGCGTTCGATATGGGATAGATGAGCAAGGGCGAGGTAAATTGACCAGAGTAAATACAGAACACACTCACCCTCCACCTAAGTATGTGTGTAGAAACGGCAGGTATTATAAATGTTAAAATATTTCATAGACTCTTAAATGAACTCTTGGTTGGTGGTCAATGGCGGACGGGTAAAACGTTAAGCATCTTAATGTAGGAGAATTGTAATAAGTAATTAAACACTGTAAATATATATCAACAAGTTGTTTCTGTACATTTCACACAACTAATTAAATGTCAACTATTTCAGCGATTTGAAGAATAATACTCAGGTGCCTACTCGATTTTGGTGTCAATGAGGATTCGTAACGATTTGAATTGAGAATGCAGATTTATAAGACTAAGGATTCCATAAAATACAGTAGTTAAATTTTTATTCTATGACAAATATTGACATAGTTATGACCAAATTACTACACGAATTTTCGGCTGGCCGCGTGGTGGCTGTGACGTCGCAGAGCTCTAGCGCTCGTAGCGAGCGTGCGTAGAGACACTACTGAAGTTTGAGCGGAGTGAACCATGCTCGAGCTCTGTGGCGTCACACGTTTCAGCTGCCGGTGAATATTGGCTACTTTAAAATTCGTTATAAAATTGCAACGAATGAGCCGATTTCGATGATTTAAAAAGTATTATAATTAAAAAGCTTATTAGATCATTATACTGTTGATTTTGAGTTGGTTTGCTGACCTAGTAATGATCATCATTGTCTGCGTTTATAACTTTAAATTTCTTGACACTTAACTACGTACATTCCAGACGTGCGGTTCATACCTACGGAAAAGGGGAAATATATATTGGTGCTTAAAGGCTACACGTATTCACAAGTGGGAGGCAGGTTCTTCTACTGTTCTTCGAAGCACACGGGGTGTAGGGCGCGAGTGCGTCTTATGTCGGGACAGCTTGTTGCTTCGGGGGATGCACATAATCACGCGCCGCCGTCGCACGCGCGGTGTGGTAACGGCGCCTTTGTCCAGCTGCGTCCGCGCAGCCAAGTTCTCTCACCGGCGCCTACCATTCTTCCGTCCCCTCTCACCTCTCCCAGCGCAGCTGCACTCGCTATCCACGCCCTAGGCTTCCCAAGGTTGCTACCCAAAGCGGATCTGTGGCTTCGGACTCCCAATCCTGAGGAGAAGAAAGACATTTAATCTAAATCTGCTTGTAATTTAGCAATAATCATGGCATCATAGTTGACAACATATCTAAAGGTAAAAAATGTTCATTTTCGTAAAATAATATAATATAGACCCTATAGAAAATTGATCTATGGGATTGATCAACGACAATATTGCTATTTCAGTATAGGTATTGTCTAATGTTTGTGATAATTTATGGTAGGTATTATTGTTGACATGTGTCAATGTTCCCGTCCACAGAATATGTGTGTTTCATAAAGATCTGTTGTCAATTATATACCATTAAATAATAAAGTTCTCAAAAGTAGAATTATTGTTAATGTAAGTATGAGTAGACTATCGAATAGCTTACCTGTTGATCTCTTTTGAAATCTTTGTATAATACCTTGATTAAAAAGCTGTAGGTATACTGCCTTAATTGAAAACCTATATTGTTTTCTCCAAAGTACTCTCTATTGATTGCCATGATCGATCTGTTATAAATGTTAAACTACAAAGATGAAATAAGGCATTTCAATGACAATAATTGAAACAAATAACCGATAAACTACAATCAGACCCCTATTTCACCAAGTCGACATATGTAAGCAGACAGTTTGTGGTGGAGTGATTTATTCACTGCACCGATTTCATTAATTAAATAATGTTCTATACTGGTTTTGCTTATGCGGAATTTTTCTTTGAACGCAAAATCATTGATATTAAAGTAGAAATTTATTCACTATGTTTGAAAATTCTTTGTCAAATGTGTCGACTTAAAAAAATTAGATACGGACTTCATTAGAGATACAGACAATTGTAACAAGAGACCTATCTTTTTTAAGTACTTCTGAAAATAATTCACAAAATTGTCACTTATCACATATGTCAAGTTGGTGAAATAGGGCCCAGGTCTGTTTGGTGGTAGTTCCTAAAACTTTTTGATCTAGGTTTGTTTTTCGACAACTATGCTGAATATTAAGCTTTGCCTACGGTGATATGATATATGAACACGATACGTAATTTGGTGATATTTGATATTATTATGAGCCTTATTATATGTTAAATATTAAGAATCCTACTTATATTATTATGTTTGTAAATAAAATATTGTTTTGTATTAAAAATACTCCATTATTAATTATACAATGCTTAATTGAACAGACTGTGTCTTTATTTTCGCAATTACAAACTTATTACGGATTTCAGCAAAGATCTAACCCAGACAAGACACTCGATATAGTGCCAGCTCCCCTACTATCATGATTAGTTCAGGGATTGCGATGTATGTTGCCAAGCTCGTATATATATATGTATTTGAAAAATTGTAAAGTTATTACGGATGCTTAAAATTTTAGATTCCTGTCAGCTTATTTTAAACTGAAATCAGGAAAATTAAGTCTACAGCAGGCTTCATTACGATACGGAATACCTAAATCCACCCTTTACAAACGCGTACGTGTTGGGAAACTGGGAAAGCGTTCTGAAAAACGTGCGACACTTAGCAAACAACAAGAGGGGCAATTTGTCAATTATTAAAAGTTATTGAAGCTTGTAAAACGCTTACCTACTAAATGGTACGGAGACAAGTATATAATTTTTGTGAACAACACGATATCTATTACAATTTTTATAAGAAATCTAAAGATGCGGGAATAGATTGGTGTCGTGCTTTTCTTATCACAAATCCCAATATGGGGGAAATCATTGTATCTATGAGAAAATTCTTTTAAGATGCCTAAAAGACAAATAATTTCTCTTGTTTTCACGCACATCATTTGTGAAATTGTTATAAAAATCTATTTTTGAAGGCATATAAAGCGCGTTATTATTATTTTTTACATTATTCTTGACGTATCTGACCCTCTAAAGGCTCCGTGGTTGTAAGATACTTTTTTATTTGCTCAAACATCCCTGGAAATATGAGCATTATTTTGACAACTTTCCGCTCGAAGATGAATCGGAATTGTTTACTGGCCGAATACATCGGCAAAGGTTGTAGGAAAATCCATATCTGTCTGGTTTATACATGTCGGGGTTTAGCGGCCAAATAAATAACACGGTAAACTCATATCTCTCGTGTTATTTTAAAAAGAAACGACCTATTGCTTAGCTATCTTCTAAAATAAAGTTCAGGTTCGTGTCCGATAAATATTTTAGCTAAGTATTAAAAGAAAAGCTTCCTCTTTTACCCTTGAAACCTTATATGCCTTCGAGGCGTACACACAATATAAAATTCTATAGCGTCTTACGCTGATCTGATCAGCAAACTCCGCGGCGATGGGAGCTAGCCAATAGCACGGTAATATTATATTACCGTGCCAATAGTGCCTCTGCAGTTTAAGGTAAGGCCCGCCATTTTAAAATTATTAAGGTGTAGTACGCTTGAAAGACGTATGCTAAGGCTTCATTTATTTTATACCTACTAAATTTTATTTATTTATTTAATCTTTATCACCATAAAAACAGTAAATGGCCGAATGGCGAGTGGTGGTGTAAGCGACGAAATGTTATGGCGATAGAATATGAGCTACGAAGTAAGCATCAATATAAAAACAATCTACTACTTAACTATACTATAACAATAATAAATAAAAAATACACATTATACCTATACATATACTTATACACATATATATTCATAAATAAATATATATTGATAAATAAATAAACATACACTGGTATCGATTCTGGCGTGATTCTCTAAACTTAAAACTAAATTTAACATCAGTCTCTCCTTTTAATTCTGTATAGAGAATGAGAAGGATACACTGTTGTCAAATTTAAGTTTAGATTTAGAGAATCATGCCAGAATCGACACCACTAAAGTAGTAAAAATAAAAATGATGATATTATATAGAAGACTACAGATTAAGAGAAAAATTAGGTTGTGAGATAATTACACGAACTACTTTTTTGAAGTTTAACTAACTACGTGCTCTGGGAATATTCAGTGGCAAAACACTCCAAAGACGTATAGCTGTAATGGTGAAAGATTTGGAAACGAAACCAGAATTTTAAAGATTTTGTTTTTTTTTGTGTGTATTTAACATTTATAGATTTGTTTCAGATATCTTCAAGTCTGATAGATTAAACGCAAAACCTTGGATGGAGACGAGACTCAAAGCCTCGAGTTTAAAGAGATCATTACGAGAAAATATTAGTCAAATTCTCGTAAAACAAGCTGATACTGAACTTATGCCTAAAAAACGTAAATACTGCGCTTATTGCTCATACAAAAAACGGCGGATGTCCAAGTTAGTGTGCTATAAATGTAAAAAGTCTGTTTGTTGCGAGCACAAAATTGATCTTTGTGTAGAATGTTCCGAACTTATAGCTAGTTATTAAAAGAATGATTCAATTTAATATAAATTATTAACATAAAATAAATATTCGATTGCTTTAAAAAAATATATATTTTAGTTCAGTTTTGAGAAGTAGATTATTTGGTTAAAATAGAAGAGCATTTTTCTATATGTTATAGAAATAGAACTAGATTAAAAGTCCAAGAAAGGAAGCTCAAAAATAGCAGAACATTCGCAATTTTTTCGTCGTGCAGCGTTTTGCATAAAAATTTGGAATTAGGCTCATCTTACCTTCTATATCAAAACCTTTATCATGCCGATGGGCGCTGCTTGTTTTTAAGGATGAAATGTACCCCAAATTGATAAAAGTTATAAAATAACATTAAAAATCTTAAGATGGGTTAAACTTTATAGTCATAGTAGGAGATAAGTGCGTATAATTATATAAGTAAGCACATTCAACGCGCAATTTGCTTCGTTTCGTTATTGAGATTCGTTCGGAGTGGAGCAATAATAGCGTAGTTAAATGTACATATATTTTTATATATTAAGTATAATTTAATATATCTTTATAATTTAAGAAATATAATTTAATATATAATTTTATAATTTAATATATATTAAATACACGTATCTCTCTCTTTGGGAAATCCACTTAGTGGTACGAAATCAGTGTGAGTGAATGATTTGGAACACTCGTGCCAGTAAAAATTTAACAACAGGAGTTGATTCAACTCTTACTAGAAACCTAATTTATCGTCGGCATATTTAGCATATCAGTGATTCAATCAAGTTTCCCGTTTTTAAGAGTAGTGTTTTAAAAGCAATTGATAAAACTTTCAGTCGACGATATCCCACACGATGTGATAGAATAGAGATGACGAAAAAAAAAAATTTTTTTTTCATAATTTGTTCTACTATCTTATCGGCGTGATCGATATACATATCTCCACAAAATTACAGTTCTCTGCTGCTAATAGTCTCCAAGCAAAACTGGGGACGGACAGCAGTGTTGCCAACTTGGATTTTGAAAAAGTCGTAGGCCCGATGAGAAAATTACGTAGAATTGGTAAATTTTGCATATGAAAAGTACGTAGATCTACGTACTTTTTTCTGAGTGAAATGAAGAAGCTAGGTGAAACTGAATAAAACGAGTATTTTGTTATACAATTTCTTTAAAAACGGGACATAGAACAAAGAATTCTTGGAGAAGTCGCTCCATTAGAAGCATTTACCATGATGTGGGAGACATTTACCATCAGACACAGACACTGGTGGGTGTCGATTCTGGCATGATTCTCTAAATTTAAAACTAAATTTAACATCAGTCTTTCCTTTTCATTCTGTATAGAGAATGACAAGGATACACTGTTGTTAAATAGGCTATTTGACACTTTTTGGAATTATGTTTTAAATTGTTAATAATTGTTCTATCAGACCGAAAAAAAATGTATTTTTTTTTTACCTAGAAGACACACAAAAACGCTTTTTATCTATAGACTTATCTATGCTATGACGTCAAAAAATTTGTAAACAAACACTCGCAAGCACGTAGGAAATAATTTTTCTGAGTTAATATTATAAAACCATGATTTGTAATAGATCACATGAAAAATATAGTAGTTATCATCATACACTTGGTAAAAGACTCTAGAAAAGTTGTGGTTTAAATTGCCAAGAGAAATAAACATACTTACACATGAACACATGATTAAATCTTGCTAAATCCTGTAACTTTATCGACTGAAAGTCATTTTGTAAGTACTCATTGAATAATATTTAAAATTTAAAAATACAATTTTTAAGGTTATGAATGTATCTACTAAGTCAAAGAGTTTTATCGTTTCTGCTTTCACAAATCCTGCGTCCAGCATTAATTTAGTCAACAAAACCAATAACGGGAACCTATTCTACAA
This sequence comes from Chilo suppressalis, assembly GCA_902850365.2. Lineage (NCBI taxonomy): Eukaryota > Metazoa > Arthropoda > Insecta > Lepidoptera > Crambidae > Chilo > Chilo suppressalis. The sequence continues at coordinate 6,328,121 of OU963906.1, read as the reverse complement.
GATACAAGAGTTTTATAGATACATCTTTGTAAACAATAAACATTTGTATAGTTTTAAGTAAAGTAACAGAAAATATTCTTCTTTATTCTAGTGAATTAAGTTATTTTACAAATTTGAAAAAATCGAAGAAAGTACGTAGATTTTGGGACTGAAGTTAGTAGGTTTGCAGAAAAGGCCTAAAATACGTAGATCTACGTAAAAAGACGTAGAGTTGGCAACACTGACGGACAGACCGACATGACGAAACTATAAGGGTTCACGGCACCTTAAAAAACATAATTAATTATCCATTTTGTTTGCAGTCGTAAATCATGACCCGCGTTGTTTTTATCACAGAGATGATATTCAGATGATTCAGTCGAGCCGGGGGACTGTTATGGTCCTCTTTAACGGCGAGAAGTACTCGAGGAACTACCAGAACGGTGACAGAACTTCGTGGAAGTGTACCAAACGCGGCTGCATCGCACGGATCACGACCATCAACTTAAGGATGTTATACTACAAGAACGAACATAATCACTGACCTTATCGATCCATAGTACTGCTAAATGTGCATTAATTTTGAATCGGATATCTAGCATGAAAAAGCTTAAAGTTAGTTGATGAAATTTAAACATGCTCAAATATAATCATTTGTTTCTTATGTTTTTGCGCACACCACTCATTAAATAAGGCTACTTTTGACGGGTTTTTACATAACTCGACGTTTCGCACCTCTTCAAGGTATGTTATCTGAGAGTAGACTTTGCTGTCAGTGTGTGTGCTAGTCACATGTGTTTTTGTTGCTCAACGAAAATTTCAAGTTTAAAGGATATTTGAATCCCCTGTTGACTTATTTTAAGTGTTTATTTGTTGGTGGTGGGTTTAACTGTATAGTTCACGGTAAGTTTTTACTATTTGTTCGGTTTAAAATAAGATAGTCATAATGGCGGATCCGCCAGACCCCGGTGGAGGCGACATCGAATTCGAGGATATCATACCATCGGTCTCTCTGTTCTCACCCGATCTCCCGAGCTCGCAAAAACCTAAAAAACGTGCACTTACAGACCAGGTTGCTTCACAACCTCCAAAAAAATCGAACGTATCGCAAGGTGCGTCAGTTCAGACAACATTCATTAACCCACGTTTTTCTAACAATAAAATTAAGTATTCTGAGGAGGATTGTGCCCCATTCTTGGTCCATGTGGGCAAAAAAGCTTCAGACCCCTCGTCTGGTGCTGTCTTACGACCCCTCAAACTAGGACATTTCCTATTTCAAAATAAAATTAAAAATGTAGTTAAAGATGGCGTTAAGCGGGTAGGTAGAAACAGGATGTCAGTAGAATTTAAGACATTTACGGACGCAAATGTTTTTATTGACCATGCGGCCCTTGCTAATGCTGGTTATGAAGCAATTATTCCCAGCTATAGTATCACTAGAATGGGTGTAATAAGGCAAGTGCCAGTGGAATGGACCTTGGAAGAGCTAGTTGACTCCCTAGAGATCCCACCAGGATTTGGGCAAATAGTTAAAGCCCGCAGGCTCTGTAGGAAAATATTTTCTAATAATACCCCAGAGTGGATCCCCACTCAGTCAATTGTTTTAACATTTACTGGACAAAAACTACCTTCACATGTATATTGTTTTTACACCTCTCTTCCAGTTGAGACTTATGTTCTTCCCACTATTCAGTGCAACAAATGCTGCCGATTTGGACATATACAGTCCCAATGTAGGTCCCAGGCCCGCTGCTCCAATTGTGCCCAACCGCATGAGGGTATAACCTGTAACAAGGATACACCTACATGCTTATTCTGCTCTGGCCAGCATAGGGCGACTGACTCATCCTGCCCTGAGCAGTCTAGGCAGAGGCAAATTAAAATTGTTATGTCACAGGAAAATGTGTCCTATTCTGAAGCCTCCGCTAGATTTTCTCCTGTCAGAAGATCATTTGCTGACACTACTCGTAATGATAATGGTCTCAACGCAACCCCTCCTCCCCGTCGTCCTCCCCCCCCATTACTGTCTCAGTCCCAGTCTACATCGTATCGTAAAACGATCACCCAATCCAGACCACGCCCCCTTCCTGCCTTCAGTGCAGGTTACAATCAACACCTCCATAGAAGCATTGTGGAGACTCCTACCTCCCAGCTGCCCAACGGTTGTGCTTATTCCAACGATTCCTCCGTCCCTAACGATAACCTCATGTCTCTTCTTATCTCCACCATTATAAATTTTCTCAGCCGTTTCAGTGATGTCGGCTTACCGAACAACATTCAAGACCAACTGTCTCAGCTTCTCAACCTTATATCTGTTATTAATAATAATGGCTCCAATCCTTCAATGGAATTGTCGCAGTAGCAGAAATAAAGAAAATGAAATTCTCCACCTTCTAAACAAATATTCTCCTGTCGTTTTTGCCATTCAGGAAATGCGACGCAAGCCGGGCGAGCGGGTTCGGTTCCCTGGCTTTGTGTGTTTCCGGGATGATAGAAGCGACGGACAGGGCGGTTCAGCCCTTCTCGTTTCAAATTCTGTTCCATTTTCCCATAAACCTCTTCCACCCCACAGTGAACATGTGAACGCAGTAGCGGTAGTAGTACAAAATATTACCTATATGTCAGTTTATATTCCACACCCCAACAATACAAATTTGGCAGAATTGAATGAGCTCATTCTGTCCCTTTCTCACCCAATGGTGATTTTGGGTGATTTTAACATTCATCACACTTCTTGGGGTTCTTACCATTGCGATCACTTATCCTCATCCTTTTTAGATATCTGTGACACATACTCCCTTTGTATTTTAAATGACGGTTCCCCTACCCGCAGAGTATACCCATCTCAAAATGTTAGAAGTGCAGTAGATCTGACTCTGTGCTCACCATCCTTGGCATCACTTATGATATGGACAATCCTTCCTATTACCCATGGAAGTGATCATTTCCCAATTGTCGTTTTTGGGGCAAATGACACAACACAATATTCATCCTTAGGTAACCGTCCCCGACCTCGAATAAAATATAATCTGTCCAAAGCTGATTGGTCCTTGTTCAAACATAATTTGGACCAGGAGCATCAACATTTTCCTGCAGTCAACGCAGACAATTATCTCTCTCTATATACAAAGTTTAGGGACTGTCTGCTATCAGCAGCAGAAAAATCATTTCCATATAAAAATTATTTTAAAGGTAAATCATCTTCCCCACCTTGGTGGGATTCCGAATGCACATTAGTATGTAAAGAGAGAAAGAGCGCTGAAAAGGACTATAACATCTGCTCGTCTAAATCTAATTACATTAAGTACCGTGCAGCTGCAGCAAAAGCTACCAAAACTCTTAAGGCCAAAAAAAGGCTTGGTTGGCATAGATTCTGCGAAGCCCTTTCTCCTAAATCTCCCCCCTCTATGGTCTGGAGGAATATTAGGAGATTTAGGTGTTCAATGTCCGACGTTTTTAACATCTCCTCTAATGATCCCTCAGAGTGGTTGGATTCATTCCAAAACAAATTAGCTCCACCGTCAGTCCCCACTAGTAGCGAGGCAATCATTTCTCTTATTCCTTTACCTCCGCACTTAACAGAATTTGATGCACCATTCTCTGTAGAGGAACTTTCTGCCGTACTGAACGGCCTGAGGGACTCCTCTCCAGGTGTTGATGGTATTCCATATTCCTTTATTATCAACAGTTCTTTAGCATCCAAGGACCTATTTTTGAATATCCTTAATTTCATTTTCCTCTCAGGGGTTCCCCCGGAAGAGTGGAAAACCCAAATCATCATTCCCATTCTAAAACCTGGAAAGCATAGCAATGATCCGAACGGATATAGGCCCATTGCTCTTTCTTGCACTATGTCCAAAATTTTAGAGCACTTAGTTAAAAACCGACTTGAATGGATTGTGGAAAGTAGAGGCCTTCTGGCTAAAAGCCAATTTGGTTTTAGAAAGGGTATGAGTACCATGGACAGCCTTAGCATTTTTCTATCTGATATCTGGATCGGCTTATCTAAAAACGAGAATGTAACAGGAGTGTTCTTAGATGTGTCATCTGCATATGACAATGTTCTGCTTCCGCTACTCAGGCAAAAACTGCTCAAGCTGAGTATCCCCGTGAGGCTTATAAACATAATATTCAGTCTCCTGTCTGCACGCTCAATACAAGTTTGCTTAAATAATTCTCTTCTTCCACCAAGATCAGTCTGGAAAGGTCTACCCCAGGGGTTTGTCCTAAGCCCTCTTCTTTATAATCTATATACATACGATCTAGAACTTTCTCTCAACTCATTCTGTAACGTCCTGCAATATGCAGATGACATATGTCTATATGTCTCAGATTCTAACCATGAAGCTTCCAAGTCCCGCCTCAATATGGCTTTGTCATATTTAGATAATTGGTTATCTGACCATGGCCTTTCACTTTCAGTTATGAAGAGTAATATTGTAATTTTTACTCGCTCCAGAAATACTCCCAATACCATTATCAAGTTTGAAGGTCAAACCATTCCAGTAAAAAACCAGGCCAAGTTCCTTGGAGTGGTCCTTGATTCAAAAATGACCGGATTTCATCACATCGCCCATGTAGTTAAAAAGTGCGAAAAAAATATAAATATTCTTCGATCTCTGTCTGGAACCTGGTGGGGAGCCCATCCCTTCTGTCAGAAGTTACTTTACAACGCCCTAGTTCGAAGCCACTTGGACTATGCATCTTTCTTACTGGAACCCTGCTTAAAATCTTCACTAAAATCCCTAGATAAGTTGCAGTCTAAGTGTCTTCGCATAATTCTGGGAGCTAAAAAGTCTTCAGCTATCAACGCCCTACAGGTGGAATGTACGGACCCTCCACTGTCTACCAGGAGACAATATTTAGCTGATAAATTCTTTTATAAAATTATCCAGAACAGAGATCACCCTTTAATAGGGAAACTCCATGAACTTTCCGAATTCATTTCGTCCAATAAATTCTGGAAACATAAATCCCCACCCTGTTTATTTAATAGCTTTCTCTCGTTCATCCGTCTTCCGTTCCCCATATACCAGTGTGTTTCAAATCCTCTCTTTGACAACTTGTTTCCATCTCTAATCTTTCAACCCGACATATCCTTAGACTTGGGCATCTCTAAGGACACTCCTAACGCAGACTTTGTTTTACAAGCTCTAATTAGAAAGAATTGGGTAGAGTGGCTGGAGGTATACACAGACGCCTCAAAACTTTCCGACAAAGATTCTGTAGGCTCAGCAGTTTGGATTCCCAAATTCAAAATTATTCTAAACTTTAAATGTCCTCCCCACACTTCAATCTTCACTGCAGAAGCAATAGCTATCCTCGAGGCAACAATGTATATTGAATCACATAAACTTGATAAAAGCATTATCTTTTCAGACTCTAAAAGTTGTCTTCAGGCAATTATGTCCAACCCTTTCCGGAACAAAACAAATTTCCCCTGTATTTTAAAAATTAGAAATGCTTTATATAGATGTCACAGACAAGGAATAAGAGTCGCATTAGCGTGGATCCCTGGCCATGCGGGTATAGATGGCAATGAGGTTGTAGACTTAATTGCAAAAGACGCTATAACTAGGGGAAGCCCCAGTTACAACCAGGTTTTCTCCCATGATTTGACCTCCCTAGCTAGTCTTCGGATGGGAACCACCTGGAGCTCCCAATGGAAACTATCCAGCAAGACGGTCGGAAAACATTATGCGGATATCCAAGATATCATCCCAAGTAAACCTTGGTTTTCCAAGTTTAAGAATGCCTCAAAGTCGTGTACTTCGACCATTTGCAGACTAAGAATAGGGCACGTAAACACCCCCGTCTTCCTTGCCAAAATTAAGGTTAAAGACAGCTCACTATGTGAATGCGGGTTGGATGAAGGAACAACCGAACATATTTTCTTTAGTTGCCCAAAATACCCGGTTTCACTCTATGACATCCTTCCACCATATATTCCCAAACCTATAAATTTTAAAACACTCCTAACCTATGTTAACTCTCCCTTTATTATCCTACTTTGTGAATATATATCCAAAAATAATATACGCTTGTAATTGTTTGTCTCTGGACTAACCAACTAACATTACTGACTTTTTTTTTGTGTTTGTCTCTACCTTTCAGATAAGACAACAGATATCCAATTACAAAAATTCAAGTACATTGTTTACTCCTTTCACATATTGTGCTTTCACAACATACTTAAAAAAAAAAAAAAAAAGCAAAGTCAATTTCTACTGAACAACCAAGCTGAATCACTCGAGTCTGGCGAAATCCACAAAAGTGCACCGCCATTTTCTAAAAAGAAGAAGAAGAAGAAGTATCTGAGAGTATGATTTATAATTGCTTTTGACGGACTACCTACGAAAGACTTTTAAAGTAAAAAAACACATTTCAAATCCATTAAAAAGTAGTTTTACGTATTACTAGATGTTTGTAACCAGTAGTATCGTTTGCTTGTTGGCTGCCCCGGCTTCCTACTAGTTACGCAACATAATGCTAGTAAGAGAACCGTCAAAGATGTTTTGGAGACTAAAATCTCCATAACTTCATTTTCAAGTATTTTCATTGGACGGCGGAAACACTACCGGTTGTAATGGTCTATAGCTACTTTGAGTATTATCTTGCGCCTCACCGAAATGACTGTAGGTAATTATTTATTAATATTTATTTGCTAGTTGGTGCCCGCGACTTCGTCCACAAGAAATTAGTGATTTGTGTAATTTATTTTTTATCCATTCTGCGTTTTCATCAATCATCAATCTAAAATGCCGTTATAATTTACAATTTATTTAATATATCGTACCAAGTTTTGGGCTGTGCTGTTGGCATTGTCAGTTAATCAGTCACACAGATTCTTATTTTATATACTTAGTTTGTCTCATTGTACAAAATTGTAAACAGTCGTAATTAATATGTATCTTTATACAATCGCACGGGTTTTTATACTAAAATCATCTACATTTTCATTTTACGTTGCATGTCGGTTTATAGATGAAGGAAGCTTGCCAAACGAGTTACAATCAAGATCAATCAAACCAAAGATTAAGAAAATGTGGATGTGAATACGTTTTTGTAGAAATGCTTTAAAATGAAAATAAAATATGTAAAAAACGTTTGTTTCTCTGAATTTGACGTCACAGGAAGATCACGTTTGATTTTATTTATAATATGTAATTTCCTTCTCATCGTACTGGAATAAGCCTAGTTGAGTAATAAAAACATCAGTGTTGTTTTTGATGCAGATTCTTTGGAGTATTACTTTGACAAAAGCAAATTCGGAAATCCAGTTCTAGTGATGGGTAGTCACAGGTACAAATTCATGAAGGCACGAGGCAAGATGAAGCGCTGGCTCTGCATCAAGACTAACTGCAAGTGCAGCGCCTTCGTAGTAACTGAAAACGACGATATCATTAGAATGAGCGCCTCTCATACTCATTAATTTTCTCATGAAAATGAGAGGCAAAGTTTCATACAGCGCGCGTGTTGAGTGATCGCCGCCAATAGAAACATTTCTGTGTACGCAGGGTTACTATTTAAAAAATTTAAAAGATAAAATTCCGGACAATATTGCGATAAAAGTCCGGACATTTTAGTCACAAAATGCGAACATCACCCACTTAGTTACAGTGATATTATACGCGTTGTAGCAGACGCTCGCATCGCGAGGGGGCTTCGCTGTTGATTTTTAAAGATAATTTATATTTTGTTTTAAATTAATGAGAACTTAATAAAGATTATTTAACTTATGTCATATAACTTAATAAGCAGTTTAACTCACATTCCATCTAATTAAAAAAATCCGGACAATGTCCGGACATAAGGCAAAAAGTCCGGATATGTCCGGACAAATCCGACCGGATGGTAACCCTATGTGTACGCGACAGGCGCCAGTGCTCACCCACCTACGAGAAATTGTATGAAGTTTTGTCTCTGTTCCTTCTTTACTCATGTGGTGAAACGGTACTCAGTTTTGTAAAAAAGTAATTCGCATACTTCTGTTTTGTTACTTCATGAAATGAATATTTCCATATTTGTACAGTAATATAAATAATATTTTATTCGATTTCTGCTTTTATTTGACCTACTTAAATTTAAATAAATTTTACAATAGGTCCTTTATTGATAGTCATTAAAAATTGGTCTAATAATGTTAAATAATATAATATTCTTTTTGATGAATCTAGGTTCCTTAATGATGAGTGGGCATTGTTCGCAGTAACTGCAACCAACAAGATACAGTTTGAGATGACGAGGTTCGGCAATCCCATTATAACATGGGGTAGTCACAGGTTTATCAAGAAGCTGTCGAGACGCGTGAAGACTTGGTGGGAGTGCACGGGCAGGAAGAGATACGGTTGTAGATGTGTCGTCGTTACCGTTAACGACAGACTTGTCAAAATGAATGGCTGGCACAATCATTAGGACCACTTATTTAATTTAGTGTCAGCAACAGATGAACTTATCCAAAATTGTACATTTTTTCAAATCTCCAAGCTTTATCAATCGATAAAATTTTACGCTGTCAACCTGGTTCATGGCCCACCGCAAGTTATGGTTTCTATATTTTTTTATATCATGTAGTATATTTTTTTATATAAACAAGATGATATACCTATTTAAAATATTTAATATAACTTTTATTTGAAAAATTTACGAGCGTTCAAAGTACAAGAGAGTAGCATACATAAAAAAATCCTAGTTATGTTTATTTAACCAAATTTAATTAAGGTAAGGTAAGGTTCATGTTGGTAATTGAAACTGGCAATATTTTGTAGATAAAGACGTATTAATTATGCATTTTTTTCTAAATAATGACAGATGGTGGATTTCCGACTTTTATCATTATTTTTAAATTCTCGTCAATTCTTGAAAAATATTATTACTTTATTTTATATTTAATGTAATATATTACTGTTAAAAAATATCTCTTTATATATACAATTTTGTAGTTTTAGAAATACATTTATTTGGGTATATTTAAGACTTCCTATATTATTATAATTATTGTGAATATTTTTCCGTAAAGTTTTAACAAAAGCTGATATAATAATTGTTTTTTTATGTCGATTGTACATACAAAAAGTCAATAGTCTGAGAAAATTAGAATCAAGAATATTATGTGTTAGATTTGTGATTAAAAATAAATATAACTATTGGAACTATAACTATATTTATGTAGCCTGTAAAATGTGATGTACAAAATGTGTGATAGGACAACGACGTTGTAGATACCAAAATTAACTTAATTCAAAAAAATATTAAAAATAAACTAATAAAGATCAAACACATTTCTTTATAAAATATACATTTCGGAATTGGAACTGGTAATTTTTGAGCCGATTAAATAATAAGCATTCGATTACGTTGAACTTAATGGCCCTGACTGGTTTTATAGGATTGTTTCATAAACTTCTGTTCACATTCATACTTCTCATACCATGAAAAAAATGTATATGGTAAATTGTTGTGTAAATCATGCGACGACTAAACCAGTTGGTATAATTGAAGATAAAGACAATGCTAAACCAAAATTAATATAAAAAAATAGATGATCATTTTAACTAAATCAATCTAGATACGTTTTAACTAATTAGTAACTGGTCGTTGTCCATTGCGGACTAAGGTAGTATACATATTAGAAAAGAAATATTTGAAATAAATATTGAAATTATCTTATTTTGCATTTTTACTTATTCGTAAATTTTATCTACTTATCTATTACCGTTCCTTCTTTCATTTGAGCAGAATTTGGAAAGAAAACACATGGCTTTAAGGGGGCGTATATCTTTTTTGGTAGATATGTTTATTACTAATCCCTAAGTAAGGTATAGTATGAAACATATCTAAAATCGATATTTTATTTGATTTTATCTGTACTGCTTGTATTGTTCACGACTTGTCGATGTCTCTTTATCAGAATCAATATTTAAATATTTGGAGCAGGAAGCTGACTAAGAATTTCTTTTCAGAACCGAAGTTTGAATTATCACAAAGAGGGAACTTGGTCGTGCAAATTGGCGAATGGCGGTTCAACAAGCACGCCTGCTGGGGGTCCAAGGTCCGATGGACTTGCATCAAGAAGAAGACGGGCTGTACCGCCGCCATCACCACTGTAGACAATGTCATTGTCAAAACCCTTGGAAAGCACAATCATTGATTAGTTTAGGCGAGTTCAAAAATTGGAATAAAAAATAATTTATAATATAAATTATATGTTAATTAATAGTTTAGATAACAGAACAAAAATATTTTGTTCGGTAATCTGAGGTTGATAGTTACTTAACTTTGTTCGTACATGTTAGCTGTTTTCACGTAAACTTTAGTACTAAGTTGACATAATTAGTACCTAATTAGTGAGGCTTAACTCTTTAATTGGAAGAATAAGAAGAAATTTTGAATGAAATGGATGGAGTTATATTATTCATGTTCATTCAAAAGTGAATCACTCATATAAATGATATATAATTGTATAAATTCAGTTTGACCATCGATAGTTTGATCTAATTCGAGTGTTGCTTGTGTTACGTAAATTTTTGTAATAAATGTTTTTTTCATTATTTAGAAAGTGTGTTTTACAGAAATCACTCATCGATAGGGAGAGATCACTTATTAAAATAATATAAACCTAAATGTAAATTCACTTGAATTTACTGTTAGTCTGAGGTAATAATAGTGTTGTTTGTGCTTAAATAAATAAATAATATTATATGAATTGGTACAAACTTTTGACCTTTTAGTACCTGCTACTCAACAGGTTTCTTGTCTACGGTCCATCCTGAAGAAGTCTGCCAGGATGTATAACAACTGACAATTGATATAGTTACGTAATAAATTATTTATAAGTACTTTTTTGATCTTTCGATTTGAAATGATTGATTTTCTTATTGTGCCTAATATAGTTATAATAAAGTTTTTTTTTAGGATAGATTCCTACTTTATAACGTTAAATAATGACTTTCAATTATAAAAAATGTGGTTATGATTTTAATTTTTTGAGCACGTAACTGCTTGATGTTTAAATGTAAAGAAAATATTATTAGAAAAAATCCAAATAATAACTAAGACCAAAATTAGTTGGTAAGTGCATTCGCCCGGATAGCGAAGGGTGCGGGATCGAGTCCCGTCTGCTGCCTGGTCCGCATGGATTCTTTTTAATAATATTTTCTATAAAAAATGTGTTTGTATAATTTGTGGACATATGGCTATTAATTAATATTTAGTTAAATGAAACAGTAGCCGTACTTGTGCGTCTTGCTTCGATTATTTAGTACTTAAAAATAAAACGAAATGATTATTATTACTGATACATTAGTATTTGGTAGTAAAACATACGTCATTTATAAACATTCTAACCGTTTTTACCAATTGAATTAGTTGTTTATAAATAATTGTCATTGAATTTGACGACCTTAGTGGACGAGCGGTTTGTACGCCGAGTTTCAGGGTGTCGCCTACTTGAGAGGGGGTTCGAATCCCGGTGGGTTCAGGAGTGATGAATACGAGCATTTGTACTCTAGTTATGGATATAATCATCTATTTCCAATCAGGTGTAAGTATTTCAAAACTCAATTGTTTATATACTTACATTATTTAAATAAATATTTCCAACACTCACACCAATTAGCCTAGCTCCAAAGTAAGCATTGTAGGCTTGTGTTGTGCGATACTAGGGTAATGGATGAAATACATATACCTACTGATATATATATATAAGAAATACATATTATACATCGTGGAGTACAAATGCTCGTGTTCATCACACTAACATCTGCCCCCATCGGGAATTCGAACCTGTAAAGTAGGTGACGACCGACCTTGAAACCCGGTGGCCGGATGTCGTCAAACAATAATGTGTATTTCTATTTAAATATACTTACATCTGTACATTATATGTATTCTATCCGTTACCATAGTATCCCATTACACAAGCCGTACAGTACTTACTTTGAGACTAGGATAATTGGTGTGAGTGTTTGACATATTTATTATATAATTATAATTCAGAAATGAATTCGTTTAGTTTTCAATATTTTTCAAAACAATATATACACTATTTATCGTCTCGTCTTCCTCTAAACATCGATACAGTGTTCCCAACTCTACGTCTTTTTACGTAGATCTACGTATTTTAGGCCTTTTCTGGAAACCTACTAACTTCAGTCCCAGAATCTACGTATTTTCTTATTTTTTTCAAATTTGTAAAATTACTTAATTCACTAGAATAAAGAAGAATATTTTCCGTTACTTTACTTAAAAACTATACAAATGTTTATTTCTTATAAAGATGTATCTAAACACTCTTGTATCTTGTAGAAAAGGTTCTCGTTATTGGTTTTGTTGACTAAATTAATGCTGGACGCAGGATTTGTGAAAGCAGAAACGACAAAACTCTTTGTAGGTGCATTCATAACCTTAAAAATTGTATTTTTAAACTTTTACTACTATCTATGAGTACCTACTCACATCGAATTGATCTTTGCAAAAAGAAAAGACTTTCAGTCGATAAAGTTACAGGATTTAGCAAGTTTTAAGCATATGTACATGTGTAAGTATGTTTTTTCTCTTGGCAATTTAAACCACAACTTTTCTAGAGTCTTTTACCAAGTGTATCATGATAACTACTATATTTTTCATGTGATCTATTAGTAATCATGGTTTTATAATATTAACTTAGCTGTTTATTTCCTACGTGCTTGCGAGTGTTTGTTTACAAATGTTTTGACGTCATAGCATAGATAAGTCTATAGACTAAAGAGCGTTTTTGCATGTCTTCTAGGTAAAAAAAAAATTTTTTTTTTCGTTCTGATAGAACAATTATTAACAATTTAAAACATAATTCCAAAAAGTGTCAACTAGCCCATTTAACAACAGTTTATCCTTGTTATTCTCTATACAGAAGTAAATTTAGAGAACCATCCAGAATCGGCACCCACCAGTGTCTGTGTCTGATGGTAAATGTTTACCACAGCATGGTAAATGCTTCCAAATTTCCAATGCAGCGACTTCTCCAAGAACTCTTTGTTCTATCTCCCGTTCTTAAACAAATTGTATAACAAAATACTCGTTTTATTCGGTCTCAAATAACTTCTTCATTTCACTCAGAAAAAATAAAAACGTAGATTTACTTACTTTTCATATGCAAAATTTACCAATTCTACGTAATTTTCGCATCGGGCCTACGTCTTTTTCAAAATCCGAGTTGGCAACACTGCATCGATATCCCACTTGATAAGGAAGTTCAAAATGTTTTTTACCCTTTTGCTGTACAGCCTTTTATGTGCTTATACAGTAAATAATTAAGACAAGCTCCAATAATTATAAAAAACCTCGAAAACCTGTAATTGACGATCGACAGACAGACGGATACGCGAGTGGCAGCAATAGGGACCATTTGGGTACTTCGGGTATGGAACTCTAACCTTACTGGAATACGGTGGTTTCTTGCACTCTTAATGGGTTTAATAGGATACGTTTATTTGTAATAAAATCAAAATAAATGCTGACTTCTAATGTTTTTACGCCCACTGGTAATAAAAAAAAACACTCTTTGAACGGGTATAAAGCGCGTTTATATATTATCCTTGGGTTGTTCCATATTCGTCATGTTACGTCTCATCGTATTTCCATACTCATCCCAAGGCAACTATTATGAAAAACGTATGGATAGTAAAATCACGTTTGATATTTTTTTAGAATATTATTAAATAAAACTAGTTTTTACGGCATTAACATTAATATAATTATTAACATTATATAATAATTTTGTATTAACCCGTAAAAACTAGTTTTATTTAATGAGTGATGTGCGTGAAAGCCTAAGAAACAAATAGAATATTATGTACGATAGAAATACTCTTCTATTTGTAAAACTTAAATGTTCATATTATTCAGTAAAAAAGCAATATTTCATTCTTGACAATTCGGACCCTTTACAGGCTTCGTGGTCGCAATTAACCAAGATACCATGTTGGATAAATAGTAAATAGATAGTTTATACCACTTCAAAAAGTGTTTATTATAATAAATGCTATTATTCTAGAGAACACTACCTAGAAAGTGTTTTGATAAGTCACATGTTTAAAGGTGTAAAGACCATATCGTGAGTGTGGTTTTGTTAATTAATTTGTAGGTACGTTTCGTAGTGTGTTAGTAGAAGTGATCAATCATAGTAAAAAGTAGTTGATTGTTTTGTAAAATGGTGACTACAACTTTTAATTGGTTTTGTATTTTATGTGCCCTATTTCACCATGTCGACATAATATGTAAGTTGACAGGTGATAAGTGACAATTTTGAGAATGAATTTCGCAAATTATTTTAAAAATATGAGGTATTTTGTTTCAAAAGTGTGTGTATCTTACTTTAACTATGTCGCTTTAGAAGGGTAAACAATGTCGTTTTACAAGGGAATAGAAAACATAAACATATTTACATTTCAGGGCGTACAAATATGTCTCTAACCATAATAAATGTATGGAACCGATGTGCTTCTGGCACGTCACGACACGCCACGACACGTAAATATGTTTCTGACTTTATATGTGCGAATCCCTTTCATTAGGTACGAATTGAATACTTACAAATATAAATGTGTCTTTAGAATAGATTTAAGTTTTCATTCCATGCTTAATTATTCTTTTTCCAGATCTTGATAATTATATTGATATATGATTGCCTGAAGTTTGACGCTATCGTTGTCATCAAATTAATAAATTGCCGATTGAATCTCCATCAATCTTTTATTTCTGCCAAATTAATCCTGATCAAGTTGTCAAGTCAACCAAGCATATTGACTTTTACCTTTCTAATAAAACGATTACAAGTTTCAGTAGAACGAATACTTATTTGTCTTTTTCTATCATTTCAGATCTTAACCCGGTGTTCGCGCAGTCTCAGAGAGGGAATCCTGTCATTATGATCGGGCAATACCGATTCAATCGTGTTAATAAATACGGTAGTAGAACAAGATGGGTGTGTGTAAAGGCTAAGGCAGGGTGTCGTGCATCACTGCACACGATGGACAATGCTATCGTCCGAGTGTGGGGCTTCCATGATCCATTGGCTCACACCAGTGCTAATCGGTTTTGAGCCATTGTGAGTCGAGAAAGGTTATCATGTTCCACGAGGTTAATGTATTTTTTTGTTAAGACTCAAAACATTGAATTTTTTACTCATATTTAATTTCTACATGAATCACGTTTATTATTTAACGACATTTTATTTCTTTAGTAGTATATTAAATGATGTACTAAGTGGATGATTTGACAATTATTATGACTGTTAATTTTATGAAATTATGTGATAGTTAAATTAATATCGTTTCAAGAAAGTAGAAGTCTCACAGAAATCCGACTAGGGTTAGTAACGATGATGGCAATGACATTGTGGCTCTTAAAATTATTGTTCTGGTCACAAAATTGTATTTAATGGTTCCTGAAATGCTCTTACGAACCAGTACGATAATATAAACACGGTGCTTTAATAAATGACGTTACTTTTTCAAAAGTCTTTACTATGAACTATGAGGCTTAACGTTTATATGATGAATAAAATTTAAATCTAAACACGATGGAAAGATTATGAATAGTTGTTTAAGATGTATTTTTAATGGTTGTAGGTTGGGTAGAGATTAAGCGTTACAACCAAAATATAAGTTTTTAGTACTATGGACTAATCTTTCATAAATTTATTATTAAAAATATAGCATTTTCGCACTTACAAAGTAACAAACTTAAATATTACTTAGGTTTCGGTGGTGGATAAAATAGTGAAATGCTTTTATTCAGTATTTAATCATGAGTAATGTTTATCTTAACTCCATATTTTACAATATCATCAAAGATAAAACTGTATTTATGATTTTTACAATTGCTTGTTTTATTTAATAAGTACCTGTCTTAATTTACGCAAAAACAAAGTTAATTTTGAAATTGACAAGTTTAATTTGTGAGTTGACTTGAGTTCGTAAGATTGACTGTTTTAATGTAATATTTGATTTGCAGTAATCCAGATTTGGACAAAAAAGGTAGAATGATGCACGAGGCCGAAGGAAGAATAATTGCAAAATAATAAAACAAGATGGCGCTGCACCACCTGGGGCCTATTTCACCAAGTCTGCATATTATGTTACCTAGTCATTAACAATTTTGATACAGTTGTCCGTGTCTTACTTACATTTTTGGCAATTTTCAGTAATTCTTGACATGAAATCGGGCATGTGTAAGATTTGCGTTACAATTGTAGTGTTTTCGTTGTTAGTACCAAAATGGAGTTTCTTATTCAGAAGATTTTTTAAAGAACGAATAATTTTCTTTTTTGATAATACTGATTTTGAGTTTAAAGAAAAAATTAGATCACCCCAAAATAAACCGACGGCTTACATATGTCAGCGACATTTATGTCGACGTGGTGAAATAGGGCATAGATCTGAAACAAAATGCAAAGCCTTTCATCATGTCTAGTGTTTATATTTAATATAAAAAAAAATACCAATACAGGTTGTATTGGTAATGTACGGGAAGGTAACATATGGAATGATTTGGTAAGTTTCTCAGTTTATGTATTGTGTTTTGTACTATCTGTGGCATGCATAAATAATAGGAAAATAAGATTGAATGCTGTTTTGGTAAATTCAAATCTAAAAGTATTTGTTTATAGTAAATGTCATATCATCATTTTTCAATTTAATTTATTTTTGACTATGGGTTGTAGCTCGTACATACAACTGTGTGCGTCGCTTTAGTTAAAAAAATATCCGTCCATAAAGTCGTATGTAGGACATACACCTTTATGACATGTCCAAATTTTAAGATACGTTTTTATGTTTTTGGGTAACAGCTAAATAGAGCACATATTTGAATTTATGAGTATTAACATGTATTTACGTGTTTACATGTAGGTATTTACATCAATATTATACTCTCGAAAACTTTTTTTCCAGAATCGAGCGATGTATTATCAAGTAACTATACCAGTATGGTTTCAAGTCTACCGTGTCTTTCATGTTCTATGCTAAAAGAAATCCTTCAAGAAGGTCCCGACCCTGAAAAAGCAAGAAATCAAGCAGTAACGTCAAATAGTCACAGATCTAGTTCCGATGTAACACCGACGGAATTACCAAGAAAAGATTTTTTTGAAAGTGAAATTGACACTTCTCTGCCTCGATGTAGTTACTCGTTACCCTCAAATGCTGATGTTCGCTCGCCCAGTACTATAAGTAAAGCTAGTACACAGTTGAGTTCAGGTCAGGTTTCATATGCTTGTTCGTCAAATGATAAGACACTGGTTAGCAGAAAGAGCCATAATCGACAGCGCCGCCGCGATAAATGGGAGGACATCAAAAGGAAGTGTTTAAAAAACCTAGGTAAGGCCTATTTGTAACGGAGTTAATAGAGATGCAAAAAGTTTGAAAAAAACTTGTTCAGGCACTTGTCGACGACTCAAATGCTTTCAAAAGTTTACTGAACAGGAACGTGAAAAAAAATTCTCGTCTTTTTGGCAACTTGGAGATCACTCTTGGCAGTGGGATAACATAGCTAATCATACTCAAGTTGCTGAAACTCGATATACTGCTACTTCACGGGCTGTGTCAAGACGCAAAAAAACCGTAAAGTATTATTTGCCTCTAACCCGTGATACTGAGGTATCTAATAAAATACTGGTCTGTAAAACGATGTTTTTGAACACCCTTTCAATAGGAGAAAGAACAGTTCAAACAGCATTATCAAAGTGAAGCTTAGGTGTTGGGTCTATTTCCCCAGATCGTCGTGGAAGAGCCAGAGTTCTTGTTATAGATGATGAAATAAAGCAAGGAGTAATTAGACACGTGAAAACATTTCAATCAGTGGAACGCAAAAAGTCGTCTAAACTTTATCTAGGTAGCGATCTTACGTTTACAAATATGTTTTCTCTGTACAATGAGTGGTGTGCGGCTGAAAGTATAATAAAAAAAGCTAACACCGTTAGACAAAATCATGATATTATAAATCAAAATTTAAATGTATCATTTCGTGTACTTAAAAATGTCATGTGTACAACCCAAACAAAAAAACAATGAACGATGAAGAAAACTTTTATATACACCCGATCAATCGTTCGCATTAGTTAGGTGGTCTAAAGGTTACCCTCCTTTTTATAATGCTAAAGAATTGAGCGTAACTGATTTTCATAACTATAAAACATTATCAGGCAACAAATGGGTTAAAAACTCCAAAAAAAATATATATAAAAAATAAAACAGAATAAAAAAGTGGAGGTAATCTTCAATGAGCCTCATATTTTAAATTATCGGCACAATTTTGAAGATAAAAACAACATGAGCTTAATTACTAAAATAAACCGGCCAAGTGCGTGTCGTGCCACGCGCAGTGTAGGGTTCCGTAGATGCTCGTCGTCACCATATTTTTTTTGGAAAGAGTATATTTTAAGTATACTTCGTCTAAGTCACTTTTAACGTTTTCTTCTAATAAATTTTTGATAGGTCAGAAATTTTCTAATACATAAGTTGAACGACTGTTACTCGTAAACTAACAAATGTATTAACTGTTATAATTTTCCTTAAAAATTAATGAAAAGCACTATCATCATGATTTTTTCCAGGTGTTTCAAGCCAATAGTCTAGCTTTTAGAGGGTGGAGGTGGGACGCTCTACACAATCAAAAATTAACACTTTAAAATTCAGGATCCATAAATCGTAAAATAGTTTTTGGAACCCTGAAGTTATTTTTAAAGAACCTATTTAACGATAGCCCCGCGATGGGGAAGACGATGAAAAAATAAATTCATCTCCAGGTAACATCGCTATCCTATATTTTTTTAAGATTTAAACATCTAGCAGTCAAATGCTTAAATAAACGTGACGCGGGATTTGCGGGACTGGAAAGAAGAGTGCATGTGACCTCTCGCGAGCACAATTGCTCGGTGACTAGCGGTGACTACTATCTTACATTGCAAGAGGAGTAAGAGTTAACTAACGGTTAAAAAACGAAAAAAATATAACGGTCGAAAAATAAAAAAATGTAGTATTGCTATTTTTTCTTTCAAATGTCTAATACTTGTAAAGGTATTCATTTGTCATTGTGGGTTATCACCATGCGAAGATATGGCACTGCCTTGCAGCTTAAGAAGGGTTAGAGAAAATTCGACATGGTCATCAAGGCCGCGCTAGAATAATTCAATAGTCAGTGCATTCACCCGGATAGCGAAGGGTGAGAGTTCGAGTCCTGTCTGCCGCCTGGTCCGCGTTGTTTAATAAATATAATTAATTTCGTAATACTTTGTTTAAATTTTATAATTGTTTAAAAAATATTTTGTTACCCATAATTAAAGTAATATTTTTAAATTGATTACTGGAAGTAAAACCGAGATAACATAATTATTATACATAAAATATATTTTATTACGTTTCAAATCATAAGTTTCGCTAAGAGGTGGTTATAAGAAGTGTCAGTATATTTTATTATTTTTGAGTATTATTCGTGACTCAAATTGAGCTTCGGTCATACCAATACCACTAATACAGAGAGACTGATGAAGATTAATCTTAATCTAAGTTTTTACATAAATATTGCATTATAAAGTAAATTTTATAAAAAAATATTGATTTATTTACTTCACCTACTCACACAATTGGCTGAAACGTCGTTTTATATATATATATTTTAAACACGTCCGTAGTTTAAGGCTAGTATATGAAACACACGACCATATTGGCGCTGTCCAAGGGGGCTACTTAATTACGAAAGGGTGTAACATTCTTATACGACCTTTTTTTAAAAAAGGTTTAAAGTCGTAACTTTAGATTTTCTACTATTATTTCGAAATTATAAATAAATATTTCCAACACTCACACCAATTAGCCTAGCCCCAAAGTAAGCACTGTAAGGCTTGTGTTATGGGATACTAGGGTAACGGATAGAACATAGAAATACATATTAAACATTCATGACTGGAGTACAAATGCTTGTATTCATCACACAAACATCTGCCCCCACCGGGATTCGAACCCGGGACCTTTCGAGTCGGTGACACCATGAAACCCGGCGTACAAACTACTTGGCCACGGAGGTCGTCGTTAATATAATAATTAATTCAATAAAAATATTCACTTAAGGTTATTTAACCTGCTACAAATAGGTTGGTCCAAAATTTAAAGCAATCATTTTATTGCAGCTTGCGTAATACATGAAAATTCCTTATAATCAATCTCATCCAAAATCATATATTTGTATAAGGTCACGCATTAGCGTTGGAGGTGTCGAAATTTAATTGTATAATAAAATAGTATCTAATGATGCTGTTGTTTCAGTGAAAACATATATAAATAGTAGAGGCAATATTATGTTGCAAGTGGGTAAACATCGGTTCTCTATGACAACACGTGGTCTCTTAAGTGACAGATGGACTTGCACCCTAAAGCCACGTACCACATGCAAAGCCTTTATCACCACCACTAAAGATGGAGAGATTGTCAAGAAAAACTTCTATCACAGTCACCAATAAAAACTTAGTACGGATATGAAATGCAAGGTTTGTAAATGCATTTTTTTACTTTACAATGAAGAAGATTTCATTGGTGTACTGATATAGTATGGTGTAATAGCAAAAGTATAATAGTAGTTTATGCGACTGCCATATAAGAAGGGGTATTAAAACACGGAAGTCCCTTTATTGCATAAGGTGAAGCCGAATGTAATAATACTCCAGTGTTTAAATACCTAAATTATATGCATTCAGCCCGAAAATATCGCCAAATGTATTAAATAAAAAATAAGAGTGTACTATAACGATTCAAAAAAAAATAAGATACAGCTAGCAGTACTATTTTGAATTTTATTTTTTAATGTTATGTATGTGCGTTTATAAAGTAGTTACGTCTGTATTTAACCACCTTTAAATTCGTAATTCGAATATTTTGACATGAGAGTAGATAAATTCCTATATTGAAATTACTTCTTGCCATATACGAATATACAAGCAACGGATGGAATATTAAATGTGTTTTTTTTTCTAGTGAGAAAACTTTGGGGTAAACGCGGTAATATTATGTTGCAAGTAGACAAATATCGATTTTCTTTGGCAAATAGATATGCGAAAACTGACAGATGGACTTGCTCAAATAAGAGACGGACTAAATGCAAAGCTTTCCTCTGCACCACTAAAGAAGGAAAAGTAGTCAAGAAAAACTTATATCACAATCACCGTGGAAATTTTTAACGTAACATTTTGTAAAAAATGAATTTGTCATCAAAATAAATGCTTTTTTAAGAATTGTTTTGTTTTTGTGAGGTGTTCAGGTTTTTGTTCAAGTTATTGTTTAGTCAAAACATAAGTTTGGACGTTATTTTCCTTACATCATCACTTCATGGTCATGATGCTTGTCAGCGTGAGTCTCGCCTTGCAGGTACCTCTTAAGTTATTGCTTTAATATATTAAAGTAAACACTCTTTTTGGATAAAATGACAGAGTAGATACCTTTATTTCGAATTTTAGAATACTTAACGAAAAAGAGGGCTTATATTTTGAGCTTATATTGATAAAAGCGTTTAACATAATAGATACATTTACAACCTCACTTTTGTGTTTATATACATATAATAAAATAAGGTATCCATATCAAAGTTAGGTACCCATGACTTCTAATACTTATAACATAAATGCAAAAATGTGTTTCTCTGTCTGTTAGCGCTTTTCGCTCAAACCGCTGACCCATTGTGAAGAAATTTGGTATGAAGATAGTCTGAGTCCCGGGATAGATTATGATAGTTTTTATTCCAAAAATCATCCTTTATCTATGGCACACCAATTTTTACACACAGACGGAACATGTATCTGCAAAGTTTTTTAACTTAAGACGAGACACAAGAATTTC
Organism: Chilo suppressalis; assembly: GCA_902850365.2. NCBI lineage: Eukaryota > Metazoa > Arthropoda > Insecta > Lepidoptera > Crambidae > Chilo > Chilo suppressalis. Next base: position 6,306,282 of record OU963906.1, on the reverse strand, counting down.
GCAGGTTCATTAAGTACATGTATTTATTACTTTAGTTATAAAGACAGTTCTGGTTTTCGCTTTTAACACTGATTTGGCAAAATGAAAACAATAACAATACGATTTAACTGATGTTTACGAATTAAGTACTTAGTATCTATTTATTTCTTTTGTTAATTAAATGATTTGTAGAATCTAGTTAAGTATCTTTTTCTCCTATTCACATTGTTATTTTGTATAACTCGATCAAACAAAAGGATTACTTTGTCCATAAAGTGAAAGTATCGAGTACTAATTTAGACATCCTATATTCTTTACATTCAACCATATATTATTTCAGCCGCTATATTTAAGACAGAAAAAGGCAAACTGGCCTTATGCGCAGGTGGTTACCGTTTTAACAAGCAGAGCATGAGAGGCGAGCTGACGCGATGGCAATGTACCAAGAAGACGCGCACCAGATGCAAGGCCTTCGTCACAACCGTACAGGGGTTGATCATAAAAAATAACTTCAATCACAATCATCCTTGAGCGATTCTTCTGTTTACTAACACTGAGCAAGTACATGACGTATTATAATTTCTGTTTAAAGAGAGTTTATGAGAGTTTATAAACTACTCCAATGCGTTTATGCACATGTTGTGTGTACAGCTAATTAAGGAGTACCTCTAGAATGGCATTTTTAAAATAAAATAAAAACGTCACGTTTTCTTATACATAATTGAGCTTATTAACTAAGAATTTAGCACTAAATATTAAAACAAAAAGCAGCCCAAGAGAGTTAACAATCTATTAACGAATTCCAATAGGCTATGAATCCAATAATTGCGTATTTTTAAACTAAATTATATTATACATTTGTTAATATATTAATTATATTTTTATAATCAGAATGTGGCTTGTATTTTTCAACCTTTTAATCAACCTGTTTGCAAGGTAAATGAATACAGTCAAATAATATTTATCTTGACGAGTGACGGAGCTACCTTTGGCAGACTTTTATTGAGAGTTCGGATATTTAAATATCCGAACGGTCAATTCGGATATCTAAATATACCGAACGCTCAATTCGAATATCTAGATATTCGTACGCTCAATAAAAGTCTTCCGAAGGTAGCTCGGCAAAGTAAATAAAATCATAAAATTCAGACGACGCATCCTGCAAAGGCCTATGCTCAGCAGTGGGCGTAGTACGGCTGACATGATGATGATGATGATCCTGAAAAGGATGCGAATTGTCAGTAATTAAATAAATCAGTGCATCTAAACCGTTGAAACTTGTTTCTTTATAGTATTTCTATATTTACCGAATATGTTTCTAGTGTTTTATTCAAATAATCTCCTACATCTTTGATTTTTTTCTTTTAGTGACCCAAATTATTACTCCGCGTGGGACCGAGATGCTGGCATGCAGAGGGTACAGGTTCTCAAAGGCTTACGCTTCAGGATTGAGAACCAGATGGCAATGTACTACCCGATCTCGAACGAAATGCAGGGCATACCTTCTCACAAGCAACAATACTATTTTGAGGAGCAATCACAGTCATAATCATGCCGATAAACCGGAATCAGACACAAAACCAAATGAAGTCCAATTCATTCATACGTCGACCGGCGGGCTTGCTCAAACTTTTTAGTTTTATTTTTCTCTTTTTCTGTTAAAGGATAACTACATAATCCGTTGTTAGACTTGCGATCAAAATTTCTGTCAACTTTAGTAATCAGCGTATGATTGATAATGATTTGCCAATAAAGATAATTTTGCATTAGATAGGTCAACTTAACATTGGCTGTGATCAATGTAGGATTTGTTATTGTACTTATTTGGCAAAATAGCAAAATGGCAATCCTTCTTATGTTTAATTCTTCTTCTTTCATGCATTACAATTCGTCTTTATTTTTTACAGTAAAATACCCTAGATTATTCAATAACTATTAGGTATTTATAACTTATTAAAAATTGCCTTTACATAAGTAGTTAAAAGACGATTTCCTGCACTCCAACTTGAAATTAAGTTAGATGTTTGTAGTTATTCTATAATTTATAGTCAATTCATGCATTAGATTTTAAGTTTTTCTTTATATAAGTATCGACCTATTAATTTAGTTTTATGTGATATCGTTTACAAAACAAGTAAGTAGTACAGTAAAAATCGCATACGTCAGCACATGTGTAAACGCTATATAATTACGTATTATTGTGTATATATAATTTTGATTATCAGATCATGATCAGTACTAGAAATTAGTTTAAGAATCAGAACCGGTCCTTCAGTTTAGCGGGGCATGCATTAACCATGAAACAGAGAAGGTATAAAGCCACTGTCACCATAATTATAATGACATTATGATAATCAAAACAAATAAAAAAAAAAATATATTTCTGAATTGGAAGAGTAAACCATTACTTTTATTTATAACTCCTATTTCACCAAGTCGACACATATCACTGACATATGTAACATTTTGTTACGTTTGTCCGTAAATGACAATTATGTTGTGAAACAATATTAATAATTAATAATTTAATTATTATTAAGTAATAATTCTAATTTAAGGTAATTTCTGGAGTCGAAATATTTGACAATTTGTTAGTAATTCTTGACAGGAAATCGGGGCAGGAAAACTTTATAAGTTGTGGAGCACATTTGCCAAGAAATAGCCACGGCGTTTACAAAACGCTCCGTAAATAGAAAACAACAAAAAATATAATAGTGCATAATAAACAATTAAGGTATTCGAGCAGATTTATTGACACGGGCTACTACGTTGAACTAGTCGTCGCAATAATTAAGACGCAACTTCTACTTTGATTTATAATCCGATTTGGATAATGATGATTTTCTTTCGATTATTAATTTAATTTAAAGCACAGCAGCATGTCCGATTCTTGAATCAGAAATTCCCTCGCCTGTTCACAGAATAACGAAACTTTTAGCTGTTTGGGTAAACTAGCATAAAGATGTCGGACAGTGAAAGAAAATAATATTTTGTTCTATTCAAAGTCCATACTTTTTTGCTTGTCGATATGAATTATTGAGTCATTTAGGTGCATTGCATTAGAAATAGTTTCGTGGTTTAATATTGGTTGAAAAGAATTTCAATGTCACGTCGACCCTTACATAAGTATCTTATCTAACGTATAAACTTTTATAGAAAAAGATTAAACCTAACGGTAAAGGAACCATTGCAAGAAAACATGTAGGTAGGTTTGTATTGGTAACATTTGTACTGTGTTTTCCAGAGCCTGCTTTTGGAAAGACGAAGAGTGGGAATCCAGTGTTGTTTCTTGGGGAGCACCGCTTTAATCGCGTCACTGCTTGCAAGGGTCCTTCAATACGCTGGACTTGCGTTAAGAAACCCAAGGGTTGTCGCGTCACTGTCAGAACTGTTGATAATGTCATCATTGTGCAACACAATATACACAATCATTAAAGGTTTTTACACACACGCTCAGACATACTCATAAACTCACGCACACAAACACTATTACTTCTATTTTGTTTTTATTCAGTATGAACAACATACTTTAATAATAAAAAGATAGTAAAAATTAATTTGTTTTGTTCAGTAGTTTTGAGAGTTGAGGCCTGGGTGTCAGTCTGCTAAGTTTGAGTAACGTGTGTCAGTCAATAGGGTTTAGTAGTTTCGATTTTAAACACAGTTACCGTTATTAAAACAAAAAATTACAAATGTATTTGTTTACTCATTTGTTATTGTTATCTATATGTATTTTATATTCTTTGTTTTAGTAGCAGGAATTGTGTTAAAAAGCCATACCATCGAACCACTATTGAGACACGATTTTGACGTGAGCCTTATGCAAGCGTCAGCAGTGCTATTCTGTAAAATTTCACGCGTGGATCCGATGTGGATTCTATATGAATCCGCGCGGATTCACATCGGATCCGCGCTTAAAAATTTTACAGAATAGCACTGCTTTCTTTACAATTTATCGTATTGAAGTACTTCATTGTAAATGAAAAATGTTCGACTTATATGAAGAAATAAAATTAACTTTATAAACTTTTGCCAAAGGTTAAGTATTTGTTTATTTTTCTCAATACATTTACGTACGTGTATGTATTATATTTCATTCCTCTATAAATCTCCCAGAGCAAAATTGTTTTTTTTCTTTAATTACTAAACGTCGCGATTACCAATATTTGTTTCAAATCTGTTACGCAGTGAGTGAATTATGTAGTTCTGTTAATTTTACTTTAGTTTAATGTCCTCGACATTCAATTAACCTTGTAGTGAGCTTTGCAACGAAGTACCTTCGTCACACGTTTAGAGAGAATATTAAAAAAAAAAACATCTCTATGTCATCTGTCACCGTCTGTCAAGTCATTAATTTTAGAGTTTATGTACTGTCAACAGCGTATTATAATTAAGAAGAAGGAGAAGTAGATCCGGACTTTTTGGCGGGATCGGAAAGCGTCACTTAAGCAGTTTTGTTTTTCTTGTTAATAATTATGTTGTGGCGGATGTTAGTGTCTAATAATGGTGGATTATTAACCCCTAAGTGTTCGGAAACATGCACAAGTGTTGGCAAGTGAAACAAAATAGCGGAAAGTGTCTTTCGACGTTCCCTCAAGAAGTCCACGGGGAGGTTCCAGTAAATCCCCACACATTTACTGAAACATAGGGAAAGGGGGATTGACTTGACTGCCACTTACTTTGACTTGACTAATATTTGGACCACGAGTGCTATAGAATATGTAAACATTTTACACTTGACATTGGCTAAATGCACAAACCGTGCGAAGCCATATAGAAAAAAAAGGAGAAGCAGAGATCAATATTATTTAATAATTGAGCCTTGCTACGTAACATACTAACAACAGTATGTTACGTAGCAAGGCTCACTACAAGGTTAATTGAATGTCTTCGGACATTGAACTTCGTATAACCGGGGTTGAACTTCACTGTCAGGTAAGTTTCTTTAACCACTAATAGTTCTTTTACGCAGTGAGGGAATTATTTCTCTATCTGTTCTCTTTGGAGTGTGTTAGAATATAGAAGTTCAGCGGTAATCGGTTCAGGTAATATTGTATTAACTGAAGAGGGCAAAATTAGGAAAGAAGATTTAGATAAAGTTATTGTTTTTATCACCGATGAAGATAAGGGTAGAAAGATCGAAAAAATTGAGAGTCGTTGAATTGCAGATACTTTAATGATTACAGTATGTTATTAATATGTTTTATTTTTTTTACAGTTCCGAAATTTCTGACAACCAAGAATGGCAACCCGGTAATAGAGGTGGGCCCGTACCGGTACAACCGAGTGTTTAAAAATAAAGGGCCCAAAGTCAGGTGGACCTGTGTGAAGTACTCGCGCGGGTGCCGTGCAGCCGTAACTACAATTGAAAATGTGATCATTAAAACCCTGAACAATCACGATCACTGAAATCGTGCTTTTCGAGAGGCAAGTTTCGAACAGAATGGTCAATTGTTCAATCAACGTTTATGTTGAATCTAAACCACCTCAGCTGTCATTTTAATATCGATGGTCAACATGTATCTATATACAAAAGTTCAAAGTAGTAATTTTCTGTATTCATAAAATAATAAGTTCAATTTACAGCAGGCCGAGCGTGTCGTTTTCTTCCTTGCAATGTTTTTCTATAGATTAACATAACAATATTATTTATTCATTGTGAATGTGATCACAATGCCACGTGATATTAAATAAATAAATAGCTTGTATATACTGTACTTTATTTCGGAGTTGACTATTTAGTTTTAAGATCTCTTTTTAATAGTCTAAACAACGAACTATTGGAAACCTAATCGCCTCGTCTCTGTTACTCCTATGTCAAATTCAATCTCAAATTCTGTCCATTCCACAATGACTCATAACATTAACATTCCGGAAGGAACGGAGATGGCGCTGTCGTCACGTAAACATCGACGTCGTATTTAAAATTGATTTATAAATATAAAAAGTGAATTGTTCTGCTTAGCGAGTAAATCATACTGATATATTTCATGTGTGAAATATGTGGAAATGTAGGCCAGTGGAAATACCACCATACAGTGAAAATAAACAATAAATTAAAATTATCATCAGTGACCCATAAAAACAGTGTAAAAAGCTTATTTCAAGTATATTAAACAGAAGAATAATAATAAATGATAACAGTGTTAGTGACAAAATTAAAGATTTAGTGAAAATACGTTTTAATTTTTTTTTTGATGAATCATAAAATAACGAACTTTAAAAATTCAAATCTCTGTGCCTAGTATATTCGGAAATTTCGCTGTTACAAATATCCGCTGCGTGGCCGCAAGGTTTAAACAGCGCGGCAGCGGCTTTGCAAACTCCGCGGGTCGCCAGTTCAAATCAAGTTGAACGACTGTCTATTAATTGATGTTTCCATTTTTGTCTGCACCACCAACGATATAATGATTGAGCACCACGTATAAGTTCTTCATTTAAATTACATCCATAAATTACATTATTACTGTTTGTGTTTTACTCACAAAAAATCACAATAAACGCCATCTGTTTCTTCTTCCATACCAAACAGCTACTCGAACCTTCAGTGTTTGCTTCACTCTTAACAATCAATAAACAAGTTTCTTAAAAATTTCGCAAGATGGCAAGCTCCGATAAAATATGTGCAGGATGTTGTCAGAAAATACCTGATAGATACTACTTATCATGTTGTTTATGCACACAAAGTTATGATATTCAATGTGCAAATGTACCTTTGGTAAGATTTATAAATACAATGACGCCGGATCACAAATTGTCTTGGAAATGTCCCTTATGTTGCTCAAAAGTTGCAAAGACAAATAACTCAAACACCCCTGTTCGGCAAAATTACGATGAAATAAATTGCGATCTGAATTTAAATAGAAAAAGCCAACGAAGACGCCAAGCGATATCGCCAGTAGCCGACGATTCAAATACTTCCCTTGAAGGGGATACCTTTTTAGAACACTCAACGCAAAATACTCCAATAAACAGCATTTCCTCATCAAACTTGGCAACTCTAGAGCAAATAAATATATCTATACAAGAAAATCTACAGCAAAATAATAAATCTATCTTACAAGCAATACAAAATACTATTCAGAGGGAAATTGAATCAGCTATAAAAAACCTAAGACAAGACTTTATACAAAACTTTGAATACTTGAAATGCAGACAGACTAAAACCGAAGAAAATATTTTAACCCTTGAACAAAAAATCAAAAGCCTGCAAAATGAATGTTCAAAATTGCAAAAAAATTATAATGAATTTCAAGAAAAGTTACATAGTTCAAAATCCCTAGATACCACGACTGACATGAAATTCGAAAAATATATTGTCTTGCATGGATTATCTTCTGAATATCGCGAAACGGAGGATGATTTAGTAGATCGAATTTCATACATTTTTAAAGATGTACTAAATATACATTTACCCCCATACATCGAAGAAGTAAATTTCATAGGGCATAGAGGAAAGAATATTAGACCAATAAGGATAGAATTATCAAATAAAAGACTAAGGAAATATATATTACGTAATGCAGCATATTTTAGAGAGGTTGGTTTGGGCATTTCCGAATACCTAAGTGAGTCGGATCTAAAACAAAAGCGCGAACTGAAACAGGCTCTTATGGAGATCCGGAAAAAGGGTCAAAATGCTGTCATAAGGAAAGGAAAGCTAATAGTAGATGGAAAAGAGTTTACTGGACCCGGACTTAACCATATCATCAGCGAAGTAAATGGAAATAATACAAATCCTACCAGGCTTAACAAAAACCAGTCCTTTCGATAAAAACATAAATGTTTTCTACCAAAATATGCAAAGCGTAAATAACAAAGTACACCTACTAGAAGATTTTATTGAACGAAACCGTAACCTGCATATTATTTGCCTAACAGAAACATGGTTAAACAAAGAAAAACTTGAACTCTTTAATTTAACTGGATATCGGATAGCATCGAGCTTTTGTCGGAAAAGTAGAAAGAAAACCGAAGGGGGAGGCGTGTGCATACTGGTAAAGGAGAACCTAGAGACTAAAGAAAGAAAAGATATAGAAAAAATTTCTCAAGAAAACATCTTCGAAATATCTGCAGTTGAATTAACTAGACAAAACGTAGTTATAATTAATTTATACTGGCCAAATAGTAATAAGAATAGAGATGTATTTTATGAGTGTATCGAAAAACTCATGGCATTATTATCATTGAAGGACACTTCAAAATCTGTTATAGTGGGGGGAGATTTTAATGTGAACTTTATGGCAAATAGTCTAGAAACAAATAACTTAAAAAAAGCAATGTTAATGTATAATTTTCACCAGATAGTCAAAGAACCCACCAGAGTAACTGAAAATACTTCCAGTTGTTTAGATCTTATTTTTTTAAATTTTGAGTCAAACAATCACCATTTAGTAGTAAATGATTTCGCTTTCTCAGACCATAAAGGCCTGATCCTCTCCGTACCATTATGTATGCAGGCCCCTAAAAACTTCTTCCTACTGAAAAGATTATTTAATGACAAAAATATTAATAAATTTAAAAAAGAACTGCAAGGAGTAAAGTGGTTTGAAATAATAAAACCAGACCAAAACACCAACACCAACTATGATGCATTTAATATTGTTCTCCAACAACTCTTAGATAAGTATATACCCAAGTTAGCTATAAAACTATGCCATGCACCTGCAAAATCAAAACTTACTCCAGCCCTTAAAGTATCCTGTCGAAATAAGAGATTATTAAAATTGATTAAAATACAGGCAAAAAGTAAAATATTAGATAATTATTATAAAAAGTATTGTAAACTATTAAAAAAGGCTGTACAAATATCAAAAAAGATAGAAAACACTCATAAATATTCAAACTCAAAAAACAAAAGTAAAACTATGTGGCATATAATTAACAAAGAATTGAATTCAAAACCCCGACTACTTAAACAAAATATTGTGTTAAAACAGAACCAATCAATATATAAAGACCCAAAAATAATAGCGAATTTGTTTAATGACTACTTCTCAACAATCAGCAACACCCAAAAACTTACAAGCAGCGAACACTCAAAAATTGTAAACTCAATACAGAGTTCACTCTATTTACAATCTCTAGAGCCCAGAGACACTTACAAAATAATAAAAAATCTTAAAAGTAAATCTAGCTTTGGAGTCGATGACATCCCCCCATGCTTAATTAAAAAATGTGCGGAAGAATTGACATTACCATACACACTATTAATAAATCAGTCCTTTCAGGAGGGATGTTTTCCAGATTCCCTAAAAATATCTGTAGTAAAGCCAATACACAAGAAGGGCGAACAAACCTTAGTAAGTAATTACCGTCCTATTGCACTCCTACCGACATCTGCTAAGATATTTGAAACAGCTATGGCTAATAAAATTATAGCATTTTTAGAAAAGTTTAAAGTTCTTCACAAAAATCAATATGGTTTCCGCAAAAACAAAACAACCACTCTAGCCGTCTATAAGTTATTACAAAAAGTTTTTGATATAATTAATAATAAGAAACACGCAATAAGCTTATTACTCGATATGAGTAAAGCGTATGATAGAGTAAATTACAAAATTTTACTTGATAAACTCTACGGGCTCGGTATAAGGGGACTAGCATTTGAGTGGTTTAAATGTTATCTTCGGAATCGACACCAGAGCGTAGAAATACAAAATGTCAACTTCGAAACTGGAGAAATTAGACATATCAGATCTGATTTTACCCCTATCACCGGATCAATACCACAAGGTAGCGTTCTAGGTTGTATACTCTTTCTGATATACGTGAATGACCTGTCAGATTCAATTCCTTTTGATAATGTGCTTTATGCAGATGACGTTTCAGTAGTCTTTTCCTGCACAAGCACTGATTCACTTAAAGTAAAATTGGACGCGACATTAGATTCGCTTACAAAATGGCTAGAGTGTAACAATCTACAGCTTAACCTGGAGAAAACTAAATTAATGGAATATAGACCTCATCAAAAGACCCCATTAAACATCAACTACAAATACAAATCCAACAAATTAGAAACTGTAAACTCTGCAACCATGCTAGGGATAGAGCTAGACTCGCATTTAAACTGGAAACCACTTACTCAAAAGCTAACAACTCGATTGTCCTCTCTCGTATATGCACTGAGACAGTTGAAACGCAGTACTAACCTTAATACCACCCTTTCTGCATATCACGCATTTGTCCATTCCAGGCTGACCTATGGCATTATATTGTGGGGTAACTGCACGGATATTCGTGATGTTTTTGTCCTCCAGAAAAAAATTATAAGAATACTTGCAAATATAAAACAGACAGACTCCTGCAAACCATACTTCAAAAAGTTTAAAATACTTACCATAACATGCCTATACATCTCTGAAGCCTGCAAGTTTGTGAGAAAACATATCGAATTATACTCCCCAGTAAAACTAGTAAGACGTAATGATCGCTACCAGAATAAACTGAAGCTCCCGTTTTCAAACTTGAAATTGGTATCTAATTCTCCACACTCCATGATAATTAAAATTTATAATCACATACCCAACAATATTAAAAATTTGGAAAACGATACAATTTTTGAAAAATGTCTAAAGGAATATCTTATTAATAAATCATATTATAATATATTAGAATTTTTCCAAGATAAACATATTTGATATATAATTTTAATGAAGTAATAAAAAAAAAAAAAAAAATTGCATGACATACCTCTATATTATATTAAAAATTCTGAGTGTGAAAATTGTATATTAATATCTATAGTTTTTAAATTGTAAAATATATGTATTTTTTAATTTTAATTTTGGTAAGATGCGTGTTTAATAATTGAATTGAATTTTTTTATAATATATTTGATTGTTTGTTTAATTAATAATAATAATTTAAGTAAAATTGCAACGCCCTTGCAGGGTGTCACATGTTTGTACAGGTTATGATAATGTTGTTTTTTGTACTATCTGTGGCATGCAATAAAGAATAAATAAATAAATAAATAAATAAATTCCCTACTATTATTTTTTATATTTTTATTTTATAAGCACTAACTGCTAGCATTATGTTTAAATCTAAAGAAAATTGAATTAAAATATTTCTAGTAAAATTTGCTTTAGGTTTAAACATCTAGCAGTTAAATGCTTAAAAAAATTAAATATAATAAACTACAATTGCTATTTCTTCTTTCAAATGTTTAATACCTTCTTGTAAAGGTATTTCGTCTGACATTGTGGATTGCCTGCAATGCAAAGGGATGGCGCTGCCTTGCAGCCTAAGAAATGCTAGAAAAAGTTCGACACGGTCATTAAGGTCTCGTTAGCATAATTACTTACGATATTACTATTTTTTTTTGTATATTTTAATACAGCTGGCCTACCCGTGGCAAGCCGTTACTTATAACATCTCTCATAATTATATGGCCAATTTTATTTTATGGTTGGACTTTATTTTTTAAATAACAGAAAAGAGTACCGACCTCTCCACGACCGTATATTTCAATGAAGGAGTTTGATTAAAAACGTTTCTACTTTTTTTTTATACAGAACCGCTATTTTTAACTTCAAGATTTGGTTATCCGGTGATACAGCTCGGCGAACACCGGTTCAACCGGATCACCACCTGCACCGGTCCCAGGGCTCGCTGGACTTGCGTCAAGTACCGGGCCGGTTGTCGCGTCAGTCTCATTACTGTCAACGACGTTATAGTCAGAATTCAGAATCAACATAACCATTGAAGTAATTCACTCAAAAAGTGACTAAATTAAAAGACAAAGTTAAGAAATGCTTAATCTTGTCTTTTTATTTAGTCACTTTTGAATGATGTTATTGCACGTAATGAAGTAGAATCTGCCTCCGGAGGAGGTAGAACCGAAAGGTTAACATTAACTAAAACAGTAAGCGCAACGACTAGGCCTGTTACTGTCGCCAGTAATGTTGTGAAATAAAACTGATTTATTTAAGATAGTACGTCTTTATTCGAGAAATATGAACAAAACATGAACTCAAAGTTAAAGTTGGTGTGAAATTCACATTATTATTATAAACTAAAATGTAACTAAACATCCGCTGCATTCCTTGACCATGATACCTATAGTAAGTGAGGATTACTAGCGTTCGAATCTTTTTATCATGTTTAAATATAATTTCTTGATTTAACTACTTTATTAAAATAACTCTTTCTTTTCTTAATTATAAATTGTTATTCTGATTTTTTTAATATAATAGTTATATAAAATCTGAATTGTTTGCATATATTTTAACTTTAATAATAAGATTTCAAAGTGTGGACATTTTCCACATAACCTGGTAATAAACTGTTAAAATATTTATTAACAGGGCTAATTTTTGGCATAACGAGGGCAGGAAACCCCGTAATCCAAGTGGGTCCGTATCGCTACAACCGTGTGAACAGGTGTAAGGGCCCGAAGGTACGATGGACTTGCATCAAAACGCCCGCAGGATGCCGCGCATCCATAACCACCCTCGAAGATATCATCATTAAAACCCTAAACAATCACGATCACTGAAATCGTGCTTTTCGAGAGACAAGTTTCGAACAGAATGGTGCATTGTTCATTAACGTTTTTGTTGAACCTAAATAATAACAATGATTTTTATATCAAAAGAAAATTGACCCCTCTGCTGCTTGGACCAAGTAGTTATCCGGTGATACAGCTCGGCGAACACCGGTTCAACCGGATCACCACCTGCACCGGTCCCAGGGCTCGCTGGACTTGCGTCAAGTACCGGGCCGGTTGTCGCGTCAGTCTCATTACTGTCAACGACGTTATAGTCAGAATTCAGAATCAACATAACCATTGAAGTAATTCACTCAAAAAGTGACTAAATTAAAAGACAAAGTTAAGAAATGCTTAATCTTGTCTTTTTATTTAGTCACTTTTGAATGATGTTATTGCACGTAATGAAGTAGAATCTGCCTCCGGAGGAGGTAGAACCGAAAGGTTAACATTAACTAAAACAGTAAGCGCAACGACTAGGCCTGTTACTGTCGCCAGTAATGTTGTGAAATAAAACTGATTTATTTAAGATAGTACGTCTTTATTCGAGAAATATGAATAAAACATGAACTCAAAGTTAAAGTTGGTGTGAAATTCACATTATTATTATAAACTAAAATGTGACTAAACATCCGCTACATTCCTTGACCATGATACCTATAGTAAGTGAGGATTACTAGCGTTCGAATCTTTTTATCATGTTTAAATATAATTTCTTGATTTAACTACTTTATTAAAATAACTCTTTCTTTTCTTAATTATAAATTGTTATTCTGATTTTTTTAATTTAATTGTTATATAAAATCTGAATTGTTTGCATATATTTTAACTTTAATAATAAGATTTCAAAGTGTGGACATTTTCCACATGACCTGGTAATAAACTGTTAAAATATTTATTAACAGGGCTAATTTTTGGCATAACGAGGGCAGGAAACCCCGTGATCCAAGTGGGTCCGTATCGCTACAACCGTGTGAACAGCTGTAAGGGCCCCAATGTACGATGGACTTGCATCAAAAAGCCCGCAGGATGCCGCGCATCCATAACCACCCTCGAAGATATCATCATTAAAACCCTAAACAATCACAATCACTGAAATCGTGCTTTTCGAGAGACAAGTTTCGAACAGAATGGTGCATTGTTCATTAACGTTTTTGTTGAACCTAAATAATAACGATTTTTATATCAAAAGAAAATTGACCCCTCTGCTGCTTGGACCAAGTGGTTATCCGGTGATACAGCTCGGCGAACACCGGTTCAACCGGATCACCACATGCACCGGTCCCAGGGCTCGCTGGACTTGCGTCAAGTGCCGGGCCGGCTGTCGCGTCAGTCTCATTACAGTCAACGACATTATAGTTGGAATTCAGAATCAACATAACCATTAAAGTTATTCATTCACTCAAAAAGTGACTACATTAAAAGACAAAGTTAAGAAATACTTAACCTTGTCTTTTTTTAGTTACTTTTGAATGATGTTATTGCACGTAATGTATTAGGATCTTCCTCCGGAGGAGATAGAAGCGGAAGGTTAACATTAGTTAAAACTTTAAACGCAACGATTAGGCAACCTTATGCTAGCCATACACACTACGAGAAATCGCTACGATTAGACTGTATGGCTAGCATTACAGTACTGTTACTGTCGCTAGTAATGTTACGAAATAAAACTGATTTCTTTACATCTTTATTCGAGAATCATGAATAAAACACTAACTTGAAGTTATAGTTGGTACGAACTTCAAATTATAATAAAAACTAAAATGTAACTAAACAGCCGCTACATGTCTTGCCATGTCCATGACCATGATACTGATAGTTAGTGAGGAGTTCGAATTTTCTTATCATATTTAATTAAAATTTCTTGATTTAATTACTTTACTTTATTAAAATTACTTAATAGAACCTTATTTAATTTCTTATTCTGTTTTTTTAATATAATAATGTCTGTCTAATAATGAACTCAAAGTTAAAGTTGGTGTGAAATTCACATTATTATTATAAACTAAAATGTAACTAAACATCCGCTACATTCCTTGACCATGATACCTATAGTAAGTGAGGATTACTAGCGTTCGAATCTTTTTATCATGTTTAAATATAATTTCTTGATTTAACTACTTTATTAAAATAACTCTTTCTTTTCTTAATTATAAATTGTTATTCTGATTTTTTTAATATAATAGTTATATAAAATCTGAATTGTTTTCATATATTTTAACTTTAATAATAAGGTTTCAAAGTGTGGACATTTTCCACATGACCTCGCTATTAACTGTTAAATTTTTTATTTACAGGGCCAATTTTTGACCAAACAAGGTCAGGAAACCCCGTGATCCAAGTGGGTCCGTATCGCTTCAACCGGGTGAACAGGTGTAAGGGCCCGAAGGTACGATGGACTTGCATCAAAACGCCCGCAGGATGCCGCGCATCCCTAACCACCCTCGAAGATATCATCATTAAAACTCAAAACGACCATAATCACTAGATTTATACTCGGACTATAAAGGTTTTGTAAAACAAAAGTTGGGAATGGAATCCTGATCCCAAGTATCTGCTGTCCGTCTGTACCACCTTACGCGGGTTATTTAGGATGGTCTCGCGCACTCCTGTCGCCCTACCGCAGGGCTAATCTAGTCAATTGACCCTACTTGCCTACACACATCACAATTGAGGAGACAATTGAGAGTCATCTCCTGCGACAGGAATGCGAGTAGCCGGTCTTACAGGAAGTAAATCTTGATTTATTTCTGTAATATGTACCATAATATATCAATGGGATGATATGTATTTTTTCCACAGATATTTACAAATAATACAAATAAAAAAAACCTTTGTATGTAACGTAATTTAATCGACGTGTTGTTAAATCATACTATAATGAAACGAAACCATGTGTGTATTCTAGCCTGAGTAGCATTTAACAGTTTTTTAAGTCTAGGTCGATGTAATGATAAGGTTGTTATATTACAAAGAAGTACAAAAAAACCTGGATGTTGGGCAAATTATTGGGTAATGCGTGTAGTATGCCCACAAATTGTGTTTATTGTTAATTTTATAATTTAATTGATCTCCTGTAGAATAATGATTGATTCCCTGTAATTGTAAAATTATTTATAATTAATCAGTTGAAAAACGAGTTTATAAAAAAAACCTTAAAGCCTTGATAATAAACGTCGAAATACGGTCATAGTTGGTAAAAGCTTTTTTCACAATATAAAATTCATATTTGACGTTATATTCGGGAGTAAACCGTAATCCTGGCAGGTTATTTTATGTAAGTATTTGGTACTTTTTAGGATAAGGAATGGATACCTTATAAATAGCAGCTTTAAATTAAATGATATCTAAATGTATGTACATTCCTGTTTCACGGTTCCCAATTTCTTGATCTGATTTTAATTAATTTGATATTTTTTATATGTCCTATTATATTTTTCATCTAGAATAATTGACATGAATGAATTGCACTTATAGCTATTAAAACTATTGTAATATCGATTGATATGATAGATTAAGTATGATGCCACTTATAAATTTAAAGATTTATTTCTAAATATTACAGTGATTTGTATCAGAATTCGAATTTCTTGTGTCGTGAATTTTAAATCTAAGATAAAATGGAAACTATAATTACTGCTTATTGTTTATTATGAATAGGAATAATTGTATAGAAAACCTTCTTGTTGCGTTCGATAATTCGCTTCGCTTCGCTTCGCTTGCTCCACACTTGTCCACACTGCCGTGACCGTGAAGCTCCACGATAAGCGTCAACGTGAATGGTTGGTTACTGGGGCTTAGTGCGCGTCCGATGTAGAGAGTCATCACCAACGATGTTAAATACCCCAGATACACCAACACGAACAAAATGATGGCCGAAACCTGTCCAAAAGGTATATTGGACAATCCACGGAGCTCCGTAAGATAATCGCGTAGTCAAAAACAATAAAGGCATTATTTAAACAATAAAAACCACCTTTAAAACATACTATATAAGGTCTTTATTAAAACGCTTGCGTCAAAAAGTTATGACAGTTCGAATTGCAAGCTCATCAAATTTTACGACTTATTTGCTATATGTGGAAGAATAAAGACCTTAATTCTTTTACTCTACGCGCAATATTGTATGCTCTGTTAGCAAAATAGCAGTTACCGATTGCGAGGAAGAGATGGCTATATTACCGACCATCCATTTGAATATCACAAATGACAAATATTTTCTATTAAATCAGTTTATAGTAAGTATTAGAACAAAATTTGCTTCAAATTAAAAATCATTGATTACTCTCTCTAACTACACGTATTTTTTTCGCATTTTGTCTCGGAGCTCTGCGACATCTTAACTTTTCAACGGTCCGCGCGTGACTGTGAACCAAGAAGTGCTTGAGTGGTGTTCAAGCGTTTCTTGATTGGGACACATTTTGAGCGCACGTGGTGTATGTATCTAGGATATTTAATATCGTTGGTAATTACTACTAACGTGTATTCACGCCATTATTTCACGGTATTTTACGGCACTAGTGTGGTGCGGACAAAGAAGTTAAAATGTACTCAATTTTATCATAAACATTAAATTGAAGACCATTAAGAAATATAGATTTTAAGAACTGCAAACCGCAACACTTATTACCTTAATTGTTTCTAACAAAAGCAGCAGCTTAAAGTTTAAAGCAATTAAAAAATGTTTAATGAATACGCAGTTAAACATGGTAATATTGTGTTCAATCTTAAAAGTTTACAAAAATAAACAAGTATTAAATATGTACTTAGAATGTATTTTATATTAAGAAAAATAAAAATACGTAGGTACTGTCTTGTCCGCTAGCCATATGGAATGTCAAATTGTGTTAGTAAATAGTACTATTGAGTTTTGGTATTTTTTTATTTTACTTACGGAAGTTAACTAAGGTATTAAAAGAATAGTAACCAACAAAAACATTGCACCATCGAGAAGTTCGACGGGGCTTTAAGAGGCACCTATGTTAATGATTGAGTGCATCTATCATCACCATCATCATCGGCCTTTTAATGATCCCACTGCTGGGTACAGGCCCTCTTTGTGGATGGAATAAGGAAGATGGGCCCACCACGCGGGCCCAGTGTGGGAGAGAGACTGTTTGAAATATTTGAATAATTGATCGTTTAACAGAATACCGGTACAATTTGTAATGCATGTTCCAGGGGTCGTATTCAGTGAGACACGTTTCGGTAACCCAGTCATAGAGGTGGGTCCATACCGCTTCACTCGGCAGACGGTGTCGCGCGACGGTCGCCGCCGCCGCTGGGGCTGCAGCAAGCACGCCAGCAGCGGCTGCCGAGCCGCAATCACCACTCTCGATGACCTCATCGTCAAAACCTACAATGAGCACATGCATTGACGAGCGGGCTACGCCCTTGGTGACGCTATCAGAGGTTAGTCCACACGGCTTTATTCGGTGTCACGACTCGGCCGCTGCCGCCGCTGGGACTGCAGCAAGCACCTCAACAGCGGCTGCCGAGCCGCCATCACCATCCTCTATGACGTCATCGTTAAAACCTACAGCGAGCACAGGCAATGACGTGGGGGCTGCAGCCTTGGTTGACGTTATCATTAGAATCTCCAACAAGACTAAATACAGGTGTCCTCATAAAAATATGATTACAATAGAATATACCTAAAGAATTGCAGTTAGTCGCACTATCCAATATAGCGTTGTTTAATTACTCATCATTAGGATGTCGATGTTGAATGAAATTATTTAGATAACCCTAGAGAATGTATTCAAATCACTTTATTGAAACCGTTATCCAATATTTCACAAATTCATTTGTATTGTATTTCAATGTATTTTTCATAAACTAAAACAGAATAATTTCGTCGGAAGAACGGTGGATAAGGTTAATAGAGAGTAATTCGACGCCAGTTTATTAGCTTCTAGATTGCAATGGGATACTCATATTGATGTCCTACAATGTATTCGACTGAAATAGTAGCTCATAAGATGTCTATTTAGTTTTTGATATTTAGTGAGTACCAAATGAAACCACGTGGCTGTACATGGCGTTTTTGGAGATGAGGGTCATGTCGCAGAAGTTAGAATTCTGGGGTTCTTCAATGAATATAATTTGAATTCAAGTTTAAGTAGCGGCAAACTTCTTGAGTAAAACAGACAAATAAACCTGCGAAGGAGACGTTTCTGTTTGAAAAATTGCTTATACGTAGGCTTCCTTGTATGTGCTCGATGCTCTAGAACAGTGGTTCTCAAACTTTTTAAATGACGGAACCCTTTTGGGAAGCAAAATACTTGATGGAACCCTACAATAAAACAATTATTTTTATAAGTGTATTCTATATTAATCAGCATAATAAAAGTACAATGTATCCGTTACTAATTATTATTTACTTCACCACTTGGTAAGGACAATAATAGAAAACATTAAAAAAGAAAAAATCTAACTAGTGGGAGGTATGAAACTGTTTTTTATTTTTCATCAATTGCTTGATATCAGGTTTGATGGAAGAAAGTTGGAGTCTCATATCAGCTTCGGCGTCCAGTCTATTGCGATATTTTGTTTTCGTGGCTGCGTAGGTAGAGAATCCTGTTTCGCACAAATATGTAGTTGGGAACGGGAGAAGAATATCCAGAGCCATTTGGCCAAGCATTGCATATTCATCTTGGATTCTGCACCAAAAATCATTAAGAGGCGTCGTTTTGAACAATGACTCCATACTTGTGTCTGATGACATTTCTAAAAGAGATTCATATATCTCATTTGACATGTTTTCAGGCTTTTCCAAGTTGGGTAAAAAAGGATTATGAATCCAGGAGTTCACTTTAATTTTTGTATTGTGTTCTTCGGGAAAATACTTTTCAAAAGATGCGCGCATCGAACTGAGATATTGGACCAATTCTTCAAACACATTATCTTCAAACATTTCTGAGTCGTTTTCGCTAACAAACTCAGTGAGTAACGTAAAACTTTCTATTTCTTTCTTACCAATGCAAATGATCCAAAAATCTAATTTTCTTTTAAAAGTAGTTATTTTATTATAGGCCTGAAACACTGTTGTCTGTTTACCTTGCAATGATAAATTTAATTCGTTAAGTTTTTGAAAGATATCCGCCATAAAAGACAATCGGAACAACCAAGTTTTATCATACAAACGGTCCTTCAAATTAAAAGAAGTATCTGCTGAAAGAAACATTTGTAACTCGGCTCTAAGTTCAAATAGCCTTGTTAAAGTTTTTCCCCGAGACAGCCATCGCACTTCTGTATGGAGCAGCAGTGTTTTATGTTTGCTGCCATAATCTTCACACAATAATGAGAACAATCGGGATTGTAGTGGTCGTGATTTGATAAAATTAATTATTTTTACCGCTTCATCCATAACTAATTTTAGATTAGACGGCATTTGCTTCATCGCAAGTGCTTGTCTATGCAGAATACAATGACTGGAACTACAATTAGGCGCTTTATTTTTCATTCGTGACACTGCTCCTGCTGTTTTACCTGTCATCGCCTTGGCCCCATCTGTACAAATGTCAATGCAATTGTTCCAACTGAGATTATGTTCTTCAAAAAATATATTTATTTTATTAAAAATTTCTTCCCCGGTAGTGTTTGTAAGCAGCGATGAACACATAAGCATGTCTTCTTCAAAAGAACTTTTATATGGATATCTCACAATAACCAGCAGGATAGCCAAACCAGCGACATCAGTCGACTCGTCCATTTGCAAAGCGAATCGTGTATTTTGTAGACGTGTAACTAGTTCTTGTTTGACGTAGCTTGCCAGATCATGGATTCGTCGTGAAACAGTATCGTTTGATAGCGGAACAGTAGAAAGATGCTTTGCAGATTTTTCATCAAGCATACATTTTGTTATGTCTAATACACATGGTTTTATTAATTTCTCAGCGATAGTGTGCGCTTCACCTGCTTGTGCAATGCGATAGCTAACTAAGTATGATGCCTCCGTGGCCTTTTCGTTGGTAGTTTGTGTTACATGCATCATATTTTTTTGACTTTCTAATAACTGATCTTTTTTGCGAACAAAAAATTCTTTATTCTTGTCTTTAGTCTCGGGGTGTACGGTTTCTAAATGTCGACGCAATTTGGCAGGTGCCATGGAACTATTAGGAAGCAGTTTACTACAGAGCATGCAGAGAGGTGAGCCGTTGGAATCAACAAATCCGAAACTGATATAAGATTCATCATACTTCCTTTTTTTCGTCTTTGAAACCGTCGAGCTTGACGTCGTGGCACTCGTGGCATCATCTTCTGGATCGGTGATTGCTAAATTCTCCGCGCGCATTGCTTTTGAACATTCAGCGTCATTAGAAGATGTTGTTGGAACACGTTTAACACCTTTAAGCCAACGTTCCATTCTTCTTTATTTATAATGTTACAAGTCAGGATAGTGGGGTTTAAATAATGCACAATCGTTACTGCGTATAAGAGACTAAATTTAGAACCTACAGGGAAGAAATGTATAAAACTGAGACAACAGAATACAGCAGGCAGTAAAACAATGAACACCAGTTTCTCGCTAGCGAGCTTGTAAGTAGGTAGTAACTTATCGCTCCGAACGCTAATCATCAACTGACGACGCCAACGCGCGATCGCCGCTTTTATACTTAGTCCTAGACTCGATCTCAAATATTCTCGAAAATACTCGAGTCGGCACCTTTGATAAACAAAAAGCAAAAATAAAAACAGAAATTTAAAAATAGCGTTGTAAACAATATCGACTTTATCCTTTGAAGTTAGAGACGAAAGTCGCTAGTTGACAACTTTAGCGTCTAATTCAGAGGCGGCTTTTATCAAAGAGACTGAGCGCTTACAAGTATACTACCCGCTCGTTTTAAGTTTGCCGCTGGCGATAGGTATGAGTGTATGACGTTCGAAATTTTTTATTTAATTGTAACAATAAAAATTGTGTACGTTAGATATTTGGGTAAAACTATGACACATTATAAGTTTTGTTGTCACGTGGGGGAGGGTACGCGCATTCCACAGACCGGCAAACTTAGAGCGAACGCGTTGTACAAGTATAAAATTGTTGAGACCAAACTTATGAGATATTGTACCAGCTAATGTAACACAAGCTTATACAAATACAAATAAATAAATAAATAACATTCATAGCGTTTTGTCTCCGCGCGGCCGCGGAGTCCGCACAGCCGCGGAGCGACCAGAGAGAGGTGTTTTGATTTTTTTATTTCTAAATTCTTGCGGAACCCCGACAGAGGTATCACGGAACCCTAGGGTTCCGCGGAACACACTTAGAGTATAGCTGCTCTAGAAGTTTGGCAGGGTGTATACAAACGTCATTCGCATCCTATAGTTTGTATGTCATGTCATTACTCTTAAAAGCCGCTTACTTTCAATCAACGTTGCCAGTTTTTTTTTGCCAAGTCGGGATTTAGGAACTTTTTGAGTGAAAAATGCGGAATTCTTTCGACGAAAGCGGGACATAGTAAAAAAAAACGTATATGATCAGAAGTTTTTGATTTTTTTTTATTTGAGTTCAAATAACGATTACATGACAATAGTACCTAGTAAAAATATCCATAGAAAATATATTTTAATAAAAATATGATAATTTAAATCAGATTTACCCTATCGTTAAATATTTGAGTCTTTGTTTGAGAGTTCTTCATTACGCGCCGGGCACCTGCCCGGCCAGTCAACACTTGTCTGTGCCACCCGCCCGCGCTTTCTCTGTACGGTGTAAGGTCGAGTTATTCCCGAAAAGCGGGATTGAGTCTGTCCCGCGCGGGACATTTTGGCCCGCAAAAATCGGGGCATCTGGCAACGCTGCTTTCAATTAATGTCCTTTCACGATGGACTTAATGCTGATTATTATAACAGTTGATGGGTCTCCTCAATGAAGATATTCGAGACTTGATTGAAGCTATGTTATACACGTACCTCCGTATCCTAAAGAAACGCGTGGACCTTCCTATCATGATCATAAGTACCTACACATTTAATTTGCACGCTGCTATATATTTGCACAGTGTTTTTTTATATTATATGAAATATACATGTTATTTTGAATGTAATAGCACTTTTTTTCCAATGTTTGTTTTAAGTTTGTGAAATCACGGCATTCCGAAAGATTTAGCAAAAGTATGTTGATTATAATTAAAAAATGTTTTAGCAGAATCAATAAGTTTATTTTGCATGAGTAGTTGATAGATCAGTTGTTGGTTTTTGTAATGTATTTTTAGCCAACTTTGTCTGCTTATTTTGAAGCATGTTTTATTATTATGTACCTATATGTAGAGGCATCTTGAGCGCACACGTAGGTAATTGTCCATTCATTAGATTGCTGTATTTTTATGCTGTATTAAACTGGCTCTTTTCTTACAAAATTTGACGATGACGATTATGATTACGGAGCTGTCAAAATCGTGCTTGGGCCTCAGACTGTCGCAAAGGTTCCGATAATAAGATATTAACAACGAAATCCTAAGGTATTTTTACTTTATGAACTTCGTAACTCTGACGCTGTGCCTATTTTGCATGCGTGTTGCCATCAGTCCTCATCACCTTTACGTAAAGATATTCCCATAATAAATTAAAATGAGAAAAATTAAATAGGTATAATTTTTCGCATTCGCAATAAACAGTCATATTTTACAGAGGGTGCAATAGCAGGTTCTTTGCTTGACCTTACTAATCGCTGTCTTTAAAATATTCAACCCTATATGATAATTAGGATACTTGATGTTCAAATCCCACTCGAACTAGTCTGGCTTCGGAAAACGCAGCGAAGCGAATGAATGGAACATTATCGCAAATGCTTCGTAGATTGGGTCGTGATAACATTGATACACTCATTGCATTTCCCATTGCCCTTGTCTATGCTTTGCAGTTCCTGTGTTCGGTCCACGCCGTATGGGGAAGCCCTCCATTTTAGTAGGCAAGCACAGGTTCCGGTATTCCTGTTCCAACTCTCGCAGCGGTAAGCGGTGGAATTGCACAAATAGGTCATGTAAAGCGGCGCTTTTCACAAAAAATGACATTATAGTCGCCACGAAAGAGGAACACAATCATTGAATGTTCCATCATCAAAGATTAACTTCTTACCCCCTTATTAATAAACAAGGAATAAGCTTAGACTAGTTACGCCGTGTTTTGTTCATGTCACTTAAATGCCATTCGTCATTCAACGAACAGAGACAAAACAACGATTAAATAATCCAAGCTTATCCTGCGTTTATTAATAAAGGGGTTTGAGTTTAAGTTTGGTTTTAATTTTTTTACTCCCTAACTTTGACCAAATAAATTTTTAATTAAAAAGTGACAATCGGACGCTGTCCGAGTCATCAGCAACTCGAGTGAACTAGTCCAACTAGTTACGCTAGTGTATTTGTTTTTGTCTTCAAGTGGTGAGAACAAAACACTTATTTAAGTATATTGGACGTTTATTAATATGGGGGTTAGTTGATTAAGGTGCATTTAACGGTGCTAGATATTAAAGCCTGCAATCGAGACGTGAATTAAACATAAATTTATTAAGTTACGTGTTGTCTCATTCTCGTTAAGTGAGTGACTTCAAAGAAGTTAATTGACGTTTCTGAGTGTGGGAGTAAGTTTAATTTGTTAAGTAAGTAATAAGATTCTCGTTTTGTTCAAAGAATATTTTGTATGTCTATTATATGTAGAAGAGTTTATGATTGTTATTATTACTAAAATTTGACATGTTTTATAGAATGTACCACTGTTGATTGAAATAAATAAATAATATAATGCCAAATAGGTACGTAATAATTATACCAAAACTAAAAGGTTCCTATTTTTAGGGTGTTATTTGTTGATAAAAGTAATGTTGAGACTGTTCAGTATTTTAAGTATTATTGTTGTATTATGATACAGTACTTAAAGACTTATGGTAATGTCCATGTGCTTTAGATGAAAGAGCTGTCTTGCTTTTTTTTAAATACAAGTTACCCATAGTTTAAATTAATATACAAAAAAATCCGCACGGCACATATGCGATGCAGACTGATTTTGTAAACGTATTATGTCCTTATAATAATGCTTCTCCCATAACCCTGCGCGACGAAGCTTAGTACTAATTATGATAAAATTAGCGTTTCAAAATTCGAATTTAGTTCTATTATAATGAATTATCGAGCTGCGTGTCTATAGCGGCTAGACGATAGTTTTTTTGCCGATTGCCGAGTCTTGACCCGCGTTAAAGAGGTTGCAGGAGACAATACATTAGTAATATATTGTTTTAAAATTTCATGGTCTCTAACTTTAGGAGGGTAGACCAATATGTCTGCCAATAACAGCCTACCCGCAATAACTTCAGTTACTCCGTGATCATGGCGCTTGCAACAGTGCCGAAATATCGGAAAATTAGCTGAAAACAAGTTACATGGTAACAATCCCGTAAATAACTTATCTCTTATCTAATAGACAAGTCCGTCCGTCCGTGGTGCTGTTTCAGTGGCCAAACCGTAAGAGATAGATAAAGAGAATGTTTAAGTTATAAGTTAAGAATAGTCTGATAAGACTACAAACCGGATTTGAGTAACGTAGCACTTCCGGTTTTCGAGAAATCACGTGATTTCTATTTCAAACGAAACCACACAAAATCTCCGAAGTTCTCGATTATTTTTTTTTGGTGAACATTTGGTTCACTGGTTTGCTAGTATTACTATAATACACTTGTATATGCAGCTGAAGGAGTGGACTTGCGATGGAACTGTTTCAAACGAACGTAAGCTTTTAGCGCATTTTAGTACCAAAGCTGCGTCGTGCAGGATAGGTGTTCTGTAATATGCAATCTCAATTACGATCTATTTTTTTCTATTTTTTATTATTTTAATTATATATAGTAATTATGTAATTAGATGGAGACTTATTGTTTATAGTTAGTGTATTTTATAGTTTTATGATGTTGAATTGTTAATAATATAGTTATTACTGGTGTATTATTAAATTACTTTTTCGGAATTCTGACAAATGTCAAGTATCGAATACTGGATGCTTCTTAAGACATAGCGACATTTTGCCGTGTAATGGCGTAATGCATACAAAATAATGTCTTAAATGGCAGCTACTGAAATCGGAAGTGAGATTTTATTTTACAGAATCGCCCTATAGGTGTGGGAGAAGCTTAATGCACAAATAGCTACACATAAAGTTATCCAAAGTTCTTCAATTTTTCGAACTTACATTGAACTTAAATATCCTTGATATTATATTTCTAATATAGTAAGGATATTTAAAAGTTTTGGTAACTTGATGTGTCTTATGTTTTCGTTGCACGTAAACACTTTGTGTTTCATTATTTGTCCCTTGGAGAAATTCAAAAGGTTATACGATTTGGTTTAATTTAGTATGTGTTACGTACTATATTATAATATCATTTGTTTAAATATTTGATTGTTGTTTAAGTGATTAGGGATTGGCGTCGATGGGATTTTTCCAATTTCAAAGCTAAGTTTAGAAATAAGTTTTCTATATTGAATTATTATAAATTTGTTACCATTAGGAGGTGCAAGTCATAGTGTGTGCCTACTTTCAGTATAAATATGTTTTTGTAAAAATTATTAAAGTGCTTTTTATTTCATTAACCAGTATTAAAACATTGCTGCTTATATTGACTTTATCTGAGTGGTAAATATATCATTATTCATTCATAAGTAATATCTAAATTAAATGTTTAATGGCATCATTATTCTTCGCATTGTTGATGATTTTATTATTATGCATGAAGTAATTAGGTATCTAAGATAATAAAAATGAACTTAATGACTTATATAGTTCATTTTCAGTGTCTTAAATACGATAATATTTTAATTATAATATTTTTTATGTATGTTAAGTACTTCAACCAAAAGTATGGTTCCTACTTGGCAAGAAAAATAATTGCAAATAAAACTGTATTTATTATTAGATTAACCAATTACCTTTTTAAACTCTTGGAGGTAAAGTGATAAAGAAATTATTTTATAGTAAAAACCGGCCAAGTGCGTGCCACGCGCAGTGTAGGCTTCCGTAGTTGCCAGTAGTTACCACAATATATTTGAGCAGGAGTCTTTATTTTCTAAATCGGAAATTAGAAAAACCAATTAATATCAATCTATGTATCTCGACTAATATACCTAAATCAAATTCAAACTGCGTCTCAAACTCAAAATCATTTCATCATGATATTGGATCATTGTCCTGAGTATAGGGTTAAATTTTTCTCGATACCTTCACGCGTTCCCGAGATAAAGGGTCTTAACAGAGAGACAGAAAAACACCCGTATCTATTATTTACGTTAACTTTAAAGTTAGATTTTTTTTCACTTTGAGGCTTCAAAGGACCGTAGTCCTGAGTTTAAGGTTTAAATTTCAACTCGATACCTCGACGCGTTCCCGAGATAAAGGGTCTTGACAGACAGACTGACACGAAAGTGATCCTATATGTGTCCCGTTTTGTCCTTTGAGATATCGAACCCTAAAAATGTGCTCAACTTATTTACATGGTTGATTCATGATTCTTATTTGTATTATTGTTTTTTTTCCTCAGATGCTATTTTCGTTGGTAACCGGATAATTATTTATGGGAACCATAAGTTTTATTTGCATAATACTTCGGGTCAGAAGTCATGTTGGAGATGTTCCTACAGGAAAAGCAAGTGTCGAGTATTATTGTACACTGTCGGGGGAAGCATTGTCATCATTAAAAATGAACACAACCATTAAGGGGGTCTCCATTAATCACGTGAGGCTCGAATAGGGAGGGGGGGAGGGGGGTCCATACAAAATCACGAAATGTCAGGGGGGAGTAGTAAATCACGTGTATTTTCGTGGTCCTAAGATAATGTACATTACTATTAGTACAAAAAAGTTTTTCGCATTTCTTTTGTTATTTTTATGTCAGTCAAAGACAACCTGCAACCTTTCTGTCTACCTCTAAACGTTATTATTGTAGTCTTTAATTTCTTTGTAGGTACTAAAAAACACACATGATATAGGGAGGGCGGGCGGGGGGTTGTCTTAAACCTCACCATATATCACCAAGGAGAAGGGGGGTTAAATGCCAAAAAAACATCACGTGAATAATGGCCGGCCCCTAAGCGTCTGCATATATTTGCAACGAAATAAAAACAGTTGTAAAACAGACTAAATGACATTCTTATTTTTATTGTGTAAAATGGATATGGATTATATCCAAATTAATATTATAAATGCCAAAATGTGTCTGTCTGACTGTAACCTCTTCACGCTTACACCACTGAACCAAATTAGATGAAAATGTTGAGTCCTGGGGACAGACATAGGTTAGTTTTGAACCGACTCCAAAAAAGGAGGAGGTTCTGAGTTCGACTGTATATTTTTTTTATGTATGTTCACTTATTTCTCCGTCAATTGTGGACCGATTTTCAAAATTTTTTATTCGAAATAGTGCACTTCCGAGCTGGTCCCTTTGGAACCAAGTTAGGATCTGATGGTGGAATCCGGGGAAATCGAGGGAAACCTTCAAAATTTTCACGCAAGATGTTTTTTATGCATGTTTCCTCGATTTCTCCGTCAATTGTGTTATTGTTTACTTGGACGACGTAAGTTTCACTCAAGTCGATTAAATAAAAAAAATCCAAAAATAAAAGCGACAACAAAATCGAATTATGGCATTAAATAGTAAAAAATAATATCTGGTTCATGATTTGGAAGTCGGGCGGGGTCAAGATTGAAACATTTTAATAAATTTTCGTTTCTGATCGATAGTAATACCTACGTCTTTCAATCTTGACCCGCCCGACTTCTAAATCGTGAACCAGATATTATTTTTTATCTTTAAGTTCCATTTTCGATTTTGAAGTCGGTTTATTTTTTGTTTATTATTCCTATAAATCCTTTATGTAGTTAGAGAAAAGAGGGGTGCAAGTTTGGATGATATACGCAGACGAAGTCATAGGCATCCGCTAGTGTTTAATAAATGCTTGGAAGTTTGGCTGTATGATGTTCGTGCGTCCACGTCACTGGACTATATGTAACTATTGCTTCGCAGCGCGGGATTCACACAGTATGTAATGCATTTAATCTCCGTTTTATTTCGATACCAAATTACATAGGTACCAGTGATCTATATTATTTTTGGCCTAATTAGAGCATACAACAGAAAGCATCACTTTACCTTATAGATGCTTGCTATTCCATACAGTGTATATACACATATAGTGTATGCGTGGTTTCCTACCTTACCCAACCTCCTACCGAGCTAAAATTGTAGTGTTATTTGGGGAGCATTTTTCAGTAATCATTGGTTGGTTTGTCACCAGTAATCTTTTCTACATCATTTTTATCTGTAATAATGGCCCGTCAACATATACGATGAACAGCTATTATGCGAAGGTTACTTAACTTCCACGATTGCAGATAGAACACGTTGGCCATTGCACCGTCGAGCTTCTATGTTATTGTTAAGCATGTTAAAATTTCAAATTCTATATCTATCTTATTAACGGTACTGCTTTTTCTAGATATATTCTTCGTAGAGACGGCGTATGGTAGAAGAATATTGTGCATTGATAAATACAGATTCAGTAAGCACAGCTCCTCTAGAGCTCCCAAGGAAAGGTGGATCTGCACCAGCAAGATGAAGGGCTGCCGGGCTACCATCGTTACGCTAGAAGACACCATCATAAAGATGTTAAATCTTCACAATCATTAGTATGCAGTAATTGTTTCATCTGCGAAGTTATTAAGCTTAATTCTGGCACAATTTACTAAACTTGAAAATATTTTTTAAGCAGTCTCTCCTTTTCTTACAACGTCATCTCTTTCTCTCTCATGGTATGCTTCTGGGTTCAGTCTTCAGCTCTCCTCATCCAATCATTGGCCTTCAGGCTTTTGGATTTCATCACTCTGTCCATTTGCAGAGCTCCCCACACTATGTTTACCTTGTTGCGCCATCCATTCCAGAATCCCTGTGCCCAAACCATCGCTTTTAAGGCACAAATGGTGGGGGAGTTAAATGACGACATTAGATGAAAACTCTTCAATTTGACGTTAATACCGTTTTATTTAAGTTGCCATTTTACACATTCTCATACGAATCTGTTAATTTCTAAACATTTCCCATTATGTTTATTTGCTGTCTTTCATTCTGATGCGAGTCTTAGGCCCGTATTACAGAATGACAACTAAGTGTTGATCTTTACTTGAGTACAGTTAGAAAGGGATGTCGCTCTGTATAGCACATAGTGCCATTTCTAACTGTGCTCAAGTAAAGATCGACACTTAGTTGTCATTCTGTAATACGGGCCTTAGACTTGGAGTAAAACTCAGAAAACCTATACAACCCCATTGATCCAGTTCCAATGATGAAATCCTGCGACGTGTTAGTAAGAAACGCGCAACTATCCGAGTGAGGAAGGTTGACTGCCTAGGACGCGTGATGAGATACGAAAGATACGCTCTTTTACAACTTATAATGATGGTCAAATTGCTGGAAAACGAGGCGTCCGTCGCAGGAAGAGGTCTTGGTTGAGGAACCTACAAGAATGGACTGGATTCTCGTGTGCCGAATTATTCCATCTCGCTAAAGAAAAGGAGAAGTATGCAGAGCTGACTGCCAACCTTTGTTGTTCAAAGAGGCGCAAGAAGAAGAAGAGATGTTTCATAAATTATCTTGTCAATTTGAGGTATGAAAAAATTTACGTATTATGAACATATGAATTACTTTATTCCGGATCTGATCCCTCGAAGAAAATGTAGCACAGCTCCTTCCATAGCTCGCTGAGCGATCTCGATTCGGTGGACATACTCGTAGTCTTATCCTCGTGGCCAGGTCTCGGCTCCATAATTAATTTTGCTGTCTGCTGCCTGCTGGATAAACTTCTGTCAAATATAGTTTAAGACTTAAAAAATCGTAGCCTGAATTAGGACTTCTATATCAATTTTTCAGGCAATTCTCAGGACAAGATTTTATAGGTGATTAAAAATAGAAATGCATATTTTTTGTTATATTTTATTTTTTTAAGCATTTCACTTCTAGATGTTTAAATTTAAGGAAAATTTATAAGAATAAATTCCACGCCGACAAGGCAGCGGACGGGACTCGAACCCGCACCCTTCGCTATCCCAGCGAATGTTCTGACCATTATGCTACCGCGGCCCTGATGGCGATGTCGAATTTTCTCTAGCATTTCTTAGGCTGCATATTTTTTTATATCTGTAGTTTATAAGTTAGTGTAGTTTAAAATAATAACGGGGTCAATAATTTGGTGTAAAACATGAAATGGAATTCGGATAAACAAGTCTAGTGTATGTGTAGTGTCATGTTGCAAATACGTACATAAGTAGTCTACAATAGTTTATAATACAACATTGTCCGTCCGTTGATACAGTTTTTGTGAAAAATGTGAGAAGTTAGTGCAGCTGTCTATGATTTTCTTGCTTTTATAAGGGCTGATTTTTCAATCCCTGCATGAAACTGATTCGTATTATTTATTTTTTTGTCATTCATGACAGATAAATTTTATCCAAGTATTTTAAAATCGATCCTAAACAACATAAGATATTAATATAATATTTTTTGAAAATATGTATTTTATACTTAACTATATTTTTTTCAAGTATAAAATTTTAAAATCCGTTTATTAGTGATAAATTACACTATTCTTTAAGTTCCGGATTTCTCTAAGGCTCCGGGATAAAAACATAACAATAAATAATTAAAAGGAAACAAATATGTATGATTGGGCAATATTTGCTTAGTTAAGATCGAGATGTTTTTTAATAGATTTTTTAATTTATACTTAATCCTTTTTATATTACAAATATATTGTTGAGTTGTTGTTGTGACTTTAATTCACTTATCCGTGTAAATTTGTATAAATGTGAAGTTGAAACACCACCCTGATAAAAAACCAGTTCTCATGCATTTAGTAAACAAATGGGTAGTGTTAATGTAATTTAGACTTTAATACCTTAACCTTAGACGTGATGAGGCATCAAGGAGAGATGGAAACGATTGATGTGATAACGCTTCATGACGAAATCATCAAGACAATGCACGATCACAGTGATCACAGACCATCGTTACAATAAAATGATAAGCTGAATTGTTTGTTAGTGCGCACAGTATGCCTGCTATTAGGGAAGCTAAGCAACTTTCACAGTGGTTAATCATAGGGTGAGTGACCATAAATTAGTTGTCACGAGTCAGTCTGAAGCACTCAGTGGGTTACGTAAGGCCGATGGTCCTAGTAGGATCTGCAATCGTTAGCACCCATCTGTATGACACAGCAATCGAAATGTGAATAGATGTTGTATTAGTAGCGATATGATTTTTTTGTAAATGTCGCTACTTCTGTTAAACGCTTATTTATGAGTTTCTTGCCTTTCTCTTCGGCCATTCTTCTCATCAGCTAAAACATGTCGGAAAAAAACAGTGTGCTTATGACCACACGACTGAAGTGAAACTTCTTTATCTCCATCTGTATGTATATTATATATATGTGTGTGTGTACAATATATACATGTATGTACATATACATATTTCGTTTACTAGCTTTAAGAGAAAGGGAGAAAGAAAATGTGCGCGCGCACTTTTTTCTCTTGCTTATGTCCCCCACTCAACTCCCGTTCGCCTCGCCCGAACTCACTTTTCGTAACGCATAACGCATTCGCCAGCTACCCCCAAGTCAAACGTGCGTAAAGAAGTTTCACTTCAAAAATATTGGACAATACAAAAACGCTTTTAATAAGTTAATATGAATAAAGTATTGCGCCGCACCGCAACATCTCGATGGTTGCAAGTCCGGTGCGGAACCGCAGCGCATCGTATGACATACCACAGATATTTTCGTAGCGCTTCGTGTGCCCCAGCTCTTAGATGTCTGTTTAGCTATTCCATAAAATATGGAAGGAGCTAGTACCTACTGTGGATACTACCAGGCCGAAGAAGATGATCATGGCTATTGTCAGACTGATTAATCCTTTTAGTTTCAATCACATTTTTGTGGCATTCAAATGCTACGACTTTGAACGACCAATAGACTGATGTCAAGTTTACAAACAGCAAACACAAATAGCCAAGTGAAGTGTCGGCATAAGAGTAATGATTTCCAATTTTGATTATGACAGTATTGAACTCATCTAATTACGTAAAAGTAATAAAGTATTGTCTCCCATTATTAAAGTTTTAATCTGATTACCAAAGCAAACTTTATATCTACATGAAAGCCTTTTAAAACAGTTTAATTTATCCATTCTTAAATTTTATTTCTTACAGTATCAGGGCACGATAGCACGATTGATCTGCACCTGCACAAATTCTCTATGAGTGATGTGGCAAGAAGGTGCGTCAGCTGTTTGTTGAAGAAGCGTCAAGGAAAACAGTCTTGCATCGTGGAACTGACCTCGACGATCTGTATACAATGCAACCGGACCATGTGCGCTAAATGTTTCTATGAGAAACATACATTATATTGAAGTCGTAGTTGTTTAAGTATCTAATAAATTTACAGGAATTGATTATTATTATTACCGCGACTGCTTGGGGAATCCCGTTAACAATACAATGATGTCGATTCTGGCGTGATTCTCTAAACTTAAAACTAAATTTAACATCAGTCTCTCCTTTTCATTCTGTATAGAGAATGACAAGGATATACTGTTGTCAAATTTAAGCTTAGGTTTAGAGAATCATGCTAGAATCGACAACAATTTCCCGTTAATTAAAAAAATCTTTAAATTAAACATTGTTATCATTTTGTTCATCATCTACATTTTGTCTCACAGTCATACTCCGGAAACGTATAATTCATTGAATAGTTCATTAAGTCACGTGTTGTCTGTTATAACAAAAGTGACAGCATGAACTTAAATTGAACTTTGAAGTCTGAGTTATCCTATTTAGACCTTTATACAAAACTTTCATGTGATGACTGATGACAGCTTTTGATGAACATGAATATTACAAAGCATTAATGCACATAGTAATAAATCAGAATTATCAATATTAAAAGAAAATTAATTCTGGGGGCTTTCCACAGACGCTGTCTAGATTCAGTAGTCACAAGACTGTGAACGGTAAACCTATTAGATTTTTAATAATGTAGAAGGATTGTTACTTAGTAGTAATTAGATTATTACAAGAAAAACACATTTCTTGGAAATTCCCTTTTCGGATTTTGTATTTTTCATCTCGTGCCCCGTGTGGGTCATGTGACTTTTTTCTTAGTACCTTACAAGTAGTGCACGCATGCATGAAGTCATTCTTGTTCGAAGATAGATACAAGTTTGTAACTACTCGAATTTGTCATAGGTGAGGCGTGTGACCAGCATGTTTTGACGAAAATTCCTCGACGTCAAGCCAACAAAATATTTAGAAAACGATGTGTTGGTTGTTATAAATTACTGACTGACCAGGGATACACAGTGCAAGCAGCTCGAAACAAGGCGAAGAAAACAGACACTCAATGTAAACAATGTAACAAAGCTTTCTGCCCTAATTGCTTCAACACGTGTCATTCTTTGCATTTTTTAGATAATTTTTTGTGAAAAATAGTTTAATTTAACGAGATTTGAATAAATGCTAAGTATGGTATATTACTGTTTTGTTTTTGTCCATTTTTAACTGTGATTATATGGGCAATATTGACCGAAATGTCTGCTCGGTATCTGAATACTTTGTTTACAATTTCTTAGCCCAGAAGTGGAAGGCTTTAACTGATACGTGCAAAGTTTGACAATCCTAAAACTTTGTAAAAACAGGTGACCCACACGTGGTGCAAGTCTCATCTCTGCGAAATATCCCACATATGGGACATGCACAGGGAACGTGAGTAAACTTATATATTTGTAATCGTTTACCGAAACATATTTACAAGGCATACTTTTTAGAAGATTTACAGAAGTGTACTCGGCTTACTGCAATGTACACATGAGAACACATGGGCTAAGTTTCATTAACCTAATGGTATAAAATATGTCATATTGTTGTTCAGATATCCATTAATTTAAACAATTACACGAAAACATTTTAAAGTCGCTAATACGAGCTGAAATCAGAAAAAGGCTCTGTCAGTCGTCATCGTCTATAGACGAAGGTTTGTCCCAAGATGGCGTAGGACACTATCCAAAAAGAATTACGATGCAGCTTAGTTGTGTTATTTTTTGCCATTTAAAAACATTGGGTGTGCAAGAAATGTCTGCAAGCATTCTGCGTCGAAATATCTTTCTTCAAAAATTATACGTCAGTATATACGATCAAACACACAAAATCTCTGCTTTAATCGCTTTGGATGTAGTACTCCATAAGCTTAATAATTCGTCATTATTTCATTATTTGACTTTAAAAAATTGACAAAGATAGGATGATTTGTTAAACAGGATAAAGCTCTTTGGCTATTAACGGGATTATTACCATGTAACTTATTTTACATGAGTCTCCGATATTTTGGCACTGTTGCAAGAGCCATGATCACGGCAAATTTAAATGGAGTCTATATCAAAATGCATTTCCATGAAAGTTTAAAACCTTATTAGGATAAAGTTTTGATTTGATTTAAGAAAGTTGGTGCAATTGGCTTAAACAGAAATTATAAGTTGAAAAAGTAATTTTATTATCAACACTGCTCTTATTTTTTTAACAAGATTTTAACAGTGTTAAGAGACTTGAATGTGATATCTGTAATAATTATTTTTCGATTGTAGCGGTATTTTTTTATCCACTCGGTACGGTAACCTCGTGATGACAGTAGGAAGAAGACACCGTTACAATAAATGGAGTTACCGCAAAAGGCCGCGGGCCAGGTTGGTCTGCGTCAAGAACCAGGTCGGCTATCTTACATCATCACGCTGGAACGTCATATTGAAATACGGAAACCAACATACACACCAGTGAGAAGACAATGATTGTGTGCTATATGGAAGTAAATAATCTTATATCTGAGCGTCAAAAAGTATGTAAGCGCATAACTTCCGATCGACTGAACCAAATTAGATAATTCTTTTTTTTATTGTGTTCATTATTGTCAAGAGAAGGTTTGTTAAAGCTGTGTTCCTGTCAAACGAATAGCTTCCATTTTGCTCTAAATTATTGCAAGCGGTACGAAGTTCGCCAAATCACGTAGTTAATATTAAAAATTACTAGTTCATAAAAATAATCTGTCTCGATAAATTGTAAATAGACAGGATTAGGGTCCATATCAACAAAGTGGAGGTGGCTAGTGCCGCGTGTATTTTTTAACTGCTATTTTCGTATCTGGACTCCACTCAAATGGCAAGGAAGTAAAAGGATTACCAGTGGTGCTTAAAATATGCCCTGGATACAACTTCTTTCCCGGAGAACACACCGAATCTGGGTAAACATATGGTTTACAGCATTTGTTATAGCGGCAAGGACAATTCATAATCTGTAAAAATATTAACTGGCTAGCTATCATGGTTCATGAGATACACCTTGGTGAATGACAGACAGAACCGGACAATGGAGTCGTAGTAATAGGGTCCTGTTTTTATCCTTTTGGTACGGAACCCTGATGAAGTAACTGCCACTGAATAATGTTAACATTATTCATTCAGCTTGTTTCTTGTTTAAAATTCAATGGATTTACATGGACCTGAATAAAGTTTTGATATTTTCCGTTTGTTTATTTTTTGATTTATTGATTATCTACATTGTTATTGTTACATATTGACTCAAATATAGTTAAATCGTTTTTAATTTTAAGTCAAAACAATTTTGGAAGATGCATAAAATTTAGTCTTATGTGTAATCAACTTTTTAATTTATAATAATGTTGACAGGGAAAGAGCTAGAAGAAGAAGATGTAGTGGAAGCTATATTTACAACATCGCGATATGGGAAACCTGTGATACAGATAGGGAAGTATCGTTTCAACAAGTGGAGCGGCAGCAAGGGGTCGCGAGCGAGGTGGCAGTGTGCCAAGACCTGCTACGGATGTCGCGCGACCATCATCACTATCGACGATGAGATCGTCCGCTTAAACACTGATCATAATCATCACTAGTTGCCTTTTGATGTGTTACATCTTTCCTCTCGCTTTCCTGCAATTTGTGGGAGTGATTTCCTAAAATGGGACAGAAGTGTGTAACAGGAAATCGCGAAAGCGCGCGCTATTTGATTTGATTTTAGAACATAATGTTCAAATGGCTTATTCGTTTTGTAGTAGGTTTTATTTCTTTTTTACTAATAAAAGGTGAGGTTTCAAATGTTACACATCATACGCGACTACTGTAAGGCTCGTTCGTTTTTTTATTTATGGGAAAGGTCATGCCTTTCGCTACCGGGAGCTGAAATAAAGATTATGTGAGACAACTCCCCACTTACACGAAATGAGCCCTACTCAGTTTCAGTACTCCTGCACCGGTCATCAGACACTTACTCTAAAGACCGTAGTCTCTATAGTTTGCTGAGAGTGCGGGTGTGGTCATGGCACCCTTACGACTGGCCATGCACCCTTCTACCACTAGTCGCCCACACAATTCAGCAAAGTATGGTTATCGACGAATATTTTATTCATGCTGTCATAATTATTACGTTTGTTTATAATATAGTGGGGATGTGAATAAGTCGATGTTTAATAACTTAAAATATGTTCTAGCAACTTTTTTGGAATGCCTCAAACTTAAAATCATTGTTTATGATAATTAGTTTTAATACTACCATGATATTTTTTGATGATTGTTTTTAGAGTTAAATAGACTTTAGTGATTAAGTTGATTGTAATAAAAAATGAGGTACCTAATCCTTCTTTTTATTTATTAAGCATTCCATTCAAATGCCTAGCTTATTTTTTAAGCTCACCATTATAAAAGGGGATTAAGACCACGTTTGTTTGAACCATAGTTAAATCTGACTATGAGTCAATATCACGTTAAAGACATAGTATATATGGCAAATTTTGGACAGATGGTAATTTTTTGACTATAGTCAAATTTAACTATGGTTCTATATGGTTTGATACTTGCAGTTATTAGTGCTTATAAAGAACTTACATTAGGTAAGAATAAACGCTACTCCATTGCAATACGGTTCCGAGTAAATTATTAAAATATGAAGTTTATAAAGATCTTTGGTTTGATTCAAAGTATCACTCATACCTCTTCCACGAATTACAATCACAATATGTGACTTTTTAAGTTGATTTTCGATGTATCGTGATCATCATTGTCGTTGATCATACTTTTACTTATATAGTTTCATGCTGTAGACAAGGACCCGGCACAACGAAGATCACGATACATCGATTTTAAAAGAACAACCCCCGTTTGATTCCTTAAAATGGAATCCTCTGAAGTAAACTAACGAGCTCCTAAGTATGCCGCAAAGTATTCATAATGTAAAATTAAAATTTTACAGAACCAATTTTCACCTTATCGCGCCGCGGGAATCCAGTTATCCAGCTAGGACAGTATAGATTTGCTAAGTGGAGTAGAAGCAGAGGTGCCAAGGCACGTTGGCTTTGTAATAAGGAGCATAACGGATGTCGGGCTAAACTTTTCACCATAGACGAAATTATTGTCAAACACTTCAATGAACATAATCATTGAAAGACATCGAACAATGTTCGATTTGGCCTTTAGCGCTTCTAATGCCGGCACTTGTCATGGCAATTCGTTTTTAAAAACTTCCTGATTTTAGGACGTATTTTAAACGGATAATAATCCCTTATAAAATAAGTTGATCTCATGCTCTTTATTTATATTTATAAATGAATGTTATCTAAATGTTCTCTGTGTTAGTATGTAGGCTAATAAACGTTTTCTTTCTTTCATTATATCTTATAAGTGTTATGGTTTCTTATATATACTATTATTAGCGGTGGTATGTCATATACAAATGTGTGCCGTTAATTGGATATTTTATTTTGTAACCTTACAAATCAATACTTACCTATTCAGGGTGTATAATAATTATTTCCTGCAATAAAAAATCTAAAAGAATTGATTTTCTTAATGCGCAATACATTTTTTTTTCATTTAGTTTCAGTAATAATTAATTAATATTGTTATTTATATAATAATAACCTTAATAAAAAAATGTTATATTAAAGTGTTTACTTTATTTATTATACTATTACTAGCGATTGAAGGGAATGAATCGCACCGCAATGGTGAAGAAAACGCCAAGCTAATTAGAGATGGCGTTTGAGCCGTATGGCCCATAACAATCGATCTTTCACTTTTAGTCAATCGATGGTTGGTTTTCAGTCGCTCATCTTTGGGAAAGTGGTTATTACCATTTTCATTACACCAAATTACCACAATAACGCTTCATTTTACGTTAAACGTGATTCAAAGTTTCTGAAAACCGTTCAAATCATCATCGTCTCTTGAAGGTTTTTAACGTTTATTTTTAATATTGTCCCTTAAATGATTAAAGCCAAAATAAAGTAGGACGTGGCAATTATGCTAAGATTTCTAATCTCCGTTTCATTCGTTTCACTCTGATGCTTTTCTCTTAAATTTGATAGTGTCGACGTATCTTTGTAACTTTGTCCTATGGAAATCGAGTTGGATGGACGACGAAGACGATCACTATATATTCAAAGTTAACTTTAAGAGAAAATGAACTCCAAATGCCAGCAAGTTCTATTGTTAGAATAATACATCATGACATCATACACACACGATCAAACCGCATCTGTGTATACCTATATATACTATATTAATAATACAAGGAGAACTGATGGCGTAGTTTTTAGACATTTATATGTGCTTGTGACAGCTGGTTTCCCTCCCACTTCCAGCTTATCATCCGGATTTCATCCCAACATTTACTGTCTCTCGGTACGGTAAGCCCGTGATTGAGGTCGGTCCTTTCCGATTCAACAAGAAGGAGTGTGGCGACAGGAGACGCGCCCACTGGCGTTGTGTCAAAGGCCCCTACAGGAAGTGCAGAGCAAAAGTCATCACCATGGACAACGACATTGTGTTCCTACACAACATACATAATCATGTGGATTAAATTGATCTCCCATATGGGACTGGGGACGGTAGAAATCATTATGCGCCAGCTGTTGGTGTCTTCTTGTCCATGGATAGTTTCTATTTGGAAGTGTTATGGACGATAGATCGCGCACCAAAGTCAAATGCACATTTCAATTGTTTTTTTAAATTTCTTTTTCATTATTAAACTGATGAAATAAAATTTATTGAAATGATTCATTTGCATATTCATAACAACTTTTTATAGAGGTTGTAATTTTTTTATCGACCTTCATAGCCTAAATACTAATATTAGTCGATTTTGATATTTTCAAGGGAAATATAAATTTATAACTTAGTGTTAGTAAAATTTATTTTTTGAAAGTTTACCGTAGGTCTAACTATATACCTAATCACATTTATATTTCCTTTAAATACGGGTTATTATTGAAGTGTCATTATTTTCATTGGTATTTTTTATTTAATTTTACGTCTGGTCAATAAAGTAAATGAGGATATAAAAATTTGTGTTTTATTAAAACAAAATCCGTTAGTTATTTTTTTTATAGTATGACTGAGATAAAATACAAAAGACATTTACATATTTATAATAAAATAAATTATTGATCAACATAAAATTACCCTAAAATTCCTCATAAAAATATATCTATGACAAAAATAATAATTGAGCTTATAAATTTATATGAATAATGTATTTTAAGTTTATTAAATTTTGTCGGTTGAATTTGACTTTTTTTTGCTAAAAATCTCGCCTGAGCAATTGTTATATTAAAGAGTAATTTGTATCGTTATTCTTATAGAACCAGTGTTCGCCGTGTCTCGTTACGGCAACCCAGTTATACTGATTGGGCGCTATCGCTTCAATAAGAAAACCGAGAGCAAAGGTCCCAGAGCTCGGTGGACCTGCCCCAGGGACCACAACGGATGTCGTGCAAGAATCATCACTTTTGAAGATAACATAGTCGTTTTAGCAAATGAACATAATCATTAAAGTCGAAACGGATTTAATTAACGACGATTGATGACATTATTAAATCTAAAACTGGTCAACTTTGAGTTACTGGTCACAGTAAAAACTAGTTTATTGTATCCTACTAAAATAATATAAATGTGAAAGTTTGTTGTCACTCAATCACGCGCTAACGGCTGAACGGATTTGAATGAAATTTGACTCACATATAGTTTATTAGGTATTTATAGGGTTGGAAGATCGAGAATACAAAATATGTGGATACAAATATAAAATGCCGGGATTTTGGGTTTGTTGTCTTGAGACACCCCCTCTCCCTTCCGTCGTCGCTAGACGCCGGACGTCTCATACAATTCTCTTTCTGGCCTCCACAGAGCATGAACTCCAAACCGTGTACAATTTTCAAATAATACTACGGCACAGGGTAAACTAAAGGTGCATCATCACGTTCTTATGTTGGAAGATTTCGTTATTTGTCGGGTCTCTGGAGATCATTTAAAATGTTGGGAGAATCCAGACGATCCTCAACCATCTGGCAACTCTAGGTAGGTACCCAAATCGAGACAAAGGAAACTTTTTATCCTAGAAAAATTTAAGTTTCTTACGGGAATCCCAAAAACTAATTAAAATGCGGAAGGGGTCGAGGGCGGCCGCTAGTGAACTAAAAATAACACATTCTACGTTTGGTTGTCTTTAATACCACATACGACGTTTGCTGAGATTTTTAATTTCTTGGTCTTGAGCTAAACCTATGAATACCATACCATGTTATTTGTTTATGGAATGGATGCTTAATTAAAGATTTGTTCGACGATAATGTATGACGTTTATACATATTTTTAATACTATACTCTCACCCCTTATTAATAAACGAAGAATAAGCTTGGACTAGTTACTCCATATTTTGTCTGTGTTCATTGAATGACAATTGGCATTTGAGAGATATGAACAAAACACAGCGTAACTAGTCTTAACTTATTCCTCGTACTAACTTATAAGGGGGTAAAAGTGCCGATTCACAAGTCGTTTAGGGCGCGGAAAGTAGGACTCGCAAGCGATATGACCCGTACCATTATACTATTACCAAAAATACATATTCTTTGGATTTTTTTATAAAGGATTTAAAGCATGGGTAAATACATTTTTCAGAAAGCCGCTAGTTAAATATTAATTAAAAA
Organism: Chilo suppressalis; assembly: GCA_902850365.2. Lineage (NCBI taxonomy): Eukaryota > Metazoa > Arthropoda > Insecta > Lepidoptera > Crambidae > Chilo > Chilo suppressalis. The sequence continues at coordinate 6,264,740 of OU963906.1, read as the reverse complement.
GCCTATTTTACGACACTGGAGTCTGTAAAGGGACCGAAACGTCATGATTATTGTTAAAACTAAAAAAACACGCTTAAAACCCGTTCAAAAAGTGATTTTACTAAATGATTGGCGTGAGTGAAAACATCACATGAGGAATCGTGTGAAATGTCTGTGTGCGGCTGTCAAATTTGGTGCAAATCAAAATAATTTCACAAATCACAAAGTTTCTAATAAAAACAGACCCGGATTCTGCTGTTCTCGGTGTTGATTGACACACGTGTTCGCGTAGAATCACGAATTCCCTATCGACAAATTGAGTTTTTGTTCTTTTGTGTATTGTGTTGTCCTTCCTGTTTGTGTAAGTGTTTATTATTACTCCCATTATTTGTGGTAAGTGTTTACTAAACATAATTCCTTAATTAAATGTCCGATGAAGAGCCTCCTGACGGGGGCGGGGGCCAAGACCCCCGTCCCAGTCAGTTAGGTTCTGAATCCCAACCATTATTTACTCCAATAACTATGGATACAGATGGTCACTCAACATTAAAACGCCCTGCGTCACAACTAGACCATATAGTCATAGCTCCTAAGAGGAACACTAAACCATCTGAATCTATGCAAAATACCTATATTAACCCAGAATTTGAAGGAGATGCTCCATTAACCTATACAACAAATGACCAAATATCACGCAAAGAACCAGACTCTTCTTCTGGTTTGACAATCCGCACCCTTAAATTGGCTCAGATACTACACAAATATAAAATAAAAGGAATAGTTAATGGCGGGATTACACCTGTAGGCCGCAATAAAATTTCAGTAGAGTTCAATTCTGCAGATTCCGCTAATTCTTTCCTTGCAACTAATCCCCTCGAATCGAATTACAATTGTCAAATTCCTAAATACCATGTTTCACGCATGGGTGTCATCAGAGGGATTCCTACTGAATGGGCCCTTGAAGAATTATTCTATGGACTATCTTACACCTATAATTGCGGTCCTGTAATAAAACTTAGGCGCCTTAGTAAAAAGTCATATGTCGATGGTTTGACAACATGGTCCCCTACAACCACAGTGGTGGCAACTTTTCAAGGTCAAAAACTTCCTGAAAAAATTTATTGCTACAATATGTCTATAAACGTAGAAATTTACAAGCTTCCCACTATTCAATGCTGGAAGTGCTGTCGTTTTGGACATGTTACTGAGCAATGCAGATCTAATGCTAGATGTTATCGCTGCTGTCAGAATCACTTGGGCTCTACCTGTTATGTGCCAGATAATGAAGTATCATGCCTTCTATGTCGTGGCAGCCATAAAGCAATCGATGCCAACTGTGCAGAACATTCGCGCCAGAGAGCTATTAAATTAGTTATGTCGGAAGAAAATATTAGTTTTACGGATGCCTCTCAGAGATTCCGTTCATCTCGTCCATCTTATGCAGAGAAGGCCCGGACACAGCCTATGTCTCCTAACTTTAGTCTTGAACCTCAAGCCACAGCCAGCACTAATTCTCCTCTCACACCCACTCATTCCTCTTATAAAAAAACTACTTTTTTATAAGAGGAATGAGTGGGTGTGCCAATTATAACGCTTTTGTTAATATTATTGTTTGTGAATGTTACGTAATTATGTATTTGGTGTTATAATAAAGTGTTAATCTATCTAATCTATCTATCTATCTACTTTCATAGCTAAATCTCCTCGTCCAATTATTCCCCGCCAGTATGATCCAGAAGCAAAAAACATTATTCGCACTCCCACGTCAGCTATGTCTAATGGCTGTGCATTAAATTGCCCACATGTAAGATCTCAATCTCCCTCACCTAATGATAACCTCATTGAACTCATGATCTCTACCATGGTAAATATGTTGGAGAAATTCAGTGATGCCATACCGTCCCATGTCATAACACTACTGGAAGCTTTCTTACATTCACTAAATAAAAATGGCCAATTTAATACAGTGGAACTGTAAAAGCATTAAACATAAAAAAACTGAATTAGTATTTCTCATCAATAAATTTCAACCTGTTGCTTTAGCCATCTCTGAGACATGGCTTAAGCCTGATGCCTCTTTTAGGGTGCCAGGTTATGTGTGTCTCCGAGATGACAGAAGCGATGGCAGAATTGGAGCCGGTACAGCTATACTAATAAAGCATAATGTTTCTTATTCTAAAATTAACCTACCCCCTCATAGCGATGACTTCCAAATGGTGGCAGTGAAAACCATGAAGATGTCCCTAATTTCAGTTTACATTCCCCACCCATCTGTTAATACAATCACAGAAATTAAATCAATCATTGAGACATATAAAAGGATGTAAAATTATCCTTGGAGATTTCATTTGCCATCACCCACTATGGGGCTCCACTGATCATTGCCCAAACTCTGCTGCCCTAATAGATCTTATAGATGACTTAAATCTCTGTGTATGCAACGACGGGTCTGCAACACGCAGAGTATCCCCCCTACAAAAAAAGAGCTGTGTGGATCTTACTCTAACCTCCCCGGAACTATTCTCCACTCTATCTTGGAAAACTTTACCTTATACACATGGCAGCGACCATTTCCCGATTTTATGCAATCTCAACGGCGCGTCTCCCCCAAGGGTGGACATTCCCCCCCTTCTTAAATACAAAACCAACCAAGCTAATTGGGATTCCTTCTCTAAAAATGTAGACTCCAAATTGAATCAGTTCCACTCTATCAATTCTGAAAATTATCTAGAAATGTATGACCTATTCATAGCAACCTTGATAAGTGCAGCAGACGAAACCATTCCCCTTAAAAACAGCTCTTCACACAAAATCGCATCACCTCCTTGGTGGGATGCAGAGTGCACGGAAGTGATCAAACAGCGTAATGAAGCAGAATCAAAATTTGCTAGGGATCTGACTTCTTATGAGAACTATATTAACTACCAAAAAGTCACTGCTAAATCTAAAAGAATCCTTGCAAACAAAAAAACTCTTTCTTGGCGTAAATTTTGCGATTCTTTATCCCCACGCACTTCATCTTCTATTGTCTGGAAAAAGATCAACAGTTTCCGACGATCAGTAACCCCGAACAGTAATCCTTCATCCAACGAGATCGACAACTGGCTCCCGAATTTCTGCAACAAATTAGCACTCCCTTTTGTCCCCTCTGAAGACATGACCCCTTTATACTTTCCAATCAATTATTCGGACAGTATGGATTCCCCTTTCACTCTTCCAGAACTTCAAGGTGCCCTTGATGGGCTGAAGGACAGCGCTCCTGGCATAGGAATCCCCTACTCTTTTATAACTCACTGTTCAGACAACACAAAAATTATATTATTAGAAATTTTTAATGGCATATTTATAAACGGGTTTATTCCAAACTCCTGGAAAACACAAATAGTAATACCCATACTGAAACCCGGTAAAGATCCCCAACAGTCATCTTCATATAGACCTATAGCACTATCGTCCACCCTTTGTAAAATTTTGGAACACCTTATTAAAAATAGGCTAGAATGGATAGTTGAAAACAAGGGAATTCTATCCAAATCACAATTTGGATTTAGAAGAGGTATGGGGACACTAGACAGTCTCAGCATTCTGACCACTGACGTGCGACGAGGTTTCTCTGTCAATGCTTCGACGATTGCAGTATTCCTAGACGTTACATCTGCATATGACAATGTTCAACTTCCTTTGCTCAGGCAAAAACTGCAACATCTGAGTCTTCCAGCGAGGTTGATTAACATCATAAGTAGCTTATATATATCTAGAACTGTTACGGTCAGGGTGAATGGAATCCTGCAAACAGCAAGATCTGTCTGGAAAGGACTTCCTCAAGGTTCTGTCTTAAGCCCACTGTTATACAATCTGTACACATATGATCTGGACAGATCAGTTAATAGCTTCTGCAGAATACTACAATACGCCGATGACATAGCACTGTATATCTCCTCGGACGACCTTAAGGACGCCAGTTCGAGAATAAACTCTGCCCTGTATTATATATCTTGATGATTGGCTCACTGAACATGGTCTTTCTCTGTCACCAGAAAAGTCAAAAGCCCTTATTTTTTCGCGCAAAAGTATCTTACCTCCATTGAACATTTCCGTGAACAATCAACATATTGAAGTCGTTAATAACTGTAAATTTTTAGGCATAATATTGGATTCTAAAATGACTGGTGTACCGCACTTAGATTATATCAGCGAGAAAGCAGAAAAAATCTGTCAACATCCTTAGATCTTTATCTGGTGTCCATTGGGGATACCACCCTTGTAGTCAGAAACAGCTATACAGCGCAATAGTCCGAAGCCATTTCGAGTATGGAAGTTTTGTACTGGAACCCTGCAATAAAATAGCTCTGAAGAAATTAACACAGATTCAACCTAAATGTCTTTGTATAATTACTGGTGCTATGCGTTCCTCCCCAATTAATGCCATGCAGGTAGAATGCCTTGAACCCCCGTTTCATCTTCTAAACAAATGTATAATCTTTTCAGACTGCCTCAGTTGTCTGCAGGACATAGCTAAGCCTCCATTCCACTCTAAACAAATTTTTAGTGTCATCCTTAAGATTAGGGAAGGCCTTATTAACTGCTACAAGATCAATCTAAAAGTCATCTTAGCCTGGATACCAAGCCACAGGGGCATTGAAGACAACGAAACAGCTGATGTTTGTGCAAAAAACGCTATATCAGTTGGTCTGGATCTACAAAATCAATGTTATTCCCGCGATATCCGACATATGGCTAAATCAATGATGCTAGAAAGATGGAATGAAATGTACCAAAAATCTTACCAAACAAAGGGTAAACACTATGGCAGCTTACAACCTGACATCCCATCAAAACCTTGGTTCTTCCGCCACAAACATATACCCAAATCTGTGATATCTACCATCATTCGCATGAGACTGGGCCATATATGTACTCCAGTTTTTCTGGCAAAAATCAAAGTACGCGATCATTCACTCTGTGAGTGTGGGTTAGATGAAGGGACCCTTGAGCACATATTATTTCACTGCCCTAAAATTTCTGTTCCCCTGTACAATCCCCCTTAATTTATATACTGAGCAAGTTCCTGAAACAAAATAATATAAAACTTTAATTGTAGTAACACAAAAATATCCCTCCTTTTACCCTAGTATATTATATCAATACATATATTTATCTGTTTCTCCATATTAAATGCATGGGTGCCTGGTATCACAAATGTTCGTCTATGTGTTGTTACAGATACTCAACAAGTCTGCAGTCGTCATACTGCACAACATCAACAAAACCGTACAGGCTCAGCATATACCTTGTCTCCTTTAACCCAGACATTGGCAGAATCGTCACGTAATGAGACGCAGCCATAATCACCAAAAATTGAATTGAGGAATCGTGTTTTCATTCATTTCATTCGATTATAGATTTGATCCAATGAAAATATTGCAAATATTTTATTTTTCTGTGAGTGAGAGTTTAATGCAGCTTTCTATTTATTTATCGCTTGGCTATAAATCGTGCTTAATGTGCGCGAAGTTAGGTTTATTAATGTCTTCTTTTCATATTATTGTGATTTTGCAGAGCCAGTTTTCTTAAGATCGCGTACTGGTCGGCCTGTCATCCAGATTGGCCACTATCGTTTCAATAAGTGGTCGGGCAGCCAGGGTGCACGGGCGAGGTGGATATGCGTGAAAGTTCATTCAGGATGTCCAGCCACCATTGTTACTTTTGATGATGTCATTGTGAAACAGAAACCACATAATCACTGAGTCAGCTGTTCGCTGCCCATGTATGTGAAAGGATTGCGTTTAACATGTACACTACCGCTCAATAGTATTTGACCACCTAGCAAAATGCATTTTGTAAAAGTCTAATTGATTGAAACTACTTCATAACTATTTCAATATTAAGACACAGCAAGAATATTTTTTTTAAATTTTGGTCTCATCTATATGTCCACCTTTGTTTATAATGAAAGCCTTCCTTAATTTTGCCAATGTTGTCTGGGTTATCTTCTGCCATGATTTTAAGCTATCTGAAACAATAATTTGTCAACCAGAAAATTGTGTTTCATATATAACACAGCCACATCTTCATCTAAAAATCCTACAGCAAAACATTCGTAGCCTGAACTGCAATTTTAATAATTTAGAAATATTAATAGCTAGAATAAATATGGATTGCGATGTCGTGGTGTTGTCAGAGTGTTGGCTTTCTGAAACCACAAACATCCCAACTCTACCAGGTTACAATTATTTTAAGACCTCCCGTAGCTATAATCAGAACGATGGGGTGGTTGTATATACAAAAAGTGAATACGCCTTCAAGATTGAGGAGCCCCTGGTTTCGTGTGCAAATTGTATAGTGGCTAAATTAGGAACTGATACTGCTATAGTTTCAATATACCGACCTCCATGTTTTAGGGATGTGGATCCTTTTCTGCAGTCTCTACATAGTCTATTGGAAAAGTTACTCATATTCAAAAATGTAATACTAGTGGGTGATATTAATATCAATATTTTACAACAACACTCGGATTCGTTGGCCTATTTAGATATTTTAACATATAATGGTCTGTTAGCCGCCCATAATGCCCCAACAAGAAATTCCAGTTGCCTTGACCATGTTATGACAAAAACGAAATTACCATCATTTACATTTGTACTAGAGACCGCAGTGACTGATCATGAGGCTGTGTTGTTTTGCTTGAAAACCAAGGGAAACAGTAAAGAACACTCGCAAAGACAATTTTGTACGAAATACGATTATAATAAAATAGTGACTTAGTGCTCTAAAATTGATTTTTCGTCTATTTACTGCACAGAGGATCTAAATTCTGCTACACACTTGTTCATAGACTTAGTATCCAAAATAATTAAGGAAAATACTCAGATTAAAGTTATTCCAAAAAGAAAGATGTGTTTAAAACCGTGGATGACACCGGGCTTGTTACGATCTATAAAAAATAGAGATAGAATGCACATTAAATTGAAAAAACAACCAGGAAACGAAATTTTAAAATTAACATTTATGAGGTATAGAAACTTTTGTACAAATCTTATAAAAAAAGTTAAAAGAATATACGAAAAAGAACAACTTCATAAAAACAAAAATAATTCAAAAAAGTTGTGGGAATCTATACGAACAATTACTAACTCGTCTCGGTCACAGTCAGTCGCATTTGAGTTATTGAGCCTCAAAGAAAATAAACAGATTTCGGTGGACTATGTGAACGCGTTCTTTGCAGGTGTGGGTCAAACTTTAGCGGAAACAATGCCAAGTAATGTTGTGCCACTGAGAACTGAGTGCCAATTTTCACAACCTCAGTCTTTTGTATTGATAGATGTCACCCAAGAAGAGATAAAATCCACTATTATGCAGCTGCGGAGTGATTGCGCACCTGGTTGGGATCTGATTTCTGCCAGGGTTTTAAAAAGCTGTGTGGAAATTTTAACTCCACCACTCACAGATCTCATCAGTCGTTGTCTTAAAGCGGGATTCTATCCAGAGTCACTTAAGAAAGCCATACTGCATCCAATTTTTAAGGCTGGTACTGGTGATCGTGACTGCGTTAACAGCTACCGGCCAATATCTATACTCACCTCTCTCTCTAAAGTTTTTGAACGTGTAATTAATAAGAGACTAACTCATTACCTTGAAACACATAAGCTACTGGCGGAAACACAGTATGGATTTCGGGCTGGGAAGTCTGCGGAAGACGCAGTGCATGATTTTACTGACTTTCTGGTTAGAAAATTAGATAGTGGACAGAAGTGTCTAACAATATTTCTAGACCTTCGTAAAGCATTTGATACCGTTTCTTTACCGCTTCTAGTAGATAAACTTAACACATTAGGTGTTCGAGGGCAACAACTTGGTCTCTTTAAGAATTATGTGTCTAACCGTGTACAATGTGTAAAGATTGGGAACTACATCAGTAATGAGCTACCGATAAAATACGGCGTTCCCCAAGGGAGCATAACTGGGCCTACACTATTTCTCTGCTATATAAACGAACTATGCCAGTTAAAGTTGAGAAACTGTAGGATAATTTCATATGCAGATGACACTACACTTACCTTCTTCGGAGACACTTGGGATGATGTTTATTCAGCGGCGCAAGAGGGATTTAACCATGTTCTGCATTGGCTTACTAGCAACTCACTTTCCCTGAATTCCGAAAAAACTAAGTACATTGCCTTTTCACTTCGCGCTTCTCCTCCTTCCGTTATGCAAAATACTATAATTGCTCATAACTGTTCGTATCCTCCGCAACCTTCGTGTAACTGCGATAAAATCAATAGCGTCACGAGCATAAGGTATCTTGGCGTGACTATTGATAGAAATCTCACATTTGTGGAGCATATTCACACAACGTCGCAAAGAATTCGCAAACTTACATATATATTTAAACAATTGAGACATGTGGCGGATTTTGAAACTGTCAGATCAGTATATCTTGCATTGGTCCAGTCGGTAATTTCATTTTGTATAACATCATGGGGCGGAGCAGTAAAAACTAAGTTAATTGAAATCGAAAGAGCCCAGAGATTAATATTAAAAGTAATGATGTTTAAGCCAAAACTATTTCCCACTACTGATTTGTATACTGAGGCAGGGGTTCTATCTGTTAGAAGGTTGTACATACTTCGAACCATTCTTAGACAGCATTCTTTGACACCATATACACCTGTTACCTCTGTCAGTAGAAGGCACTTTAATATTGTCCCCCCTGTGTACTTCCGAACTTCTTTTGCGAGGAGGTTTTTTTGTTATCAAGGTAGTAGAATGTACAACTTTGCAAACAAGATCATTAACATTTATTCAGACACAAAAGTAGAATCTAGGCGAAAAATTATTGCATGGCTTCTGAATTTAAATTATGATGAAGCCGAGAACATACTAATTTAGAATGTAACTACACGGGAACTGCGAAAATATACCTACTAAGTCACAAATATACACACAATCCAACATATACACTTACCACAAACTTATTTTTCATATTGTTATTGGTAATAATTTCATTTAAACTTTTAAAAAGCAGTTTTGTTAAATAGATTATCATAAATTTTAATAATTTTGCAGGGATATGGGCTGGGGGCCTGGTGTTCTATTATACAGGCAGTTTACTGCCCAGTTTAGACACCAGTCTCTCCACAATATATTACTGTAAATACGAATAATATTTTATGTCTGTAACAAAATATTTGTATTGTGGTGAGAATAAAAAAATAAAAAAAAATAAACGTTATTATTCTTCTTGCAGTTTTTTCAACAAGTCTTCCTGAAATTTGGAACAACGTTTTCGCACCTCTTTATCCGGCTGATCACACAATAGTTTTATTGGGTTTAAGTCAGGGGACTGTGGAGGCCATAGCATGAGTTTTAACACCTGTTATTGTTTCTTTTTAAAGCCCTTGCGTAGTCTTGACGTGTGTTTTGGATCATTATCCTGTTGAAATATAAATCCCGGACCAATTAAATGGGTTCCAGAAGGCACTGCATTATCTTCCAATATCTTTTTGTGCCATCTTTTTTTAAGATTCCTTGTATCCGCACAAGATCTCCAACGGTGGAGCCACCGAAACAGCCCCAAACCATCACAGACCCTCCCTCGTGTTTAACTGAAGCCACAGTACAAGCGTCATCTACCCTTTCGTTTCTCTGCCGGCTTACGAAAACTCTTCGTTTAGTTCCAAAAATTTCTAATTTTGATTCGTCCGTTGTTAATAGGTTTAAAAAATGGTTTTGAGTCCGCTATGTATCCTTTGAGTACTGCGTCACAAAGTCTTCTTTTAACTGTGGATACACTGACTGGTTTATCACTTTTTAAACTGTGCTGCTATTTCCGGTGCAGTTAATGGTCTATTCCGTTTGCTATTGCTTTTGCTCTTCACGCGAAGTTGTAACTCTCGGTCTACCTGAACGACTTTTGTTGCAATTGTTCCTACAGCCGCAAACTTCTTAACGATGTATTTATTTATTCATATCAATATATATCATAACAGTTTGTCTTGGTATCTTCTGTAATCTTGAAATCTCCCGATTACTTTTACTGGATATATGAAGGCCGATTATTACGCCCTTGATTTTTTGGTTATATTCCTTAGTTTTACCCATTTTCTATAAAAAATAAAACTCAGAAAGAAAAATAAAAGAAAAAAAATTGGTAGACTTTAAGAACTGAGCTATGCAGAGCGTGTTTTCTGGTCAAATGACATCAAATAACTATTTGTTTCTTAGGTTTTCACGCACTTCACTCATTAAATAAAACTAGTTTTTAAGGGTTAATGCACGAAACTTTATTATTTATTGACGTTTCGCAGCCTTTTCAGGTCTGCATCGTCAGAATAATGATTTTTTATTTAAAATTGTCGAGCTACCTTCGAAAGACTTATATTGAGCGTTCGGTTATTTCATTGGAAGATTTTTAAAATTTTATTGTCTATGTATGAATTTATTATTTAATTTACTTAATAAAGTATTTTATTTAAAATTCTTGTTTGTAATTTTGAGTTTATTTATTTGACCCTAACTACCGTAAACTACCACCGGTTCCAAAATTGGGAGACCTTCCTGAGAAGAACCGGCGAAACAAACTCAAGAGAGGCTTTCTATCTCCTTCTTATGTTAAATTATGCAAACAAAAAGAACTAATAGTATCTGATGGTCTTGCAGTGTGTGCTCGGGGTTGGGATTTTATCTCCTGTATAATAGGTTCCCAAGCTGGTGGTATATACCAACCATCTTCCCTATTGAAATTTGGATATTTTTTAATCTCAATAGCCTCACGCATCATTCGAGGAACGAACCGCCGCTCAGCTGCAAGGATCTGTGGTTTATCAAATCTAATGTAGTGGTTTGGTCCCCCTAATGCATGTTCACACACTGCAGATTTATTTTCGCGCCTATGTTTCATATCTGCGATATGTTCTTTTACCCGAGTCCCTATACTCCTCTTTGTTTGCCCGATGTAGGAGAGCCCACAGTCGCATTCAAGTTTGTAGACACCAGCAACTTGAAAGGGTATATTGCACTTGACCGGTCGTAGAAACTGGTTGATCTTCTTTGGCGGCTTGAAGTATGTATTGATTGAAGCACGCTTCAGAATCCTCCCAATCTTGTCAGTGACTCCTTTCATGTAAGGTAGTATAGCAGGTTGTCGGTCGACTGTGCTAGGTTTGACGCGACTGTGACGGCGGCGTGGTACATTCAGGTTATTATCCTTCAGTACTTGCTCGACATGCTGAAGTTCAGCTGCCAGATGTTGTTCGTCACAGACACCCCGTGCTCTCTGAAACAAAGAGTTTCCTACGGCAGTTAATTGTTTCGGGTGATGGTGTGAATCACCATTGAGGTACCTATCAGTATGAGTCACTTTACGATACACAGTATGGCTTAAATAAACTCAAAATTACAAACAAGAATTTTAAATAAAATACTTTATTAAGTAAATTAAATAATAAATTCATACATAGACAATAAAATTTTAAAAATCTTCCAATGAAATAACCGAACGCTCAATATAAGTCTTTCGAAGGTAGCTCGACAATTTTAAATAAAAAATCATTATTCTGACGATGCAGACCTGAAAAGGCTGCGAAACGTCAATAAATAATAAAGTTTCGTGCATTAACCCTTAAAAACTAGTTTTATCAAATAACTAGCGTAAAAATATTTGTAGTAGTTATTCTATATTTTACTTCTGTTTATTTCTCAATAACTAAATCCAAATAAAATTGCGACTTCAAAGATTAACTTCGAAGATATTCCGACAATAACACTATTATGGGTTTATGGCCAGGAGTCGGCAAATAACAATAGCTGTTTATGATTGTACATTGAAAACCCAATAAATAATTTCTTAAAAATGTATTGTTTGTAACTTAAACAAAATGCAGATGGCCAAATACTTTTGAGCGGTAGTGTAAATATATCTAGAGCATCTATTGACATCAATGTAGAAATGCTGCATTTCGAATTAAAAAAAGACGGTCAGGTAAATTTTGACAGATTCACTTGATGTTTTGTTGTCATAAAAGATACAAGATTATTGAGTAAGTAGATTAAGTGGTGAACCCACTTGGAATAAATCTATTATTAAGTATGTAATAAATCCATGTAAAATTTTTCATGAGCATGAAATATATAAATAAAATATATATAAGCATAACGAATATAAGTAATATCGCTCCATTAAATCCCAAATATCTAAGTTTCCGTATTCAGATGCACTTGATAAAATTTATTAAGATAACCCGGTTTTCTCAATCCCATCTAAGTTACTATCACATTACTATTATAATAATGTTAACTATCTCATACTTGTGCGAAGTAGTATCTTTAAGGACTTAGGAAATTATGTGAACTTATTTCTTTTTTTTTTATTATAATAGACCCGGTGTTCAGCACTAGCAGGTTTGGTAGGCCTGTGATCGTGATAGGCGAGTATCGTTTCAACAAGTACCACCGCAGCAAGGGCCCCGTGGCCTTCTGGAACTGCTCCAAGTATCCGACCTGCAAGGTCACCCTGAAGACAGTGGACGATGAGATCGTCAGGGTCAGCAATCAACATACCCACTAAATCATCCACACTTACTTACTTTAAAATAGTTTTTGTTCTCGACGATTTGTTGATTGTATTATATGTAGTAATTTATGATATTGACGGGATTACTACCATTTATCTACTTTGTTTGTTGCGGATCTCTGATATTTCGGAACTGTTGTAATTGCCTTGATCACGGAGTATTATCAGCAATCCCGTAAATAACATAAATTTCCGTGTCAATAATATAATGTATTACTGTGTGTATGTTAAAGTTACAATAGGTATATTTGCTGGTTGTAGTTAGGGAAACCAAAATTAAGAAGCATTTGTACCTATACACAACACGTACAGTGAGACTACAAATTAAACTCAACTTCACTTTCGTTTGAGCAAATGTGTTGAAAATTATATTACATGAACTTCTCATACACTTGAAATACAAATAAAATTGAGACTTGTACAATTGAAATACTTAGATAAAAAAGATACAAAAATGTAAATAGATACAAAAAATATATACAGATATTTTAATTTTTTTTTTATTACGATTTCGAGCGTAGGGTATTTTATAGTTATGTACGACATATAATGTCTTTATTTAAAGATTAAAAAAAATAGTTACTCTCCGCTTGGTTCATTCGATCTTATTACCATAACCATAATGCGGTATTTTTTTTTATGTTATCAAGTATTCATATTTCAATTATACATATATTATTTATTGTATCTATTATGCAAGTTAATTGCTATGATCTCGAGAAATGACAAGTATGTCCAATAAAGTCCCTAGCAATATTCAAAAATTAAGCGTCAATAAATTTAAAACTACCATTAAAAAAGTTCTTTGTGATAAAGCCTATTATAAAGTGTCTGATTTATATTTCAAACAAAAATGCTTGGGTTTAAACAGTTCAAAACGTTCCGGCAGGCTTTTTCTATAATTATGATGAAGATGAAATGATTTTGTATTGACACCGTAACAATATATTTTTTTGTAAACATTGTTACATAATTATATAACGCTGTGCCGTTTTTTTCGATACTTTTTTTCCACAGCTAAAAAAATGCTCACTGGTGGTAGGGGAAAAATATGGACGATTTAAAAGAGTTGTATTTTGCATCCAATTTAAATAAAGATATTTTGACTTTTGACTTTTATGCATGTTTGAAATCAGTTTTGTTTTAATTTATAATAACAAATAACTTACCACGTTATCGGCTTAATGCTTAACATTGCAATATTGTATAGGTATAATCGAAACAACTCATTTCTGACCCACTTGACCGATAATTGGCTTTAAAATGTCAAAACAGTAAATTTTCTTCAATAGAGAATTCGTAATTGCACTCAGGACCTTCTAATTACAAGGAAACTGTATGGATGTCAATCAAAGATCTTTGAAATTTGGCATTTGTTTTCAATGCAGTAGATCATCTTTTGGATAAATGTAGAACAGTTAATAGTTTGAATTTAGAAATAACTTTCAAAATCTAAAACATAACAGAAACTCTTTCGATTTCTTGTAAGCGTCAGAACCCCCCCTGGACCAAGTGCGATGTTTGGAGACTATCAAAATTCAATACCTTTTTGATACCTACATTTTAAGAAAAACTTTGGTAAAATAAAAGGGAAATCCTAAATCAATGGTCACTACTTCAAATAACTAACGTCAACATTATTTCAAAGGTAGGCGGCAAAATCTGTTATTTCAATTATGATTGTTCTATAAATAACAACTTTGTTTCCAGGGATAGAAACATTCAACCGAATTTCTACCTAATTATTGTTTTGAAATGGTTGTAAGAAGATAAGCTTATGGTGGGTCTAGAATCAAATTGACTGGTCGTTTATAAAATTCAAAAATCGTAATATAATAATTTTTAATTTAACGTACATACATCAAATTAAATGAAGGGTTATAAATATCAAAATCTCCCAAGAATCAGATGTGAATATATTTGTTTTTTGTTCTAGACCCAGTGTTCAGTTATAGCAGGTTTGGTAGGCCGGTGCTGATGATAGGCGAGTACCGCTTCAACAAGTATTGCCGCAGCAAAGGCCCGACGGCTTTCTGGACCTGTTCCAAGTATCCTTCCTGCAGGGCCACCCTGAAAACGGTCCACAATGAAATCGTCAGGGTTAGCAAAGAACACACTCACTAAACCATCCAAACACTTACCTCAAAACTGTTTGATTACTGTCAATACTCTAATTCATCTATAACATAAATTTTATTTATATTTAGGAATAATTACGTAGGTAAATATAAAATATATATGTTAAATACCTTATAGTTAAATCATTAAACGGATATGAAACAGCTATTTTTAATGAATAACTTTATAACCAAAAATAAAAATAATAATTACAGATTGCAATTTAATGAAGTCATATATTTTATTCAGAGGCCGTATTCACGACTTCAAGGTTCGGCAGGCCAGTTATCATGATGGGCAAGTACAGGTTCAACAAAGCGTCGAGGAACTGTGGTCAGATCAGCCATTGGTACTGCAGCCGCAGCCCCCAATGCCGTGCTTCATTGAAAACCCATGGCACCACAATCGTCAAATCCTCTCACGAACATTCGCATTAAGACTGACCACACACGGACAGCTTGAAGTAGTCAGGATGGACTGCTTTATGTTGCGACTGCATAATGAACTACAGTCTTCTACGTACATAGAACCGCTTGAGTGTTGCGACTGTTTCGGGCGGTTGGCAGCGCGGTAAAATGGCAGCTTCAATCTGTTGACTTTGGGTGTATTCCGTATTATATACCAGTATACTGGCCAGAGCTAATGACGTCATGAATCGACACTATACTAGTGAATCGTTCAGAAATATACTGGCCAGTGCACTGACGTCAAAAATCGACAAAATATTAAAAATAGTGCGAATAAAGAAGATTTTTTATTTAACATATCAATTAAAAGTAATTCTTCTTGTTCGGAAGCCATTATTGTTCTCTAAATAAAAAGAAATAAAATTCGAATACATCTCACGCACGCTCGATCATACATCATATTCGTTTTCCCGGTAAAAATATGGTAGCATACCAGTACAACATGGCGTCGGATTTGTGACGTCATTACCACTGGCTAGTATACTCATGTGTATTTCGGAATTCACCCTTTAACTTTAAGAGCAGTCCGTGTATGTTGATCACTGACTAACTACTCAAGCAGTCCGTGTATGGTCGCTCTAATATGCTCAGCGGCGAGCTGCAGAGCGATTCTGTAAAATAAATCTCACTTCCGAATTCAATAGCTCTAATTTAAGATTTAATATGCATTTTGTCATTACAGAGGAAAATAAAGCAATGTCTGTTGAAGCAGTATTTATCAAACATTCGAATTAATGAAATCGAAAGTGAGAATGCATGGTCCAAAATACCTAAGATGATATTTTTGGTTGGAAATCCAATATCTTGGGTACCTATATTTTCTTTTTATATGTTTATTGTCTGTCTGTCTGTATTTATAAAATAAATATAAATAGTTTGTACGTTACTTATGTAAATTAAATATATTTACTAATCTATATCGCCTTATCTGGTCAACATATGATATAAGAATTATTCACAACGCTACACTTATGAGGAGCACTTAATTATATGGATTATATCTAAAGTCGGTGTTGTCTTTTACTGAATTGAGTGGGGGAATACATAATATTAATTTTCAGCTTTTTGCCTACTTTCCTAAAACTATTTATGGAAATCCTGTTATGCAACTGGGCAAGTATAGGTACAATAAATATCACCAAAGCAAAGGTCCGAAGATCAGATAGGTGTGCATGTGCACCAGAAGTAGGTTGGATTGTAGAGTTATTGTCACTACTGACATCATTATTCGAATCAAAGGCAAACACAATCACTGGTTCTCAAACGACGTGGGTAAAGTCATGTCTTTTCACGTAACAATAATTACCTTCTGTATGTCAAGGATATTATTACTATCAGATTTAGTGCCTGAATAAGTATTATGAATAATATCAACATTTCTACTACATTCATATTTTAATTAGAAACTACTGGATTCATACCGTATTTTTTTATTTATACACAAGACAGAAGGCATAATACACAATAATTTAGCTACAAGTAAAATTTTAGGATCTTTCTGTAATAATGTTATTTGTAGTTGGTCTAGATTATTCGTAGTTTTAGTCAGTATTATATTATAAGGAAGGGCAGGCAACTCGAGCAATGAAGGTGAACTTTGATGCCCATCTCAAAGGGGGCCTCGTTAAACCTACACCTGGGTCGCAAGTACCGGGAACTGGTCAGAGTTTCTCCCTTTCCCACACGATGGACCCGGCACTCGCACGGTAAATCCATGGATTGCTAAGAAGTTCGTCTCAGCTGTATTAAAAAAAAAACTTTTTCGAAAACAATAGAAAACATAAAGAAAAGTTTACTAGAAAAAAAGGCAGCTTAACGCTAGAAAAATTTCGACGCGGCGAATAGGGCCGTGGTAGCATAATGGTCAGTGCATTCGTCCGGGTTGCGAAGGGTGCGGGTTCGAGCCCCGTCCGGTGCCTGGTCCGCGTGGTTTTTTTTTCTAGTTAACTTTTCTTTAGATTTAAACATCTAGCAGTTAAATGCTTAAAAATAAATAAAAACATAATAAAAAATCTCTTATTTATTTGAGTCAACAAGTAGAATTAAAATATAGTTTTTGGTTAATTTAAACTAAGATTTACAGATAATTGAAACCTAAAAACAAAGCGTGTGTTATGTTATCGACTGATAATACACAGAAGCAAACACCTGTAACTACGAGTCACTTTTCAAGAGGGCAGAACACACGATCGACGTCCATTTGGGGGTTTAGACAAAGTAACATCGCTTTGTAGCAAAACGATATCTAATTTCGTCATCGTCTCTGAGATAACGAAAACAATTTCCTAGTCAAGGTAACAAACACTATTGCCGACATAGACGTCTTAAAGTCGTTAAGAAAAAAAAATGTCGATGGTACCGAAAATTTTGCTGTCAGTCAGTCAAGAAGAGCCCGCGAAATCGAAAACTTATTTAATGATTGTACTGCCAGTGTTGCGATCTGAATGTAAGGTTCATTAATTACCGGGTCTCTGTAATGCCTCAGCATCGTGCGTGCTAGACGCAGATCAGCATTTATGTTGTGTATCGTTTCTCAGAACTCACGTTGCTCAGCTTGTTTATTCAAAAGTAATACGAGTAATAGCGTCCTGTGTGTGAGACCACAATGCTTTGTTTTGTACATGTTTTAATTGTATTTCTAATAAAAGATTAGAACTCAGAAGCTCAGGCAGTCCAGTTAATGAACAAGAGTGCAAGTTTACTAACGTTTTTTTCTATTAATATATTGGTGAATTTTGAATTTGTGTTTTAGTAAAGAAAACATTTATTTGACAGTGGTACGTAAATAGAGTGTTATTAATTATATAAAAGTGGTCCTTAAAACAAATGGTAAAACGATAGTGGAGTAATCTGTATGTTCATTTTTAGTAATAAAATATGGAATAAAGAGTACGAGCAAATCCCGAATTGTCAATGCTGCTTAAGTATATGGAGAGGTAGGTAAATCCAAGTTTAGTTATTATTTAAGATTCTGTTTTTATTTTTTTAAGCATTTAACTGCTTTAAATCTAAAGAAAAGTTTTTACTAGAAAAACATCCACGCAGACCAGCCAGCGGACGGGACTCGAACCCGCCCCTTCGCAATCCGGGCGAATGCACTGACCAATTATGTTACCACGGCCCTGATTCTTTTTCTAGTAAAAACTTTTCTTTAGATATAAACATCTAGCAGTTAAATGCTTAAAAAAAATAAACAAATAACTATAATTGCTATTTCTTCTTTCAAATGTTTAATACTTGAAAAAGTATTCATTTGACATTGTGGGTTACCTACAATGCGAAGAGATGGCGCTGCCTTGCAGCTTAAGGCTAGGAAAATTTCGACGCGGCCGTGGTAGCATAATTGGTCAGTGCATTCGTCCGGATTGCGAAGGGTGCGGGTTCGAGTCCCATCCGCTGTCTGGTCCGCGTGAATTTATTTCTAGTAAAAACTTTTCCTTAGATTTAAACGTTATTTAAGATTTTAATCACACAAAAATTTAATACTAGCTTATGTCCATGCATACCAAAACACTTATAATGAAGCTTTGTTTATGTTACAGTCATTGTTACCGGACTAGGCCTCTTGCTGGAGCACACGGTTGGATAAGGTCAGACCGATTATGGGCTGATTTAACTAATATTTTAAATGCTGTTGGTGGTGGTGTCAACAAAACAACAGACAAGTGGAAAAAAGTAAGTACCTATTGAATAGTTTTGGAATGACTGGTGTGATGGAACAATATTTGACGGAACCCTATAAAACTTATTAATATGGTAAGTATATACTAACGACTAATTTATATTCATTTATTTAAATTATTCAGTAAAGGCGTGGGCGGATTAGAAATCGAAGATCACGAAGTAAGGGCTGATAATTAGGAATCATAAATTAAATACTGTTGGCTCTTGATGAAAGGGTGCTGGCCTTTATAGGTGCTTTAGCAGTGAAAATACGAGCCTTTGTACAAGAGCTTGGATTTAATGTAAGTATTTTACATTCAAGTTTCTATTAACAATGGTCAAAAATACATATAAAATAAAAAATAAATTATATTTGTGAATGTTAACAAAAGGCACCTACTTAGTTATAATGAATGAATAAATGATTTGAATGAATGCATGATTTATTTTACAAAGTCACAAAGTAACAATATAATTAAGAAAAAGGGTATTACAGGGAATTACAATAACAGTAAAAACAATGCAGTTCTTTGAGAGAGCAGGAGATTGTACTAGGTTACAAAACCTGTGTTACGACCCCCAGGCTCAAAACCTCTTAAACCCGTTTGCTTGCTAGAGACTCTTTTGCATAATACAATTTTTATGTGATCTACCCTAGATTATAAGCGAGAGTACATATAAGTAAATGTAACATTGAATGTTACAGAACCATAGTGAATTAATAACAAAGCAAAAGAAAGGAATAAGATGGTTACCGCCATTAATCCAAAAATGCGGGTTCACTGGATAACCCTTAAATTTCTATTTATATTTACATACCAGCAAGTGTGTGTGTGTGTGTGTTTTGTGTGTGTTTGTTTGTGTATATGCGCGTGTATTTATCTAGTATGAGAAAAACATCCTACCTTATGTTGAATAGTAATTAAAATAATGAATAAACATTTTTATTTTTTAATAGGTAAAAAAAACGTTTAAATTGGTTAGTTATAAATATAAAGTACATATATAAGGTTATATTTGTAATCATCACTTGATCTGTTTAATAAACCTATTATAATCAATTTTTTTCAGAGGTCCCAATCTGCTGCACACTCACAATTATCTTCACCTGTCATCTAAGATGATCCAGTATATTTGTAAATTGTAGACGGTACGTCTTTGGTATTTATTTTGTAATTAATGTTTGTGTAATTATGAAAATTCAATTTAATGATTTTAAATATTTCTCTAAATATACTTACGTAACCTTAGTTTAATGTTTTCTTAGATTAAATAAGAAATCCTTCCTTCCTTATAATTTTAAATGAAAGGAGGAAGTCGTTTTTTTAACCACACAGATATCTGAACCATTTAAAATGAATACACAAATATTGTTATTCCAGAAACGCCAGACCTGCCTCTATCACCACCACTACAACCACAATCTTCTACTTCACAGCACTCAAATAGTTGCCTTTAGCCATCATCCCAGTCCCAAGTACCATCCCGCCTACGCGTACTCGCTGCACCTTTCTCCTCAGGGAGGCCTTCCAGCTCCGCTATCCCCCGCAGCCACACCCGCCCCATCAACCCCACTATTCTTCCGAAGTGAAGGCGACTACCTACCCCTGGCGCGTCTGCTACTCCCCCGACCGCCGGGCGTTCTCTGCGGTTAAGAGCCCTTTTACAAAAACGTACTGATCGGCACGTAGGTAGATTTGTACTAATATATATTGCATTTTACGGGTGATGTTTCGAGTCTTATAAAATGATTATTAATGAACTAATTATAAAAATATATACATATTTCAGTAGTTCAATGATGGTAGATTAGTTTTATGAAAGTTTTTGATAGTAATTCTATTTAATTCAATATCATAATACGAGGTAAACCTGCATTATTTTTTGGGAAAACTCACGGAGATTAGATGTTTATTTTTATAATTAATGAGATGGAAAATCAAAATTCTAACATTATATTACAACAGAAACATATTTCTGACGTCGTAGTAATTAATTTGATCTAATTTATTGAACATTATTGAGAAATGGAGGCGTTTGAAGTTGTGCATATTATCGTTTTTTTCGTAAACTAGCTGTAGGAGAACGATCAGTACAAATAAAGGAAAGTAGTATTTGCTAATATTCTACATTAACTTACAATAGGAAGAATAAATCTACTGTTAACTTCTATTGGAAATAGTCAAAATCTTTTCTAAGGGGGTAAACGAGGCGCTCAAAAATTTTCTTTCTTTCAACGATTTTTTGCAAAAAATGTGAAAGGGCTCTGAAGATTCCTTGCGACATCGCAGTCTGCTGCTTATCCCGGTCGCCTGCGTTTGCGCGCCCGCCGTAGACGAGACCCAACCCCTTCGAGAGAGCGGCCAGCGAGTTTACGGCCGTGGAATCACAATGTCCGGAGCTGAAGGACCAGACTCCGGAACGAGCGCGATATGAGAGTGTTAGAGGTTAACTAGGGCCCGAGTTACAGAATGACAACTAAGTTTTGATCTTTACTTGAGTACAGTTAAAAAGGGATGTCGCTATGTGCTATATATAGCGACATCCCTTTCTATCTATGCTCAAGACTAGATTAATTACTGAGAATCTTTCTATAATACGGACCTAAGGCCGAAACCAAGTTCTTAGGTATATAGTTAATGTTGTTCAAGCATGGCTTGACTATTATCGCAGTAGGGACAATACAGAACCGCTGATCACTAAATACTTTTCAGTTTCAGTGTTAAGCGGTTGTTAAGCCTTTTGATAGTAGGCAAGCCACGAAATACACAAGCCCAAGCGGGCGACCACGTGCTGTAGATGCATTTTTGTGTTACTGTCGCACTTCCCATTAATATTATAAACGCAAAATTTGTATGGATGTATGAGTGGATATCTATTATGTTTTCACGCAAAAACTACTCAATAGATTTTAATGAAACTTTACAAAAATATAACTCATACATCAGAATAACTTTTAATAGGCTACTTTTTATCCTACAGAAACTCATAAAACAGATCTACGCAGGCGAAGCCACAGATGGAAAGCTTAGTAATATTATACGAAGTACCTTCGTGTGTCATAGCAACTCGCAACACAGAAATTTTAATATCTACAAATTTGTATGAAGAAATTAGGTACTTATCTTATTCTTGAATATCTTGCCTCTTTAAATACTGCTTAATTTTTAAGACTGCAATAAAAGTATGACTATGTTGTTTTTGTTGTTTGTCCTGGAAATATAATAATGCATTGTGGTTTATTTTAAACTAGTGGCCCGCCCTCGCTTCGCTTCGGGGTAGAATTGATCAAAATCCTTTCTTAGCAGATGCCTATGTCATAACATCTACCTGCATGCCAAATTTCAGCCCGATCCGTCCAGTGGTTTGGGCTGTGCGTTGATAGATCACTATGTCGGTCAGTCACCTTTGAGTTTTATATATATGGATGAAGTACATAGTTTTTGTTTTTATTATAATTTAGGTACGGAAGTTAATTAAGTAATTAACGCTACATATACCCCATCGTAGTATTATTAAATGTTGTAAGATATTAAGGAAAGAAGATTCTATAAACTTAGAATAAAGAGAAACAATTTATTTTTGTCTACAGTACAATTAAATTCGTTTATTAATGTTCTTACCCTTCCTTCCAGGGGAATTTCAGAGGAACCTTTTAAACTGGTATGATCTTTAAGGTCGTCACATAACAGCGTATGTAAATATAAATGTGATTGTATTAAGCCTGAAATGTTGGATTAGCAACAATTCTGGCATATCCTCATTTTTTTCTCATTATGTACACTTAAAAAATACATTCTCACTTTGATCTGCAATAAATACAACTAGTCAAAATCACAACTGATGAATGAAATCGGCAATAATATTTTGTTATCTACAACTTCCTGGCATTCGTTTTGTTATTGTTTTCGACGATCGTGATCGTAACGAAGGCGAACGTTAAAAGTGCTGCTTGTTTACTCATTTGTATTGAGCATCCAATTTTAATAGTTTTTTTTGACTTTGACTTTGCATTTGTGTGGGATTAGGCGTTCAAACAATTCTTTACTTTGACGTTTCGTTACGAATTGTAACATTGTCTACCAACTTCCGATGACAATGACGATTGACCACATGATTTAGCGGGTTTTATGTCAATTTCATACATTTTATTATTTTCTAATTTCGTTATCGTTTTTTTTAATTGTTACTTTGTCTAAGGCTCCTGATTTGGTATGAGGACGTGCCATCTGCCTGTACACTCGCCCTCGCTTCGTCCACGAAATGTCCACCAAACCAACACAGAGTTGTGAAAAAAAATGTTAGTGACGTCAAAGTCCACAGTGCAGACGTTTTTCAATTACATACGTTACCTAAATGGGATGTTTTTTTTAAATAAAACGTTGCTGTTACTACGCACCTAATTTACTATTAGTTACTCTATTTGTTTTGAACTTACTGTTTGATTTTATGATTTCGGTAATTTAGTGATTTTCACTTTTGGTCTTTACAGAAGAAAAACCTGTTTTCACTAAAACCGCACGCGGTAATCCAGTAATGCATCTAGGTCGATTCAGATTCAATAAATATCATCGAAGCAAAGGACAGAAATTGAGATGGGTGTGCAGCAAGAGCTCTAGCCACAGTAAAAACTGCAAAGTTTCTATCATTACCATTGATAACAGTATAGTCAAGATGACGGGCAAACATAATCATTAGTGCACAAGAAGTCGATTCTGTAAGAGAAAATCTCAATTTAGAACTCATTTATTTAAACATTTGACAATTGTCAAATATTGTGACATTTAGCAGTGTAAAGCCGCCTTGTCACTTACCTGCTGCAAGGGCAATCTAGGGTGTAAGAGTGGGTATAAGCCTTAACTGCCTTTTTAATTTTGATGTGTGTAGGCAAGCATGGAAAATTTTCTAGATTGACCTGCGGCAGAGCGGCAGGAGCGCAAGACCATCCTTTGTCCCTAGATTCCCGATGTTTCGATTAAGATGACGGCAGATCATAATAGCATCAAGTTTGCACGCGATTGCTAGAAGTATATAACCGCAGCCCCACATTTTGGATAAAAAAGGAAACTTTATTTTGACCGTAACATGAGACTGCAAACTTTTGGACTAAGTATTTGAAACATTTAGCGAACCTGACAACCTGACTTGCGGTAACGAAAGAGCCAACGCTATTCCGATCTTTTGATTTTATGATAGTACTGGGGCAATTATTAACGCGTGTGTTAAGCTCAATAAATAGTCGGAACACTCGATAGAAAGGTGTCTAGAGACAAGCCGATATTGACCGAACCGCCCGCTCCATGCGCCTAGATTGCCCCTTACGCTTAGATTGCCCCTTGCGCCTAGATTGCCCCTTGCCAGTGTCTGGCAGTATTAATTTCAAATTGTTAATAATATTCTCTAAAACATATGTAAGAATCAGTCCTCAGACTGTAAGTAAAGTGAGTAAAATTTTAACGTACCTATGCTATCTGATATCTGAAAATTGGTTCACAACACAAATTAGCGAGTATTTATACGTTCATTGTACACGCTTATACTACTCGATTATCCATATTTTATACATCAGAAAACAAATAAGGTCTGAGGGCCTTAGGATCTTACTCTATGATGGCTAATGGCATGGCATTTATTTAATATCTCAAACTGGAGTTATCAAACTCGGATATAGTTCTCGAACTATTCAGGACATACTTAAATTTTTGTTAAGCCGATGATGTCATGCTTGAGTGGAAACAAAAGAAAAGCTTACACTCACACTTAAGACAGATGTTATACACTGAGATAATCTGTCAACTAGGATGTTATTTTATCCTCTTGATTTTTCGTTTTTCTCTTATAATATAAGTTTTCTCGTTGTGTTAAGTTTTTATGGAATTTATGTTTTTCTTTTATTACGTTAATTTTTATTAGTTGTTAGAAAATTATGAATTAAAAAAAACTGTGTTTATCGGCCAGTGTTAAGGATTTTGGAGAATTCCTTTTGCACAGAGAGTGAGAAAGATATTAATATTTACTGTCAATTAGATTTTAAGCCTTATAAAATGATGCCTGATCAAGTAAATGATCAGGTGAAATCAACTTTTTTGCTACATTTTCATTTTTTGTATTACTTGATTTATATAGATTTTATTATAATTCTAAGACATTTTTTTTAAATATAATTATGTTGAACATGCATTGACTGTATTTTTCATAAAATACTAGGTGACTCGGCGAACTTCGTACCGCTTACAATAACAGAATGTCGTAACTTTTCATCAGCTTCATTTTATTTGGGATATTAAAACAAAATTAGATAAAAAAAATAGAATAGTTTAGTGGGATAATAATATTAAAGAAAATTAAAGTACAATAAAAATAGGTAGGTACATATATAATCTCTCTTAAACAGTTTAATTATCATTTAACGTGTTCCACAGTGTTGCCAGGTCCACTTTTCAATAATCGAGAGGCGTTCTAGGAAAAAAACAGTAAATGTATGGAAAGAGCTGCAAGAAAAAACAGTAGATGAGAGGGCGGAATTTATTTTTTTTCGATTTGCTCCCCAAGATTTGGAAAATCAAATACAGTCCAGCAACAAATTAATATTTCTATAGTTTCTTCCGCCCCTCAAAGCTCGTTTTTGTAATAAATTCATATTTATTGTATTATATCTAAGGTAACATTCTTAACGGCGGAAACGGAAAAGCACTGCACAGGTGACTCGAGTAACGCATTTTACGTTGCGTTTCACGTAATTTAAAAAAGAAAAACTGTTTTAAGAATAACAGTAGATTCATGTAGAGAAACAGAAGAATAGGAGACATTTGAGAAAACAGGAGATCTCCTGTAAATCCGGGAGCCCTTGCAACTCTTGGTTTAGATTTAGAGCATGATTACCACCGAGCTAAGCTTCAGTTTTAAAAAGTGCTCATAAAGAGCTTCCCTTTAGAAAACACGTCTCCAGCCACCTTATTCCAAAAGGCGGACCAATGTCAGTTTGTAGACCGTATTTTCATCAAGCGACAAGCCGCGCGCGACCGGTCCGCAACCCCTAGCGGCTAGCTATGAAGCGCCTGTGTGCGCTATTCTCTACTAAACGAGCTCATTTTTAAATAGATGTCGAAGAAATAACATTTCTTTACTTTTTAATAAAAAACGAAAACATTTTGGATTTTGGATACATCCATTGTTACGAGAACTTACTACAAAAGGTGCATTTTATTCGTTCTATAATGAGTTACGGGAATACGACACGAACTTTTCCAAATTGATGACAAAGACTCAATACCTTATAAAGTCTTCCGTATTATCGTCTGTTTGTGAGTGCGCAATGTCAATGTCAAATTTTGTATGGAACTTGAACAGCAGCGCCATATCGGACGTAGCGAAAACTAAAAATCAGTACACATTTGACAATGAAATTTCACACTCGCAAACTATTCGAATTCGATATCGGTTCGTGCTAAGGGTACAGTACCCCTACAACGTACAAGCTGTACGTACGAGTAGCTTGAACCATCATCGAATTCGAATAGTCTGCGAGTGCGAAATGTCAATGTCAAATTTTGTATGGAAACTTGAACAGCAGCGCCACAATGTACGTAACGAGAACTAAAAATCAGTACACATATGACAATGATATTTCGGACTCGCAAACGTTACGAATTCGATATTGGTATGTGCTAAGGGCACTGATGTCATCCATTAAGAGGGTTAAAAGGGCGATGAAAGTTTGTATGAGAAACAAATTTTTGCCACGCAAACAAAGTTGCGAGCATTCCCTAGTAGAACTATAAAACATTATTGTTAGAAAATGGATTAAATACCTAAGTATCTTAGTAAAACCCAATTAAGTTACTGAAGTGCTTTTCTTTACAGAAGAAATACCCGTATTCACTGAAACCATTCACGGCAATCCACTAATGCTATTGGGTCGACACAGATACTATATATATCATCGATGCAAAGGACCGAAGTTGAGATGGGTGTGCGTTAAGACAAGCAGAGGCTGCAACGGCGGTATCATTACCATTGATAACAAAATAGTCAAGATCATGAATAATCATAATCATTAGTTTACTGCTGCTGTTATAATTTCTAGCTTGTAAAATTCCATCTGGCTAACGGTGATACCATGTTAGACTCGAAATAAAAGTAAAATTAGAAAAGATGGAGGAAGTGTTAAAGTCCGAAGAAAATTTTACTACAAAAAAATCCACGCGAATCAGGCAGCAGACGAGACTCGAAACCGCACCCTCCGTTAACCGGGCGGATGCACTGAGCATTATGCTACCGCGGCCCTAATTGTCAGTGTCGAATTTTCTCTAGCATTTGTTAGGCTGTAAGGCAGTGCCATCTCTTCGCATTATAGGTATAGATCGCGCCAATCTTCTACTCCGCTCTGAACACTGCACAATTCGCGTCGAAGTAACAAATAACTCGTATTTAAAGGGACGAAGGTTGTGTTTAAGGCTGTACACCTGCGCGAAACAACTTTAGAGTGGACTAGAAGTTTGGCGCGATCTATAACCCTCAATGTCAAATAAGTACCTTTCCAGTATTAAACATTGGTTATTTTATTTTTTTAATAATTAACTGCTAGATGAAAATTCTAATGATTTTATTCTAGTAAATTTTCTCCGTTGAGTAAAAGCCTATCATCTTACAGGGAAACACGAAAGAAAATTGATAATTTTGGCGAAAGCTAAAATGTCATTTGTACAAAATATATGACCATTTAAAAGTACCACAACGATAGTTTTATTTTTGATATCGATTGGAATGTATTTCATGGGGTAAAGTTATTTCACAATTATACCCAATGATTCTCAACTTAAACGCAAATATCCTATGTTAATATCATAATAATTATCCTTATTGTTTTCCTAAGTGTCTAAATAAGTTTGACCTAACGAATGTATGTTCACCTTCAATATCTGAAGCGTTTGTTCACAGTGTACAATTATTCAATCTCACCGATATTCACTACGACGATTCACGGCAATCCAGTTATGCATTTGGGTAATCATCGCTTCAATAAATATCATCGCAGTAAAGAACCCAGGACAAGATGGGTGTGCACCAAGAAGAAATCTGGCTGCAAGATTGGTATCATTACTGACAACGGTGTCATAATCAAAGTGACGAACCAACACAATCATTATTGAACATTATATTTTCACATCCAGGTCATGAACTATATGCGTTCCAAATTTCATCCTAATCCTTTCAGCAACTTAAATGTAAATGAGTGTAACAAACATACAAACTTTCACATTTAAATGAATGATTTTTATTAACTCTAATTGTATTGTCTCACAAAGTAACATTACTTTGTGAGACAATACAATTACTATGAATGACAAAATAATAAAAACAATGCAGTTCTTTGAGAGAACTGGAGATTTTACTAGGTGAATATACCTGTGTTACGAGTACGACTCTGAAAGCCCGTATGCTCGTCGCATTTTCTTTTGTACAATACAATTTTAATTATGAACTACCTCAAATTATAAGCGAGAATACATAATATACTTATTAATATTACATTACACATTACAAAGCCTTATTGATTTTTATAACTGAACAAAAGAAAGGAAATTGATCGTTAGCCGTCGCCATTCATCTTTAAATGCGGGTTCACTAGATACGTAATACTTAAATATCTATTTAAATTAAAATATTTGCAAGTGTGGATATATGCTTGCTTTTGTGTGTGTGTGTATATTTATTGGCTATATGAGAGAAGAAGCCTACTTATTTTAAATCTACCTATTGTGTAAGTACTTAATTAACCCCAATATCATACATTTTTATTACTAGCTGTGCCCGCGATTCGTACGCGTGGACGTCGGAAAATGTAGTACTGCTTGTATTTTTTTAGGCAAGCAATTTTTTAAACGCTATTAGATGCGACATTATCTATAACTTTCACAGATATATTCCTGGGGCTATCTACACAGATTTACAAGATCTTTTAGCGTCGGTCCTTACCTATCCCCTTATTAATAGCTTGTCTTAGCTTGAACTAGTTATGCTGTTTACATTTCTCAAAAGGCATTTTTAATTCACTGAATAGAGACAAAACACTTCGTAAGTAATTAAGTTAAATTTATTCTGTGTTTATATATTATATATTAAATAAGCGATTAGGGAATATAATTTTTTTGTGTAATTACTGTTATGTAGTGTGAATAAAATTACTTAAAACATAATAATGTCTTAATTATTGTGATTGATCCCGAATATCACTATATCTATTCGCCGACACGTAAAGCCTGAAATTTACTTGTAAGTATGCTTTCATGCTTTCAGACAGTACATTCACGATTTCGCATGACAGTTAGCCTATCTCGGGGTTGGGGAAGTTTCAGTTTTTATTATTTTAAAGTTTTCTGCATTGACAAGTTTTGAGTTGTAGTTGGATTGACAATTTTTTCCTCTGGGTTTCATATGGACTGCATCCCGGTTTGGCAAGCCCAGGATCCAAGTCGGGCGCAGAAGGTACAACATGTACCACAAGTACTGTAATAAGTACAAAGTGCGGTGGGTGTGCACAGGGACCGGATCAGGCTGCAGGGCCACCATCATCACCGTCAACGACAACATTATCAAAATTATAGATGAACACAATCATGTTTGAGCGAAAGTAGCCGATTTGCACTTATTGTTGTGTTGTGCATCGACTGCAGGATGCTTCAATATTTAACGCAATGGGAACAGGGTACACAATACGCGACTGATTCGCTCTTCAGCTTCAGTCACACACAGCGAATACTCGCTGAGAGTGAATTGCTAATACGAATACCAGTCGCAGCGTCAATTCGCTGCCTACCTGTCACATACAACAAGTGCTGCACGCGAATTTCGACAGTATGTAGGTGTGAAAATTTAGTTATGTCCGTTAAGTTATTTAGTTGTTTCCCCACTTTAAGCAATCTTCTCATTCTTGTTTTGTTGACTCATCTTATATAACTTCTCGCAGCGATGAAACAAGCTGTGTCATTAAATTCGTAGCTTCTCTATGTCTGTGAGCATTAACGTGCAGTATAGAGCAGCGCGCTGAGCGGAATAGCTATTCAGTGTTGCCATCTGCTAAACCAAAAAATCCGAAGCGCGGAGAGTAAAAATCTGTATGCTTGAATTTAAGCCCAATAAACTTGCGGTACGTAGTTTAATGAATAACTAAATTATTAAGAAAGAGGAAAAAGTAGATATATGAAATAAATTTACAAGTAATTAAGAATATTCTTATTATTTTTGCAAATTAACTTGCATATTATTACTCTACTTAAAGTAATAACATGTGTTCTATCAAAATGTAGCATTAATTCGTAGCGCTAGATATAATTGTAGATTTTTTTTTTATTTTAGCAAGCATAAATAGTCTGTGAAGTATTTTTTATTACTTCTATTTCATACTTTGTAGATATTAGCTTCACTACTTCGAGATATGGGAATCCGGTCATAACAATTGGTGATAAAAGATACAATCAGCACTCCAAATATAGGAACAAAAACAGGGCCATATGGATTTGTTCAAGAGCAGCCATCGGATGCAAGGCGACTGTTGTCACTGTCGCCAATAAAATCAACAAGATCAACGATTTACATAATCATTGACATAACGACACTTTGATGAATAATTTGAACACAACATCAGATTTATAATTCTGAATGACATTCTGAATTTTGTTAATTAACAGTAACGAGTTCAAATCAAAGGATCTCTTTAAAAAAAGCTGTATATAATTTATCTAACACTATGAATTTTATCAATAAGTACTTATTATTATTATAAATAAAGGGTAACTGTCTGTCTGTAACTTCTGTTCGTTTTAATGAACCGATTTTGATGCTCTTTTAAGTCAAAATTTGACCAGAAGGGGAGTTTATTGTAGCAACTGATTCAAAGTTTGCATGGGAAATAAATAATTTCATTTAGAATTAAAGTCGCGAGCACACGCTACTATTATTAAGGGAACAATGTTCTTTTTTGCATTATGTTGTTTGTTCTTAATCCATACTTGAAATACTTTTCTAAAGTACTTCACACAATCAATTCTTTTTTAACAAGTTAGGAAGTTTCAGTACAGCAAAAAAACAAAGTTCAATGATTACGGGAAAGCAAGCACGAGGAATAGCAGCTACAAGGCCATATACACTACAGGCAATGTGATCATTCGTTACAATTACGGCAACTTTGCAACGGCCGGTCATAGGATGGGTAACCGAAAATATTATCTTGAGCCCTTCCGTGCTTCGGAAGTGCCGTTGGTCCTGGCTGTATCTGCAGTCGTTAGCACTACCAATCCGCACTGTGCCCGCGTGGTGGTATAACCTAATCTCGTTATTCCATCCGTACGGATTATAGCTATTAACGGGATTGTTACCATGTCCCAAAGAAGTCTACATTCGGCATAAAATTGTATTAAATTAAGACAATGTTTTTTGTCCATGACGCAAACGATTCCATTGTTGGTGGAACAAACTAGGAAAATCATAACCTTGTCTCTTAAGTGCGCGCGGCAAACTTAGTGAGGCATTTTTGAGCATCGACAAAAACTAATAAAGTTCGGCTCGGGGCGAAACAAGCTCGGGCGAAGCAGCGTGTGTATTTGCTGCAGGCGAGGCACGTTTTGCCCGAAGAAATATCTCGCGCGGTTGCCCCGCATGGGAGTCTCGGATTTTTGCCGTGCGAGGCCCGTCTTGGTCAACAATTTTTTGGCATAAGTCTGTCGCGCGCACCTCGGCTGAGCCACTGTGAGGTCGAGGCAGCATCGAGAGTTAGCTAGCGCGTGCCTGACGCGGCTTATAACCAGTTTTGTAAGAGACCGACATGAGGTCGTTTAGCTATTGCGTCTACTGCATTCATATTAATTGTTCGATTTATTCTAAAAAAACTTCCAGGAATCTTCTCTTAGTCCTCTATTTTTTAATTCTACATGAGGCTGTTGGCTCGTTCAGGACGCGGCTATTAGCTTGGATGTGATTACAACTTTTTATGTTAACAATAAAGTGTGATTGTTACAAATGTTGTGCGTGTTTGTTACTGGAGGTACCAATATTTCAATATATAAATCGTAAACATAACATTATACCATTATGATTAATTGATCATCTCATAATATTTTGTGTAATAATATTTGTTCAAGGATCAGCCGTCTATGTGGTGTCCCGCAACGGTAACAGGATGCTTCGGCTGGGTGACTATAATTATGGCCTTAACTCTGACAAAAAGAGGGCACCAGGACCTAAACAGCGATGGCTGTGCACGAAATGGAGCACAGGTTGCAGGGCTATGATCTTAACGATTAAGGATGAAATAGTCAAACATAGAAGTGACCACACGCATTAGGCCGTATACAGAAAGAAAGCCGAAAGCCGATCGGCGCCGATCCTTTTTCTATGGACCGGCGCCGATCGGCGCTGATCGCGCTGATACGCGCTGGTCCGAATAATAAATAATTTGTATTTGAATTATTATCCTTAGATTAAATCAATCTAAGTTATAATCTTTTTATAAATCTAATAACTTTGTCTTTTATTAACTAAGCGCTAAAATTATTTCTTTCGTACTTACCGAATGGTGACAACAAGTCTTTCTTCTGGAAGGATTGGTTGTTTATGCCAATTGCACCAATTTTTCATCAAACGGTTTTTCATCCATCCAAAATGTAATAAAATGTTTCTTGAATCATTCTTGTATATGTCTAATTTCTTTGTTCATCAAATTTCATTTTTTTACAAATAAATGATGGTATTCTCCGAAACGTTTCCTTTCTCTATTTATAGGATGTATAGCTTTTTTTCGCATTTTTAAATACACAATTTCTAACAAAACCAGATCATCGTCCGATGAGTCCGACATTTTGCTTGATCTGCTTTAATCGGCTTCCTTCATGTAGGAAGGATCGGCGCCGACAAGCGCCGATCGGCTTTCGGCTTTCTTTCTGTATACGGCCTATGGACCGGCGCCGATAAGCGCCGACACGCGCTGGTCCGAATAATAAATAATTTGTATTTGAATTATTATCCTTAGATTAAATCAATCTAAGTTATAATCTTTTTATAAATCTAATAACTTTATCTTTTATAACTAAGCGCTAACATTATTTGTTTCGTACTTACCGAATGGTGACAACAAGTCTTTCTTCTGGAAGGATTGGTTGTTTATGCCAATTGCACCAATTTTTCATCAAACGGCTTTTCACTAAATCCAAAATGTAATAAAATCTTTCTTGCATCATTCTTGTATATGTATAAAATCTTTGTTCATCAAATTTAATTTTTTTTACAAATAAATGAAGGTATTCTCCGAAACGTTTCCTTTCTCTATTTATAGGAT
Source organism: Chilo suppressalis (assembly GCA_902850365.2). NCBI lineage: Eukaryota > Metazoa > Arthropoda > Insecta > Lepidoptera > Crambidae > Chilo > Chilo suppressalis. The sequence continues at coordinate 6,231,610 of OU963906.1, read as the reverse complement.
GTATAGCTTTTTTTCGCATTTTTAAATACACATTTTCTAACATCACCAGATCATCGTCCGATGAGTCCGACATTTTGCTTGATCTGCTTTAATCGGCTTCCTTTATGTAGGAAGGATCGGCGCCGATAAGCGCCGATCGGCGCTGAGATCGGCTTTCGGCTTTCTTTCTGTATACGGCCTTAGTGTCAAAGATTGGCAAAAAGAAGACGAACTGTTTTGATTTGTGCATATAAAACACGCTTCCTTGATAGAGCCCAAAGAGCCCTATTTAAAGTCATGTACTTTAAGAGGCAAAGATTTTCCACTGATAGTCTATACCAAATTACCGATTTACTTTCAATCCGCCAATCATTTATCGTAAACGTAACACAAAAAGTTCACAAAACGCTTGTTTATGATCCTAAAATAAAAAATAAAAGGAGATAATATAACATTTTAAAAATCCCTACAACAAAAACAGTTTTCGCAAATATACAATATATACACAGTCAGCATATATGTATATACCATCAAATAAATAAAGAAATTCAAATATACCATAAAATTTATTATGAGTGTGAATCTGCAATAATAGAATTAATATCCCACAGGTGACCATAATATTAGGTACTTAAATGGACCCACAACACACAAACCTATTTACATGCAGACACGCATACACGCGCGCACACACACACAGACACACACACACACACGCAGGAACGCAAGCGCACACACAAAAATTTCAATTGAATTCACATTTGTGTATGTAAATAATGATATAATTTTTATGTTATGGAGAAGTGGTGCTCCCTGGTAAAGGAATTTTAATGCTTGAAAGGTGGCAACAGCTATTAATTTGTTAAGTTTTTTTGTCTTTTTCCAGAACATCCAGTGTACATACAGTCGGTGCGAGGAAATAGAATGATCAGTATAGGCCCGCACCGATTCAGCCTCCAAAAAAGCTCATCCAAGGGGCCAAGGAGTCGATGGGTTTGCACTAAGTGGGCCTTCGGATGCAGATCCGTAGTTTTGACCTATAATGATGACATCGTTAATTACAGAAGCGTTCATAAACATCCAGATTAACAAGTTTCTCAAGATTTGGACGAATATTAATTAGGCTTAATAGGTTCATTATTAAGAGAGATAAAGTTCGTGAAGTTGTAATGTGCGATGCCGGCACTTCACTTGGCTATTCGTGTTTGCTATTTGTAAACTTGACATCAGTCTGTCGTTCATTCCTCTGATTAAGCATGATAAGGACAGACTGTTGTTAAGTTCACAGGAGCTTAGATTAAATCAAAAGGGAAAAATACGGTACGTTCTGACTTGAGTCAAATAAAAAATGCTCTGATTTACTACATAAGCAACTCCCTCACACACACACACACATCTTTGAATATATGAACATTCAATCGAGCAATCGGGACAATCGCGCGAACGCGACGACGAGTCCACGTCGCTTAGCAACCGATTGGGCTCTATTGTTGTCTTTTTCTTGGTGACAAGTGGCCAATGTAAGCAAATAATATTCATGGCAAACCGCGTTTTTGAGAAAAAATAATTTTACTAATGAAAGGCGATGCCGTGGAATTTAATATTTGTTCTTGAACTATTTGTGCACTTTTTATAAGCATCGAAGGCATTGTTTTATTATTTTAACACAGAATATTCGCAATATTGTGATATTAAGTGCACATGCAGCGTGTTTGGATGTCAAATTGCGGCTAAAGCGTTTTGTGTTCATGCACCTGAATTATGTGGTACACTTTTGAAGCGCGAGTGCCGTATCTTCCCTTTTTGATTTAATATAAGTTGAGGAGTTAATCTCTGAAACTTAAGAATTTGGAAGATTTTATAAATTCTTTTGACAATACAGTCACGTTATTTGTGAATGTCCTACGCTATATATAAAGCAAAAACTATAAACTATAACTATGGATCAAATACAAGGAGCTGCTGTATGCATGCCATGTATACCAGTGTTGCCACTCAGCGCAAAAGGCGCTGTTATCATTTCGACTCCTTTTTTCGTGGAGTAAACACGTGAACGAGTTTTTTAGTTTTTTTGTATCTTGTTATTCCTGCCCTATACCCGGGACAGTGTTATTCGTTTTTAGTAATTTCTATAGACACTTAATAATTAAGCATAAAAATTAAATGCGTGAATGAGGAAAAAAAAATATATTAATATTACTACCAGTATAAATGGCGCCAATACACATACTATCTAGTATCTACAGTAGTCTACTATCAAAAAATTATGTGACTGAATTAATTAGAATGACAAATTTGCTCTCATTTCATTATGTTTTAAATATATCGATATAATAGTTGTTTTACATGATAATCTAGTTATAAGAAAATCTAGTTCTTGAGAAAGTAATTAAACCAAGAAAGATTTTTGCCTCTCCATTTCCGTGTTAAATAATGAGAATAAATAAAACTATGAGAAGCCAGGGCGGGCTACTAATTGTAAATAATATATTTGGACCTACTAACTAGACCAATAAAGTAGTTAAGTTTATTTACTTGTTTTATTAGTGTTCATTACTATTTTTATCTCTGCTTGCCCCTCTGGTAAACTGTAACTGATCAATTGTTTGGTAACTTGGCTACTGTGCTTGGTTATGTTGCAGGTTCACCAAAATTCATCACGTCATCTCGAGGAAACCGAATGATCGCTATAGGCAAATACCGCTTTAGTCTTCACAAGCATTCAAATAGGGGCTTCAAAAATAGATGGGTTTGCAACAGCACCGCCACCCGCTGCCGAGCCTCCGTCACCACACTTAATGATGCCATAGTCAAGCACACTAATGATCACAATCATTGATGAATATAAAAATTTGAAAAAAGATTTTCTGAGAAGTGAAAATTTTATCGATGTATGAAGACATATTCATATCTAACATAAGATTTAAGACTTAAGACTTTTGTTCATGATCTACTAGTTACTAGGATCTGGAGTTCTATTACCAAATATCTCATTGTTTCTTTTTTGATAATAGAGTTGTCAGATCAAGTATTAGTCTTAAGACCATGGGTAAAAATATTTTTCATAAGTACACCTAGCCTTTGATAGAAATCTTTCCACGAGATTATTTTTTGTGGGTCTAACTTTACCAAATATTTGAAAATACCTCTCTTATGTATTTCTGTTGTAAACACTGGTAACAAGCGATAATTAAAAAAAAGTGTATTTATTTATATAATGTTAATTATGTAATTGCCGCACTCAGAAACGTCATTTAACATTTAGTTTTTAAATAGGCATTGCTGCCAATCCCTATGTGATAAAGATAGAGTAACTTTAACTGACAGTTTTATATGATGTCTATGCGTGCAGTCATCAAATAAATGAGCAATTACATGAAAATTTATTTTTTATTGCATAGCAGTTTATTTGTTTTGGACCTGTTAGTTAGTTACCTTGAAAATTTCAACCTAGTAAACTCCTATCACTACATCGGTGATACCATGTATTCCACCTGTGCCAGACGTGGTGTTAGTAATTCCAGTGGTACTAACACCGCGGTGGTGCGATTACTTATGGTTCACCTATCCATCTTCGAATTCTGATTTGTATTAATTTGTAGTTTATTTAACGGACTTGTATTAAAGGATCTGAAGTTGGTAAAATGTTATTTCAACAGAATGTATCAAATGACATAAACGGTGCAGATCCAGACTTTCTAACGTGGATAGACATATCATAACTTTAACGAATTTCTTTGCTTCTTTTTAGTATTATCAAATACAATAACGACTTGGTATACCGGTCGTTTGATAGTCAAGACCTTTATCATGATGTAGTTCAAAACGAAAGTTTTTACCATGAGAACAATGGACTGATCTGAGTATGACTGACCTGATATCTGAGTATGTCTATAGTTAAAAATATTGAGTAAAATTTTATGAAATCAAACGGAAGCGAACGTCAAACGCAATACCTAACAGATGGTATGATTGAGTGAGGCAGGGCATAGCGGGTTTTCTCGCTCGAACCGTTGCGCCCGTCTGGGAAAGTAACCTCCATCTTATAGAAGACTTTTGGTGGTGTGTTTCTGTCAGTGAGTAAGGTTCTAGGGCTCCACGGGGTAAGGGATTCTGTCAGGGTAGGCGACAGTGTGAGTGATATTTTTGGTATCGCAAGTGTCTTTAAACTATGGTGGCCGTATACCATCAGGCAGACCATATGCTTGTTTACCACCATTTTAACATAAAAGAAAAGAATTTAATATAAAAGAAAAAGAGTTTATTTTTATAACAATAAACACGTACAGTTTCTGAAACAAAGGGTAAGAAAGATCACATTATGATGTCACCTGATTAGTAATTTATAAAAAACACATTTTCATTAGATTATACTACTTATATTGATAATCAGTACATTTTTTGTTTAGGCTAATAATAGTTTGGTTTCAGGTACTTTGAATATCAATCCCATGTTTGTGAAATCAATTCGTGGAAACTGGCTGATCGAATGCGATGGTCACCGGTACAGTCTGAAAAATGAGAAGAACACTGAAAAAAAAAGATGGAGATGCATCAAATGGCACAGAGGATGCAGATCCCTCATTATGACAGTAGATGATGAAATTGTCTTTTATAATCAAACACATAAACATCCACAAGCTAAACGAATAAGTAAGTCTGCTATAGTGAAATTATAATAAAGATGTAAGCAAAATTGACCAAACAACCTAGAGAACGATATTCTAAAAATACCCACGTAACAATCTATTACAAGAAGTCATTGTAAATAGGTGTACCTATTTATTTATGTTCTGTTAGAATCATAATAATATTGTGACGTTCAGAAGGAAAATTGATTAAAAGCAGCAACAATCCAATGAAACCATTATTCACGCTTCTAGATTTAAGACACAACCTCACTTGTCGGTGTTGACAACCCGAATGACCGGCCACGACACTCTTTGACAGTTCGTAGTTTCTTTTTAATCGAGTACTCAAACGATTCGGTTTCCTGGCTCACCGACTACTGTTCTAACAACTCTGACTAAGTCACCTTCGTTATAATTACTAGCTACTTTTCGGCATTTATCGAAACGTATTTTATTTTTCTCCTGATTACTTTTTATCCGATTAGCGGCTTCGAGTCTAATCTGCTCAATTGTGTTATTTGTCTCACGATACCCAATATCTTCCGAAAATTTGTTCAAAACACCCTGTGATGGATTTCCTACTCTGTGGCGGAATAGTAACTCCATGGGGGTTCGTTTAGTGACGTCGTGAACGGCAGTGTTAATACCTAACTGGACACCTGGTAGATACACATCCCAAGAATCCGTGTCCTTCCCATGAGTCATACTACCAAGTGATGCTAAAATTGTACGGTTATACCTCTCTACCTGTCCGTTCGCACGTGGTGTAGCGACGGCGGTTAGAATGTGTTTAGTCCCTACAGACTGTATATATCTTTTAAATTTTTTACTTGTAAAGGTTGTTCCCCTGTCAGTAATCAATCTCGATGGCGACCCAAACAAACTAAAGAAGTTTTTAAATACTTTGATACTAGCTTTCGACTTAGTACTGCGTACAGCCGCCAAATGTATGTATTTTGTAAAGGAATCTACTATTACTAAAATAAAAGTATTTCCGTGTTTACTACGCGGGAAAGGTCCTAGATGGTCGGCATGTATTGTATGGAGAGGTACAGACACTTTTTCTATAGGATGTAGGGTTCCTTCCTTCGGACCCGATGGGACCTTGTGATGTGCACATTCTAGGCATGCTGAAACGTATTTTTTTATAAATTTTCGCATCTTCGGGAACCAAAATAAAGTCTGAATACGCTGCAAGGTTTTTTCAAAGCCAAAATGACCCACGTCATCGTGGTTTGACTTCAACACTTGCCAGCGTACTCCTCTAGGTACAAGCCATCTAAGTAACCCGTCCTCTATTATCCGATAGACACGGCCATTTTTAATTTGATATTCTTTATGGACCGCTGCTATCTTTGGAGTTTCAGGGTCCATCAAAATTTCTTTAATCCGCTTAGTCTCGCTGTCTGCACTTTGCACCGTTGAAATCCAATCATCTACTTTTACGGTGAGTATATCAATCAGATGTGTCGATTCTTGTTCTTCTGCAATAGCTCCTCTACTCAACGCGTCTACATGACCATTTTCTCCCCAGGACGATACTCGATGTCACAGTCGTATTCCAGGAATTGCACCCACCAGCTGGATATACGAGGTATTAGATCGCGTTTTGTGAATGTTGAACGTAAGGCATTGCAATCCGTAACAATTGTGAAATTCGTCCCTAAGAGGTATGGGCAAAATTTGTTTAAAGCAGTTATGACCGCAAGGGTTTCTAACTCAAATGAGTGGAACTTTTGCTCGTCGGCACTCGTCTGACGACTAAAGTAAGCAACAGCCCTCCATGGTTCTTGGCCAGTTCTCTGCAAGAGTATGGCCCCTAGTCCTAACTTGCTGGCGTCCGTGTGCAATTGCGTCTCGGCTTCTTTATTATAGAGAGCTAGAACTGGCCTCTCAGTCAGCAACTTCTTTAGCGTCTCAAATGCGTTTTGTTGTTGATTGCCCCAGTGCCATGCTGTATCTTTTCTTAAAAGATTAGCTAGTGGCCTTGCTATAAGCGCAAAATTTTTAATGAATCTTCTAAAGGAACCAGCTAAACCTAAAAATCTCCTGATATCCTGTTGATTGTGTGGTTGTGGGAATTTAGAGACTGCTTGGGTTTTGTGCCCACCTGGACGTATGCCTGATTTGTTAATATCAAAGCCTAAGAAAACAATACTTTTATGGAAAAAATTACATTTTTCCAATTTAAGCGTTAAGCCAGCCTCCTTCAAAAAACATAATACTTCTTCGGGACGAGTAAAACCCTCTTCAAAATTTTTGGATGGTATTAAAATATCATCCATATATATAATGACATAGGGTACCCTAGCCTTGTTTAAAATTTTATGAATTGCCCGTTGGAAAACTGCTGGAGCATTTGCAAGTCCGAAAGGCATACGATTGTACTCGTACTGCCCCTCGGGTGTTACAAATGCTGTTTTCTCTTAGATTCTGTTATAGCGATCTGGTGATACCCCGACGCCAGGTCGAGTGTCGTGAAAAGAGAGTGTCCTGATAGTTGGTCCAAAAGATCCTCAATTCGGGGAAGTGGGTAATGGTCACGCTTCGTTCGTCTATTTAAGGCGCGGTAGTCAACGCATAAGCGTTTCTCACCCGATTTCTTTTGTACGAGTACGATAGGGCTCGCGTAAGGAGAGTTTGACTCGCGGATAATACCGTTATCTAACATTTGTGATACCATTCCCTGAACATGTTCTCTCTCTGAATGGGACATCCTATAGGGTCTATAAACAACCAGTGTAGAGTCTATCAATTCAATTTGCATTTCGGTGACGGTGGTAAACCCTAAATCATATAGCCCTGACGAAAAACAGTCCTTGTGTTTAAGTAAAAGGTCTCGACAGCTATGTTTTTCGTCCACTCTGAGATGGTCTCCAATGCTGATATTAGACACATCGAATTTTTTTTCAGTAACCATATTTACATTCAATACGGCCAAAGCATTCCTATGCGGTATGGTTCTAGCTCGGGATACAAGTGTACCCTTCTTAAAACCTATGACTTGGGGACTTAGATTCTGTATGAGCACTTGACCCTTACCGTTGCTTATTTGAAATTCACCCGGCAAGAGATAATATTCTATGCCAACTTTACCCCTGACTGAACCATCAATGTAGATTTTACCACTATAATCAACACTAGTACTGATTGGGACTGTGTGCAGCTTCCCTGTACCTAGTTGTATGTCATCATCTAGAAAGAGAACAATTTTAACGCCATCCTCTACATCAATTCGCTCAAACCGTAAATCAGTAGAAGTTTTCACGATCTTTACGCTAGGGCGTTCCGTAAAACTGTGACCTAATAATACTGGACTATTGATCATAGAATTATCGACTATTAATACTTCCACTTCCTTCTCTTCTACACCTTGTACCTCAATATCAGCAGAACATTTACCTATGGGTAGATAGGGTACATTACCTAAACCTCTCAACATGGGACCATCTACCATGCGCCATTTGAGACCTAATTCGTAAGCTTCCAACTCACGAACTAACGTAGCCTGACTTCCTAAATCAACCTGGCAGGGAACCGCTATCCCATTTATTTTTATCGCGATTTTGTATTTGTCACTACTATCATCACCAATAGTTACTTCGAGAACGTTTTTAGTTTTGCTTTGACCACTGTTATCGCTTCCTAATTTTCCCGAAATGTTGTTAGAATTATTGTTTGCCTTCTTAGTACAATTGTTCGAATCGTGTCCCATATGATTACAAATATCACATTTAACTATCGGTTTTGTGCATTTGAAACTGGGGTGTCCAGATTCATTACAATTGAAACATATAAGGCTACCATATGGTTTCGAACGAGGTCTTATATTTGCTCCGGTGCTCTGAGAGTTATTTTGAGAGGAAATATTGTTGTTTTGAAAACGTTTATCCCTAAAATTACTTTCTTTTCTAATCTCGGAATATTCCCTTAGCTGAGTTTTAACGGTTTTGAAAAATTCTAAAGTCTCCTCAGGTCTATTAAATCTTCCTGCTTGTGCACTCAATCGAATCCCCTTATCCTCTACACCAAATATGATGCAATCTACTGCTTGCTTTCCAAATATTTTGCAACGATTTAGTAAGTTCACTTTAGAAAAATAGTAAAGCTCTAATGATTCTCCAGGGCGTGCTCTTCTATTGAGCATCTCGGTCAATAATTCCGCGTAATTCTCTGTTGATGGAAATGACTCCCGTAATATTTTCTTCCATTCTACCCAAGAATGCTTAATAGAAGGCAGGCCCTGGTACCAAGTTTTGGCATGACCAACGAGTTTCGGTAGAGCGTAGTGCACTGTTTGTTTATCACTCCAGTCATAAATATCGGCACATTCATCTACCTTCGACAGCCACATATCGACTGTTTGTTCTTTGGAGAGCGGGTCAAAATCCGGAACTACATTGTTAGACGTAGGGAATGTATCACGGTCTTTATTTTTGAAAAATTTTGCAAACTCCTCAAAAAAACTAGATTGAGCATTATTTGGGTCATTATACTGTAAAGGCCTAACGTAATTATTATCAACATCGGGGCTATCATGATTGGTAGCGTGTAGTTCACGAGGTTGAAGATCATCAAGAGGTTGAGAAGCACCTACACCACGAACATCCCTACTTTTCACTGCATACAGTTCGTTTTCCAGTAACTGCAGTCTTTCGTATAGTTCGTTATTAATAACTTCCCTACGGCATTGATTGCGATCTCTCTCTCTGTGACTACGACTAGACTCAACGCTTAATCTTGATTTACAACGGCTACGTCTACCACTTACATGCTTAAAACGCCTGGAACTACGTTCCCTGCTCTTTAAACTACGGCTCCTACTTCTTGATTTATTAACAGTTACTTCCTTACTGCTACTCCGTGTTTGGTGTCGTCTGCTACGTCGAGTACGACTACGACCGCGTCGCTCACCAGGACTCCGTCTGCTCTCACTGTGACGAATGCTCCGTGGTGTTGTCGGCTCTCTCCGTTGATGACTATGGTCTTCCTCCATATCCTGGAACTTGGATTGAAAAGTCTCTATGTAAGGGTTCTAGATCAAAACCCCTATCAGGGGTCTACCCCAAATAAGCAAGTGATACGGATTAAAAGAAAACTAGTTATGACTAGAAAAAGATTATTTTCGATTTAAATAATTTATTTTGTTAGCTTGAGATTGACATCAAAAAATTATTCGCGTTGAATTTATAATGCGCATAAAATCTTGGAAATAATGTAGGTAGTTTTTAACTTCATTCCCCTTCTAACTATTTTGCTACTTACTATATTTTTTTTCATCGTAAAATATCTCAGCGATCATAACGTAGAAACAAAAATTTGTTTCTTTTTATGCTTACTTGTTAACTGAGTTTTATTGTAGAAGGCATATTTCGCATAAATATGTATTAATTAGTAAGCGGTCAGAAAATTTATAAACGGGTTGTACACGTTTTTTCATCGTAAAATATCTCAGCAATCATTGCACGATAACGAAATTGACATGAGGGTATTGCTTACTAATTATCTTTGCTTCATTGCGAAACCCGTATTTTGCTTAAATATATACTATTTTAAATATGCACAAACATGAAACTATCGGCAGAAAAAGATAATATTAGAGAAAACTAGTAAATGACGAGAAAATTATTTCTATGTCATGCAATCACTTTTTCGTTAACTGAATAATCAAGAATAGTAATGAGAAAAAGTACGTTACCTCTGTTTTTTTTTTCAATATCTGGGCGTACGGCTACAAAAATATATATTTTTGCAGTATCCCACTTCTGAACTGTGACGTTCAGAAGGAAAATTGATTAAAAGCAGCAACAATCCAATGAAACCAGTTTATTCACGCTTCTAGATTTAAGACATAACCTCACTTGTCGGCGTTGACAACCCGAATGACCGGCCACGACACTTTTTGACAGTTCGTAGTTTCTTTTTAATCGAGTACTCAAACGATTCGGTTTAATTAATCGTTAATACTTTTAAGTATCGAGTGATTTTAGTTTATTTATTCCAGTGAATTATTGATAAGTGTTACAATATTAATAGCTATATTTATTAATTTCAACTTTCGTGGTCACAAACATTATAGTAATTTATGTTATTTAGGACGGGTTTAAATTGTCGTGTGTCTGGAATTCTGTGGTTCGTAAGTGTAAAAATAAGAATAATCAAAAATCAGTCCTGTCGCGATCCGATACTGTGAGTGTTGTGTGACGAGAACAGTCTCGAGTGGTAGGGGTTTTAGTTAATAAAAGACTTCGTTGAAGGGTAGTGTGTGCCAATAACAGCCTATCCGCAATTACTTCAGTTACTCCGTGATAGTGGCGCTTGCAACAGTGCTGAAATATCGGAAACATGCTAAAAACAAGGTACATCATGTAAAATTCAGGAAAAGAATATAAATATAAGAGGTTGATTGAACCTAGCGTTCAAGAAAATCATTGGCAAATAGTTGGAAATTTCAATATATAGACCACCCAAAGTGAGATTGGATTTTGCTTCAACCCCCCTTGCGATTAATATTTCAATGCCCTTCCGGCGAGTCTATTGAGGTAGGTCTGGCGCCCGAGTACTTATTTGATTTTATTTCGACCTATCTATATTGAATATCCATTTGATGGAAAAATACATGATAATTATACTCTCGAAAACCTCTTAAGAACAATTGAATCTTTCAACAGCATTTTTATCATCTTCGCGGCGAGGAAACCCGGTTCTGGAGTTAAACGGATACAGGTTTACTCTGTACAACAACGCGGGCATTCGGAAAATGTGGCGCTGCAACAAGTGGTCGAAGGGCTGCAGAGCTACAATCAATACTTTAGGTAGTAATATCATCACGTATCGGAATAATCATTATCACTGAATACACATTTCTTATTATGATATTTCAGTCATTTATTGCTTTTAGTTGTTTATTTGTATTTTTGTAAGTGTATTTATACCACCATTTTATTGTAATCGCGTACCAATAAAACGTTATTTGAACATGATTGCTTCTAAAGTCAAATCTAGAATATAAAGAGAATAAATGAAATATTTCTTGATTTTAGTCTTTTAATGCTGTTCGAAGTTATCCAAATTCATATATAATATTCGAATATATTTTTTTTTTATACGGTCAGTTTCTGTATAATATTTAGAGACAGGGGATAATCGATGTTCTTAGACTTCCCGTATTATGCTAATATGAAGAATTGAAGGTGTTATTAATATGTGGGTCGATTTTTCTGGAGTAATTTGAATCAACATATCTCGGAGTGTCCTTCCGTTATTAATAGGCATATAATATCGGGATGTAACAGTTTTTATTTGTAACAAAGCCAAGGCTTACATTTGATTTACTTTTGTTTTTTTTTTTTACTTTCCATTCAGATCCATACTATGATATTTCAAGAAAGGGTAAAACTATCATGATTTTTGGTGGCGAGCGGTACAGCTTGAAGATAGCTAGCGGCTATAAGAAAACTTGGAGATGCACCAAGTGGTCCAGAGGGTGTAGAGCTTCACTCGTGACTCTTGATGATGCGATTATTCTAGATCGATCTATACATACGCACATAAAAAATGTTTCCAGTTCTTACTTGTAATTTAATCGAGTCACATTTTGATAATTCAAAGTTGTTATCTAAAGAATTGACTTGCCACAGGTGAATACTACAATAGACATAACGAATGTTTACTCGGATTTATAAGACTGCCATTTATTCAAATTATAGGTTTATAAGTTACCACCATTTCAAACGAGATACTTGAACAAATACTAAACATTTGGAAGACAAAATACTAATACAATTTTTATTATTTTGTGCATTGAAATGATAGAATTTTATACTTAAATCAAAAGAAATGACAAATTCTGTACGACGGCGATTGATAAACAGCAAGCAAAACTAGGATTAATTGTTAACTCTGCAGTGCTATTCTGTAAGAACAAACTCACTTTCTCACAAACTCTGCGCCAATATGATTTGTAATTAATCTGAAATTCGTGTTCTAATTTTAAACCATACCGCTTACTCCGAAGTGAAAAGTGAGTTTGTAGTTTATTATATTTATTTTAAACATTTTACTACTAGAAGTGACTTTGTTCTTACAGATTAGCACCGTTGATCTTAAAATAAAATACATCTAGCAGTTAAATCCTTAAAATTAAAATATAATAATCTACAAAAGCGAGATCCACCATATCCTTCCAGATTTTCTTTGTTAAGCAATCGTAAAGTTATTAAACACTATTAAAATAACAAGAAATTTCTGCATTTTTTTTTATTTCATAACTATGTGTTTGCCATTCTATATTTGCATTAATTGAAAGTGTTTTAACACAAACTTTAATAATTATTTTTGAGGTACGGAATCTCAAAAGAAGAAAACGGAACTTTATAGGATCACTTGATTATCCATCGGACAATCAATACCCTTTATCTCGAGAACACGTGGAAGTATTAAGTTCAAAATGTAAACCATATATATTAAGATCTACGATCATTTGAAGCTGTGAAAAATCAAACTTTTAAGTTAATGTAAAATAATATTGTTTTAGCTTATCCGTCTATCTGCCAAGACCCTTTAACTCGTAAAACGCTTTGTTTGTACGTAATTACTATATTATAATGCTGCCTGTTTGTTCTGTTTACCTTCTACTCGTGTATATATATGAGTATCAACAGCTCCAACACCATCTTATTTTTAATTTACAGCCGTCGCAAAATTGCGGCCTACTTTCACTACATCCAAAAGTGGTAAAACAAATATCGCAGTTGGAGATTATAGGTTTTTCCTGAGTCGAACCAAGGAGGGTAAGGGCTACTGGAGATGCAGCAAGTGGGGTATGAGCTGCAGATGTACAATGGTCACCGAAAATAACGTGGTCATCATGTTGAAGAACAGGCACAACCACTAATGGGATATTAGTGTCATTGCCAAATGAAAGTGTGGTCAAATCTAAACTTGGCGTTTCTGACGAATCCATGAAAGTTACTTTTACACTAAAATTAATTGTTCAGTCTTATGACGAACCTCATTTTTGAAATTCTGTATTCTGTGAAAATTCTAAAATAACCGAATCACCTATAAACTCAGCATACATACAATTTTCGTGTAGTAGAAATGAAACTTAAACTCTATAATTGGGATATACTTTTCCTGGATCTTGTCTCTGTGCTTATGATATTTATTATGATTCATAATTTGTAAAGTAATAATTGTTTGACGATTTTGTATTGTAAGAAATTAGATATAGTTATAATTAGACAGATGACTCTTGTAGGTAGCTATCTTGCTATCGAGTTGATGTTTTGCTCATGCACGTTTGTGCAGGAGAGTCTTTTCTACTTTTTATTTGGAAGGAATAAAACTTTCACGTTACAGTTAAAATAGTATACATGTGAAAGTTTTGTGCTTCTCGATGATATTTGATACACAAAAATGCTTTTTGTTCCACATATAATTTATCATCCGAACTGAGACAGGGTAAAAAAAGGCACTGCAAGACGATGAATACATCCACTAGACTGTGAACTAATCCTTGCCAAGATTGTATGGAATCTTTACCCCGAAAAAGGTTCTCTAGGTCTAATATATTTTGAAGTCAAAAGTATACGCGTACGAAGTAGGAGGAAAAGTTGAGTAAATGTTAATTAACATACTACACTAATATTCTAATGTCCGTATAACTCTGCCTGTTACTTTTCTCGTTTAAATCGCTGAATCAATTCAGTTAATTATGGTACAAAAAAAAGTAATTCAATGAAAAGGACATAAGGCCTCTTATTGTCTTATACTTAAAGGGGATGAAACTGTACATAATAGTTTTTTAAGTTGATTTGGTACATATAATTTTCTATCAATTTCGAAAATCTTACTTTTTTTTAATAGTATTCTTACATTTTTTTGTTACATTAGGGAGATATGAAATAAATTAGGTAGCTATTGACAAGGTTAAGTTTTTACTAAAAAAATAAGTATTTCCTACTGATAACATAATATCAAACTACTGTAGTTGTCATACTCAGAAATAAAAGTGGATGTGAGTTTTAATAGTGTTTTAATTTACTATTTCCTTTTATAATCCTTGACTTAAATGAAAAAATGTTATCAACCTGAAAGATAACGATAATTCTTAAAACAGGTAGTGTGGTGCTAATTACAACCTAGCTATTTCTTTACTGATTTTAGCCCTCATCTTGAAACATGTTTTGATAGTTGAGAACCATTGTTGACCAGCAACCGGGCTTCAGTTGTTATGAAAAAGTTTATATTCACGTTTTCAGATATTGTTTTCTCTATGACAAGTTCCGGGAAGCCAGTTATTGTCTTAGATGGTCACCGGTTCAACCAACACAGCTGCAGTCGACCCGGTAGAGGTTACTTCGTGTGTGTAAAATGGTGTTTAGGATGTCGCGCCTCTATTACGACTGTTGAAGACATCATTGTTAAAATCAGAAACGTCCACACACACCATTGAAATGAATAATCGGGTGTAATGAGTATTACTAACTTTATAACTTGAAGCAATTATGATTTCAATAAATGCTGGAAAAAAAACCTAATATTACTTATTTGTGTTTTTTCTACTGAACTCTTCATTTGCAAGAAATAGACTGTCTATCCTACAGCAAGGACGATATTTTAACGTCCTCGTCATAAATAAATTCATTTAGATTTACATTTGAAGGAAAATAAATCCGATCTGATGATAAAAGTTATGTGAGTTATTTATATCATTATACATATATTTATAAACATCTTTAAATATTTTAAAATAAATCATTTACCATTCTCTGTACTGACGATTTTAAACTACGTTACGTGTTTGGAATAGTAATTCAAGAATTGCCTTATATTAATTTCAGGCCCTATCTTCACCACGTCCAGATTTGGAAGACCAGTGATTTTGATGAATGGCTACCGATATAATTTGCACCGCACCAGCTGTGGGAAGGCCACTTATCATTGTGTTAAGTGGTGTGAAGGGTGTCGAAGCACCGTCACCACTGTCGATGATGTCATCATAAGTAATCGTGACGTTCACCAACATTGAACTAAGAATCTGACGTTGATTTTTTGAAAATCTTGGACTGATGTCGATGCGACTGCAGTACTTACTTCATAATTTTTAATTTATACACATGATTGACGATAATATCCTATTTTATTTTTTCTTTCAACATTAAAGATGACGTGATTCAGTATAGTTTTTTTTATATAATAGGTAAATCAAAATCAAATATAAGAGTTAGAAAAAAAAATATATACCAAAACAAATATAAATAGTATTTTGTCTCCAGAAGCAGTTTTCAGTAAATCCCGGTGGGGAAGGCCAGTTATTCTGCTAGATAATCAGAGGTTTAACCAGTACAGTTACAAAGGAAGCAGAGTGGTGTGGCGTTGCGTCAAATAAATAAATAAATATTTCCAACACACACATCAATTAGCCTAGCCCCAAAGTAAGCACTATAAGGCTTGTGTTATGGGATACTAGGGTAACGGATATAATACATATAATGTACATATATAAGTATATTTATTTAGAAATACATATTAAACATCCATGACTGGAGTACAAATGCACGTATTCATCACACAAACATCTGCCCCCACCGGGATTCGAACCCGGGACCTCTCGAGTCGGCGACACCATGAAACCCGGCGTACAAACCACTCGGCCACGGAGGTCGTCATGGTCGTCAAATGGCGTGGTGGGTCCCGTTGTACTGTGATCACCAGTAACAAAGCCATCGATGCAGTGAAAAATGAGCATACACATGTAAAGATGAAAAAAAGAAAATATAAAGACAAATTTAATATAAAAAATTCCACGGAGACTAGGCACCAGACGGGACTCGTATCGTATAAAATCTTATAAAACAGAAATCTTGGTATCATGCATTCAAGTTGCATATTAATTTATCGTATTAATGATAGGCTAATTAGATCAAGCTAATAACTTTACCATAAACTTTTTAATGTTCGTGGCCACTTTCGTGCATCGATCTGTTAAAGAATGAGTGAATATTATGAATTCGGTTGAGTTTCTTACAATTGTAAAAGCAACTGAGCTTTAAATGTTTTTTTTTATCATGAATAATTTATTTCCGATTTTTTATTAATTAAGTAAATAAATAACAGTTTGAGGTCTACTTTATTTAATAACATTTTTCATTTGTTTATAAAAAAAACAATGGAAAAAGCTCGATAGCACAATGATAAGCAAGCACGCTCGTTCGGCCTACTTTTCCGGAATTCAAGCAGCTTTGACAGGTCATTGCATTTTACCATAAAAAAAACTGGTTATTATGATAAATAATCAGAGGTAGGCCAAATGGTATGACGGGTGCCGCATTTTTAAGATGACTAAGTATAGAATATATTATCACAAAAGTGAAAAATGACCATATTATGCATAAAGCCAAAGAACAAACCTGATAAATTACCAATGATAAATGCAAAGCAAAAATCCATTACCTAAATGGTTATTTATACGTCGAATTAATTCATGCTTCGAAAAAAAGTAAAAGCGGTGGTCCCAGATATATATATCATCATCTTCTTCTTGTTTTTAGCTTCGGAGGTGTCGGTAACTCGAGAGTCTTTATCATTTATTCCAGCCAGCCCAGCTTCGCCAGGAACCTTCCCATTGGTGATTGTCTCCTGTAGGTCGCCCGATGAGCCGAGGTATTTGGCATAGTATTCAGCCACCAAGTTGCCTTTCAGCAGAATATGAACAGCTTCGTCATTCAGCAATGTAAATTTAAAGTTTCCTGGAGGTCGCCCGATGAACCGAGGTATTTGGCATAGTATTCAGCCACTCCGTTGCATTCCAGCAGAATATGAACAGCTTCATCATTCAACAATGTAAATTTAAAGTCTCCTGGAGGTCGCCCGATGAGCCGAGGTATTTGGCGTAGTAGTCAGCCACTCCGTTGCCTTCCAGCAGAACATGAATAGCTTCGTCATTCATCGATGTTAATTTAAAGTAAAATTTATATTTTGTTCTCAGGACCGATTTTCAGTACGTCGCGACGTGGAAGACCAGTTATTGTGATGGATAATAACAGATTCAACCAAAGCATCAGCAAAGGAAGCAGGGCAGTATGGCGTTGCGTCAAATGGTGTGAAGGATGCCGTTGTTCTATAATTACCATTGAAAATGTAGTCATAAAAAAGAGAAATGATCATGAGCATGCATCTAGAAGACCTTATATTAAAAAAACACAAAATGATAATCTAGTACCTGAATAATTTTATGTAAATAATAAAATATATTTATTATATTATCCGTGGCTGAGTTCTCGTTCTCCAAGACTTTTTTAAGGAATTACTTTATTTTTGATAATTCTTCATCTTCATCATCAGCCTATTAAAGCCCCACTGCTGCGGCGCAGGCCTTCCCTATGGATGGAATAGGGAGGTTGGGCCATGACCCACCACGCGGGCCCAGTGCGGATTTGTGGGTGCTAACGGCTTAACGTGCCTTTCGAAGCACGAAGGAGCTCGAGATAATAAATTTTTGGTCACCCATTCAATGACCGACCACTGCCAAAGTTGCTTAACTCCAACGATCGAAGCCGAACGCGCTAACCACTCGCGCCCGATGGCGCGCTTCTCGAGATTTTGATAATTGTTGATTTAGAATTAAAATTAATCGGGCATAAGAATTTTTATTGATATCGATTCCGAATCAGTTGAATTGAATTCAATAAAGGTACGTACTTTTTTTAGTATCCAGGCGTCCAAAGCCTACGGCACGTTAACCATCTGTCAGCACGCGGACCGTGTGTGTTTGGCTACCATATCAACAATAATGATATAAAAAACTGAATAAGAAATTACAAATAAGAATTACAATTACATAAAAGAGTTGCATACGATAAACAGTAAAATTTATAATCAAACTTAAAAGAAAATGCCATAATTACGGTTTTAATGCCACTAGATGAGAATTTATTTCTGGCGTTGTGCCAGCTGTCATTAGAGCATAATTCACACGTGCAATAAAGATACAAGCCAACTTACTTCTTTAATTACGACATTAAACATATTTTTTTCTAACTTCAATTTAATAGCACAAAAATGTTAAAAAATTTACCTGCTGCTCTTATGCCTAACTTTTTTACAGTACAATCAAAATAGTCTCATAGTAATTAGTGAGATGACTTATTTACGTTGTTTTTATTAGAGGGATTGCAACATATGTACCTTGTTATTTGTGAGGCCCCAATATTTTGCCACTGTCGCAAGCGCCATAAGCGCTAAGCTCACGGCGTAATAAAATATCGGGGACTCAAAGAACAAGGTACATGGTAATATTCTCACTAATTACTAAACTGCTATTGAAAATGATAGCTTAAAATAGTATATACTTAAACAGTCTTACTAAATTAGTTGTGCCACGATTTCTTGTGGGTAAGAAGGATAAAATAAGCTTTTAACACCTGGAAGTGCCAAAAACATATTTCTGTTTAAGTCACTGAGGATACATGTAACTACGCATAATTATTTTGCATCCAGTTCTTTGGGGACTGTTAAATCTTGAATTTTATTTAGTACGTTTTGCATGCAGTGGATTGGTTTAGGTTACTTCTACTTCTCCGTCCCTTAAAACAACATTTAAAATTATAGTCTATAGAGCTAACTTTATGTTTAATGCATGCATCATCATAAACTTCATGAACTGCTATTAACTTTAATTCTCTTTGCAGTGTTTGTAATGTCGCTTTCGAAAAGGGGAAAGCCAGTGCTCCTCAAGAACACGGAAAAGTACAGTCTTCATGTCACCAGGGAAAACGGCAAACGCATATGGCGTTGTGCAAAATGGTACAACGGATGCCGGAGTACTATCACTACATTCGACAATGGCATCATCAAGGGACCCGGCCTACACAAATGCCACGAGCGTAGAAGAGTACCAGAGGTATACAATTCCTCAATATGGTGGCCTGAAAGTGGGGGAACGTCATAGAAAACGACAGCTTACTTTTCCTTGAGATTGTAAAATAAAATCCTATCGACGAATAGAGACTTTTCAGAATGCCGAGTGGCCATAATTCTCTTAAGCCTGGAATACCTCTAGAGGCACTCGCCAATTCTCGGATTGAGGTCCCCTAAGGATCTCGCCGTCCCCAAACCCGGTGACGCTGTAAAGGTCATCTGCGACCTGGAGGAGCATACACACTAAAAAAAATCAAGCAAAGCGTCCAATGGCCAAGCGTATGCGACCTCGGCCAAGACCACGATCAAATATGGCCTTGGCCACAACCTTGGTCGTAGAAGCTTCGGTTGGGTGCCGCCAAGTTTGCGGCCATAGCTGGTCGTAAAGCAGCCATATTGCTGGTCGTTTCTTTACTTCATTAATAATTAAATCTGTATCAAAACTCATTGATTAATTCGTATCGTAAAACCAGCTGCCTTTTGCTGGGCAAAACCGGAAATATTTTTAAGTGATGTCGATGTCTAATACAGAAATACGTATTTAAATAATACATATTTAGGTATCGTAGCTATAGTTTTCTTTCTCTCGCATGAAAATTGGTTGTTGTGGTATACCACTTATGGTTTACAATCTTTTGTTACAGTTTGAATTGTATTGTGACAGACTGGTGCCTGAATTAGTGTGGGTGGTTTCAGTGTAATATAGTTAATAATATTTCAATTAATATGTAGGTAACATAGATAAAAAAGTATCGCTGGCATTCCGTCGTTATAGCTAGCGTCATGTGTCACTTCAACGTTTTTTTGTGAACAAGTGTAATGCAAGCTGGCCAGCTCTGGCGTCGCGTCGACATTACGCAGATGCTGGCGCGACTATGACGATCTAAAGACGCTAGTGTGGGGAGTCTGTTAATTACGATTTTATTATAGAAATTTACTTGTTGTAAATTATTAGGAACCTAAATCATAGTAACCTACGCAGACAAAGTACTTTTATCCGCGGAGTACAAAAAAGTCCCTTAATCGTGAAGAAAATGTCCGCCGAGAATTTGTCATGGACTCAACGCAGTCGATGTGCGAACATTTGTCTCCCGAAAATTTAGAAATGCATACGCTATGGAAGTTACTACTATCATGATTACGTTTTGTTCTAATTAACATTTAAAATTACGTGTTTATTGGCAAATTCATATCTGACTGTTGTATACAACCTAAATAGATAACCTATAGAGAATATAAATTATAGTCATATTGCTGTGTGTAATAAATTGTGAAATTAAAAAAAAAATCAATGTTTTTTAAAAAAAACTTACCTCATCGTTTTGTCTCCTAAATGTTGATATCTCATGTAGAATTACAACACTAAAAAAATAAGTGTTATTTCACTGCAATCTTGCGGTGCCTGTAATGATGATGATGATTTCCACGAAACATATTAACATCCGGCGATATGTTAAGCTTAGAAGATCGTTAGTATTTTTTTCTAAAATGTTAGTTATAAAAAATTAAATGTGATTATTACGCATTAAATAGAAATTGATATTTCAGAGTTTCACTTAACCACGTCTAGATTTGGCAAGCCGATATTAATGAAGGGCAAGTATCGGTACTGCAAGCACGGTCAATGTAAAGGTCCGAAGGTCCTGTGGCTCTGCACTTGCTGGTCACGGCTGGGCTGTCGTGCTTCCGTCACTACGATAGATGAGAATATAATTTACATCAGAAATTCGCATAACCATTGATGGTTGTGTAATAAGAATTGTAGTAGTATAAGTGAATATTTATTATTTAATGTATTTGTAATAAATATAATAATGACATCAAAAGTTCTAATAAAAAAATATATTCTATTTTATAAATCGACTGTTTTTTATTTATGTGATGAAGATTCTTTTCTACTCTTTTATTTCTTTCACTGGATTGCTTATCTTCAGGGTCCTTTTTGATTTTATCATCTGTGCATATGACCTTGTCATCTATTTTGTAAATAATTTTTTGCTTTCTTATGTTTTCACTTCTCGATAAATACCTAATCAAGTAATTTTACCTTCTCCCATGTTTAGTGTATCTGAAGTCCAATTATGTTACGGTAGGCAGCGCTTACCGGTGGCTGAAATTAAGCACTACCAGCGTTTTATTACCTAGCATAGCAATTTAGATCGATAGATTAAGCTTAAAAAGTGTTTTACAAATCTTTATTTTCCATTTATCAAACATTAATAAGAGGTTTATATTTCAGAGTTTTATTTAACCACGTCTAGATTTGGGAAGCCGATGTTAGTGAAGGACAAGTATCGGTACTGCAAGCACGGTCAATGCAAGGGTCCCAGGGTGCAGTGGCTCTGCAGCAGCTGGTCGTCACGCGGCTGCCGGGCCTCGGTGACTACCCTGGAACATAATATACTTTTTATTAGAAATTCGCATAACCATTGATGATTCTAAAGGACAATGTTAAAATTGGCCTAAGAACCAACACCAATATGGCATTTATGATAATTCTTAGTTTATTTTTTGCGATAATTATCAATATTTAGATTGTGACGGACACTTCCAGTTAAGTAAGCTAAATCAAAAAGTTAAAAATAAATCTGAGACAATAAATACCATTTTATATGTATAATCTATGACAGCGCTGCAAACAAAACACTCTTTCTTCCTAATGCCGGCACTTCACTTGGCTATTCGTATTTGCTATTTTAAAACATGACATCAGTCTGTCCTTTTCATGCCTTATTAAGCATGACAAGGACAAACTGTTGTCAAGTGAAGGGCCGTAAGGATAAAACTCGATACTCTGTGGTTGTGGTGCAGGCAGTTTGCGTTCGCTATAATCTGTGGCATTCGTGCATTCCAAAGAGTAGTTTAATATACCGGAAAGTGCATTCTCGTTTCGGATTACCTATTGTGTGTGTTTATTTGCGATTGTTTTTCCTTTAATTTAACTATTTCGGCTATCTAATATGCCATCGTATTACCGAAGAGCAGAGACCTTATTACCAAGTGCTAGTGAACCTGTGCCACAACATCCTGAGAGGATCATCCTGCCAAATTATTCAAGAGCACCTGATACACATTCACGCTGCACACAATATGCATGTGATATACAAATAAATATATGATACAATTATGTGAAAAATAGTCAATAAATAAGAAGCAAAACTACAGTTTTTATTTTATTCTTGATTCCTACCTAACCAAGTTTTTCCTAAAAGTTATTCTTTAAAATCGCAACGAATAAAATGAATTAGTTGTATTATTATATAATATTAATATAATTCACTTCATAATGAGTTCATACTAAGTTCATAGGTTGACCTATGTTTCATTGAATATTAAACATAACCTCAAAAAAATTTTAGTATTCTTAATAATTTAAGTTCCCAGAAGTGTCCGTCAATAATCTTTGTTTTTACAGTCATTTACTTGCGATTTCAAACCTAGAAAATAATATTTCATGATTGTTGGTTCTTAGGCTAACTATGTATTTACGCAGAATAATGTCCTTTAAAGATAACAATAATATACTGTAGCACTAAGTATTTTATAAGATTATGTTATAAGATAAATAAACGCTCTTGTATTATTTTTTGAAACGATTGAATTTACAATTATTTAATTACAATAATATACTGTATCATTCATTGATAACAAGCATCAAGTGTGGGAAGCATATTATTAGATAAATAAATTGTGACGTATTATTTTGTGAAACGATTGTGTTTTCAGTTATTTATAGTTTCTCCCCGCATATTTTCGTGCTTGCATAGCTTGTCACCAGGTACCATAATGAACTCATATAATATTATATGCCGAAGTCAATAGAGCCTTTATTAACACTTACAATGGGCAAATCAATAATATAACAAATAACCATTTAAAATCAGCTGTTCTTGCAATGAGTTTCAATCGAATAGAATATTTTTGTTACACAAAAAAGTTTGCTCATGACCGAAATTTTGATCGATAACAAATATAAGATCGTCGATGGGACGAACTTACCCAGTAAAAGTCGAAAGTGAATGTAAAGTATATTTCCAGGTGTATTTTTCACAACTTCGAGGCGTGGTAATGAGGTTCTTCAAGTCGAAAGATACCAGTTTTACCGGGACTCACGTTGTAAAGGGTTCAAGGTAGTTTGGCGGTGTAGCTTACGCCATGCGACAGGCTGCCGTGCTTCAGTCACCACTATTGAAAAAACGGTCGTCTCGATGGCTGAAAAACACAATCATTAGTTCAGTTCTTTTAACTAAAATGTAACTGACATGTTTAGAGATTTCACTAAAAATGTTAGTCGAATTTCGAATATAACTTCGATAAATAAGAATTTCGAATTTCGAATATACAAGGAAAGTCGAAAAATCCCATGGAGCTATAAAGAATTCTCTGTAACATCTGTAATGTAACGATTCCTTTGAGTTTGATATTTGCAAATCCGTACTTTAACCAAAATTGTACTTTGGATCGGAATTCATGCTCGATTTGTATTTTAAACTCAATCTGATTGACAATTTATTATATTATTATCTATCTCTTGAACATCCTGTCTCAACCCTTTGGGTGTAGGCCTCCTTCAATTTACGCCACCTGTTACGATTTTGTGCGACCTGAAGCCAATTTTTCGTAATAAAGTACTGTGTCCTAGACCTTGCAGCAAATTTGATAAATCTCTATTTAACTAAAACTACTTCTAACCCATATAAAAAAATCAAATGACAATTGACGTTTTGATATTTTTTTACGGGTTAAAACTAGAGTTAGTTGAATCAAGATTTAGCAAATTTGCTGCAAGTTTGCCTATATATGTCAAATATGCGATAAATTAATCATTTCAGATAGTAGTATGTATGACTATCAGCGTTCTAAACATGACCAGACCGTTTTTTTAATGATTTGCACAACATCATTGAAAACAGAATATACACATTTATAATAAAAAAAAATGGGTGCGTGTACTTATGTAGGCGCGTGAGAAGTTATCCTTCTTTGGCATCGTTTAAAATTAGTTTTTAATTGCATGCAAATAATTAATTACAATAAATTAATAAAAAGTCTGGAAAAGGACACAGTCAATAAAGTTCAGTTTTAATTTGAAAAAATAAATAAATAATCAAAATATTCAATTAAAATCGCTACTGAATATAATTTATTAGAACATATGTGATTTGCACTTGTATGAAACTCAAACACGTATTCCGAATATACAAACTAGAAACATGTGGATAAATATTATAAATATGAATACCTATAACTGTTACATGAACTGTACAAATAAGATGTGGTTTTTGGTTCTACTACACCAATGGTCAAGAGATGGCGCTGTAGTCTCCTGAATCGCGCTTCGGTTCCGTTGTTCCAGATTAATAAATACTTTTGATATTATAAATATGAATACCTATAACTGTTACTTTATTACAAAAAATAAAGATGTGGTTTTTGGTTCTACTACACCAATGGTCAAGAGATGGCGCTGTAGTCTCCTGAATCGCGCTTTGGTTCCGTTGTTCCAGATTAATAAATACTTTTGATAGGCCTTCACAATGCAGTCGTTAGCACCCACTAAATAGAGATTCTATTTCTATTTTGTTGGTAGATTTTCTTAATGTGCGGTAAACACAAAAGTAACGCATGAAGTTGGTCAACTTCATGGTGTTAAAATTTTGTGTTACAGTGATGCACGCGCATCTTAAAATTTCACTCTCATCATTTTTTCATAACGCGCCTAAAGAAGTATAACTTCAAAAATGTGTTCTAAATAATATTCACCCGGCGCTTCTTTCAAATAATTAGTGTCATTTTAATTTTAGTTCGGTATTTTAATTTGAGGATATAACTCTTATGTTCGCAGGCCCTCGGTTTACGAAATCCCGAAATGGTCGTCCGGTGATTCAAATAGGAAGACATCGGTACTACCAATATATACGCCCTTATAGAAGTAAGTCCAATTTCCAGTGGCCCTGCATCAAATGGAGGTCCCTCGGATGTAGGGCATCTTTGCGCACAATCGACGGCGAGATCATACCCCCATCGAAGGCCCACAATCACTAAATTGTAATCATATTAAACCAAGCATTAATAAAATAGTATTTAAAATGCCAGCATTTTTATTTCGATGGTTCTCTTGCCGCCATGGTTTTTTTGGTATATAAGAAATGGCGGATTCAATGCCACAAGGTATTCTTTATCAATCAATTAGCGAGCTAAACAGACATCACGACGGTTATAGGTATTGATGATATTAGTGCGATAAGTTAGTTATTACAAACGAGAAGACGAATTTAGCCATAGTCACAAGTTTTGTAAATAGCAACTCCGCACGAATGTCACATAACTTTTCTCAACACTTTTGTGAGAAAACGGTGAGTATACCTAATTTATGTAATGATCATTTTTTTTACTAATAAGAAAATGGCGCCGCATTGATGAAAATAAGGACAACATCTTTCGCTTCTTTTTCTTTTTAGTACTAAAGTGAGACAAAGTTATAAATTAAAACCTCTTCCAAGAAACGACCGTAATTAAATAAAAAAACAAAAAAGATACGCACGGCGCCATGTAGGTATCATGAGCTCCGTTGTATGGCCCGTAATTTTTAACATTCGAACAATGCTCAGTAAATGCATTTTTTGAGCAAATGTGTTGAAAAGTAAATAAACAAACAAAGAAAATAAAAAAAAAACATTGGAATGCTCTTCTGTACAATTGATATACTGTACTAATGAATAGTGTCAAGGGAGAATATTCTACCACATAAGTTTAATGCCTCATTTGCTAATTTGCCCATGTTTTCCAGTATGGTTCTCAACTTCGAGTCGCAACAGGCCTGTTTTAAACATGGATGGTCACCGATACCACGCACGCAGTCGCTGTAAAGGCCCCAAAGTCCAATGGTTGTGCCAAAGATGGACCACACTCGGATGTAGAACTACAGTAACAACTATTAACGGTGTAATTGCTAAAGTACATAACATACACAACCATTAACAGGAATCAAGAAAATGAACGCAGCCAATTGTTGCGTTCCAATTTAGAGATTCTGAATGAAAAAGCAAGAGCAGACGCGATCTCAGAGATATTCGAGTAATAGGTATTTGAAAAAGAAAATGCTGTCTCACATGGGCAAATACCGTGCGATAGGGACAACAGTGGTTAACGCTGAAAAATGCGTATAAAAATTGCAAAATTCGAAGATTGGCTCTATATTCCTATCCTTTACACTAAGTAGTACAAATTTCATACATTTCCTTTTCCTTACATTAAGTAATAGATTATTAACATTGAACCAGTGGACTACTTTAAAGATACAATTGTTCACGTCGTCAATAACTGTTTCCTTGCGTTTGAGTTTAAATAAAAGTGATGAATCATATATTTATTGTGTCGGTAGATAGATGAAGAAGACGATTAAACTCGTCTTTTTAACAAATTTGTTCATACCCATTGTAAGGCTTGTGGTATGGGATGGTAACGGATAAAATACATATACTGTTATGTGTATTTAGAAAATATATATAAACATCCATGAATAAGGTAGAAATGCTCGTTTTCATCATATTAACATTCGCCCCCACTGGGATTCAAATCTGGGACCTCTGACTAGGCGACACGGCCAAGGAGGTCGTCGCAATGTGTTCTAAATGTCTATATCAAACATCTAAATTTATCTTAAGGGGTGATTTTTTATTCTTGGAACTCATTTGCTCAATAAATTATAACCCAATCAAAAAGAAGTGTTACCCTTTCCATCAAAAATAATAATGAAAGTGAAATTAATAGAACATTTCTTTATGTCGGTATCATACAATTTCGGAAGTGTTTTTATCCAAATTTTGAAATATTTCTCAAAATAAAGTAAGCAGGATTAGTCTTGAAACAATTATAGATCGAGTCTGGGAATTAGTAATAAAATATTTAAAAAAATACAAGTGTCCATTAAATTGAGTTCGTCTGATTACAGACAGACAGTAGTAGTAGATTTTATACAGAAATGGAATAAAATCATCGACGCTATTTGAATTTATTAAAGTTGGTCCATCAATTCTCTCGTCCACTGACACGCGCGTTGTATCTGCGAGAGGAGATGAATATCAGAAAGTCTAGTGGCCTTAACTTTTAGTAGTAAATTTCTACTAAATTGTGAATTTCTTACCTCTTAGCTAAGATTGTTTTAATATCTTAATCATTCGAAAAAAAAAGAGTTGTTATACTACACAATTGAAAACAACGTAGACATAATTTGTTAAAGCAGTAGACGAAACGAAAACAAGGTGGTGTTGTCCTAAGGTTGTACGGCTCATGTAGTGTTATTGTATTTTATAAAAGAGTATGTAGTTATATAACAAAATCGAAACTTTATTTAAGTAAGCTAAAAAGTAAATCTGCTCTAAGGTTTAAGAGGAGAGTAAAATAACTTTAATCCAAAAGTACAAATTTGTTATGCGATTTTTTTTTGTATGTAATTGTTTAAAATTCCACAAAGCTTATTGATATTTAAAAAAATACAGGACACACACAACACATAATATACTTAGTGGTTTTCTTTTTCTTTCATCAGAAATTAGAAAATAGTATATATACTTACTTATTATGCTATTTCAACTTTTACTTTACACCTTAGTCAAAATATGTGGCCTTGGCCATTTCGATACTTTCACATGGACATAAGGTGAAAAATTTATCCGCTGTTCATTACTTTTCTGTTATGCAAAAGTTCTTGTAAGTTGTTTATATGTGGCATGGCCGACATATTTTTACTGAAGTGTTGAGATTGTGAAGTTAGCCCTTGTAGAGTTAGGGCGTGTAAAGTTAGAAGCTTTGTTCTACATGTGATATGATAACATTTTGACACTGCGAGTCATATGGTCTTGTCTTGGCAAAATTTTACATGAAAATGTTTTGGTGGGATACATATTCAAGAAGAAGCTTTAAAAACTTGTATTAATCATAAGTTTAATAGTAACTGTTTCTTGTAAAGTTAATTTCAGTTTTTTTATTATTTTGTATTTTTCGTTACCAATAGTTCGGTATAATGTGCACACTTCTTTCCTTGTATAATGGAGTAATGGTGGATAACAATGTGACAAATTCAGAAACTGTGTTCTATTTCAGATCCGGTTTTCGGCATGTCGCAGCGGGGCAAGCCCATCTTGCTGATTGGGAAATGCAGATACAACCTGCACAGGGGCAGTATGGGTAGCAAGGTGTTTTGGACTTGTTACAAATGGGGCTCTTCATATAATTGCAGAGCTTCGGTCACAACCATAGATAACTGCATTGTCAAGTCCAAGAACGAGCATAACCATTGATCAATCAGCTACAATAACGTAAAACGCACTGGCCGTAATGATTTTTCATTTCTCATCATCAAAAATTATAACTTTATTTAAATGGATTTGGGTATTCTAGTCTCGCAATGATCTATTAAACGTGTTCACTTCACATTCTTTTATGTACAAATGTTGCGAGTATGTTTACAGTTTGTGGAGAATGGGCATGGAAAATTATTTCCTGATTAAAGTTATTCTTCTTTGCTTTTCTATTCCTAAGTTGGCATCTATTTGGGTTACATGAATACTAATGTACCAGCAACTTGGTCACATTATCTGAGGACCTTGCTGGAAAGTGAAGCCCGTATGCGTATGTTCGTTTTCCAGAACACTTTCGTAGCAGAGCGACGATGTCCAGATCCACCGATAATGTAACTGGGTTTAATAACTATTTTATCGTGTCATATTTTTCTTAAAAAATATTATCCGTGATTATCTGTTAAATTATTGAGTCAGAATATAAATATATATGAAAAAATTAAGTGACTTTGTCATTTAAAATTAATCATACAGCCTCGACAGAAAATCGAGAAAAAATCTATGTAGAGGCTAAATATAAGATATGCTTCTCCTTTAATATTTTACAATTACACTAGTATAATGTATTTCTCAATAATAATGTAGATTCATCGTAATTGAGAAGAATGAGTTATGTTCTTACGCATCGCATATCGCATGTCATTCCTACTAATTCTGTAGGTTTCTTAAATTGAGGTATCATAATTTAAATAGTCGTTGGAATTTAGTTTTTTTACCTTTAAATTACTTACAAGTTTTAGTTGCAAACAGTTCGGTATAATGTGCACACTTGTTTATTAGAGGAATTATGGTAAGTATGCTTCATATCTTAGAATCTGAGTATTTTGTTTCAGGGCCAGTCTTTGAGCTGTCGAGCCAGGGTAACCCCATCCTGCTGATAGGTAGGTTCAGGTACAGACAGCACACCTGCAGCAGAGGTAACAAGGTGTTCTGGACTTGCTCCAAATGGGCATCATCTCACTGCAGAGCGTCCGTCACAACCATAGACGGGAGTATTGTTAAATCTAGGAATATGCATAACCATTGATCAATAAGTGTTTAGCGTTCAAAAACTTTACGAAGAACTCAAAAAATTCTGCTTATCTTCCGAGTTATTTAAATCTACTGAGGCTTTACTGGAATTTGCGATCCTAATTGGCGTCACTGTGAAACTTCCATTACACTACTCGCGAAGTTGTTTCGTCGAATTAGTCGTCGAAGTTGGGCGAAGTCTGAAGTACGTATATGAACACAAGCATGCTGCTCCTTGGCACGGTTCGTGACACTTCAATTACTTGAGTCGGGCGCAATAACCGACAGCAATCGGAAGTCGTCCGAGGTAAATCGAAGTTACACGATTCTACCCGCAGTGCCTTACTACCAAGGAATTTATATACCTAAGATTCCTTGGTATGAAATTCCTTGCTTTCTACACTCTCGCACTCGGCCAACTTCGATGAACTTCCCCAGTAGTGTAGTGCAGGATCAACATGAGAAATGGGGATTTAGTGTTTAGATGAATTCACCGAGTTCTATTTGATTTATAGATAATGACAATATTAGGGAATATAAGCGAATGCTACTGATTCTAAAGTAATGCCACCACGCGGGCTTCATTAAAAAAAAACGAGCGAGCCTTACAGTAGTCGCGTATGATGTGTAACATTTGAAACCTCACCTTATGTTAGTAAAAAAAGAAATAAAACCTACTACAAAAGGAATAAGCCATTTGAACATTATGTTCTAAAATCAAATGAAGTAGCGCGCGCTTTGGCGACTTCCTGTTACACACTTCCGACCCATTTCACGAAATCACACCCACAAATTGCAAGAATGCGATAGGAAAGATGTTACACATCAAAAAGTTTCATTTTGACGGTTTTACTTTTAACATTACTTTAATTTAAACAAGACACATATATTTTATAGTTCATGAAAAGGAGACTAGCGTGATTTTTAATAGTAGCATCTGTATACTATATCTAGTGCTCATATTTAAGTTGGCCTTTAGTTTAGGATTCTTTAGTTGACCATCTTTGAGTTACAGGAATGCATTTGTATCGTGATGTTTCTAACGTACTTAATTATTAATCCTGAATATACATATATGTAAATTAAAATACTCCCTATATTCATTTCATAATGTCATCCACCTCTCCTCACCCGTCGGAGTTATAATAAAGTTTAAGTCTAGCGGTCTAAGATTTGTTTTCTCCCAGTCTACAAGTTTAGAATAACATGGGTTTTTTGTGTACATTGTATTTCAGAACTCAAATTCACCACGTCGCGGTTCGGCAAGCCAGTCATAGAATTGGGCGTCAACCGATACAACCTGCATTGTGAGCACGAGTCCTCCGGGTCCAAAGTGTGGAGATGCGTCAAATGGTCTCTCACGAACTGCCGAGCGTCCATCATCACGGTTGGTAACTCTGTGACCCACAGGAACCAGCACAAACACACAAGGATTATCACAAGTTCGAATGGGGGGAAATAAACCCACGCTATCATTTATTATCAAGACTTCGTTGATAAAGTCATAGAATTTCCTCAAAACTGTATTTTTATCGCAGCCATAATATTTACAAAGATGCTATGTGAAAAAACATATTTTGGACTCTGCTACGACGGCATAGCAGATTAAGGAAAAATGTAAGATGGTTTTAATGTAGTTCCTGTGGGAACTACGTAAAATTTTAGGTCACTATTGGTGTCGATTCTGGCAGGATTTTCTAAACCTAAACATAAATTTGACAACAGTGTATCCTTGTCATCCTCTATACAGAATGAAAAGGAGAGACTGATGTTAAATTTAGATTTGAGTTTAGAGAATCACGCCGGATTCAACACCAGTATATACTTATATTTGTAATATTAAAGTTTTCTATGCATTTTTACGTGTATAGTTGAATGTTGTTACTGATTCAAGAAAAAAAACGGGTTATGGCCTTTCGCTGTCCAGGCGACTGCACTGATAATAACTTTACCGAGATCTTAAAGATTGTATTTAAAGCGTTATTCACATTTTATATGTAACTTTTACATTATACATATTAACAATACATCATCATCTGCTAAACTGTGTAAAAGTTTCTCGGTAGCGATTTTATGATAATTAACTGCAATATCAAATGATATTTTTTCAGAATCTGTTCATCTTATTATTAGATGAGGCTTTACAAATGGGTCGCTAAAATCTGACTTTATGTTAAAGATATTGTTTATAGTATTAGTGACCCACCCTGGCTTGTTTCAGCATATACTATATTTCTAGGTCATACAGGTAGTATGCATATGAACCTTTCGAAAAAATATCTAAGCAATGGTGCAAATCTCACGGGTCAGTTGGCCGTCACAGGAAGGGTGAGTGAACTGAAATATATTATCTTGAGATCCTACGTGTTTCGTAAGGCACGCCGAACCGCTAGTATTAGCTGCATCTGCAGTCTTTAGAACACATGAATCCGCAATTCGTGGTTCAGAGGGAGGCCGTCCTTACAGCTAAAGAGGCTAATGTAGTTAAAATAAATAAATATCTGTCTTTTGTAGTGTCGCATTTTTTATACCTTGTCATCTCTGACCCCCCTAATAAACAAGGTATAAGCTTATTTGTGCCTTGTCAAACTCTCACCCAACCAAGAACTAGACGAAGCTTAGACTAGTTACGCTGTGTTTTGTTTATATCATTCAAATGCCATTTTTAATGTAATAAAAGGAGAAAAACATTGAGTAACTAATTCAAGTTTATTTTTATTTATTAATAAGGGGGTCGAGGTCCAAATGGCGTTAGACAAATAATATTTTGTGTGGGCATATGTTTGAATTTATTTAGTGGTAGGTAGTAATATTTAGCATATGTAAGGTACTTATACAAATGAATTCGTAATCATAGACAATATTATGATAAAGTTTTTCCTTGATATACTGAACTAATAAGTATAATATAATTTGGATGTGATGAGCATTAAAATAAAGATCTCTTTAAATGGATAGAAAATCTGGATAATGATCATGTTGGTTTTAAAGTCGAAGCTATTACGTTTTTTTATGGACATAATAATTTATTTTTAAATTGTAAGAATAAAGACTAGTCGAATATAGCCGCGCTCGCCTTGGGCACGATTTTCTATCGTACGTTAACGTATGATTGTGGTCATACGAATTGAGTGCGCGCTCAGAATACGTTTTTTTCACTTTGGACACGAATTTGTGTCATGCGAAAACATATGGTCGTGGTCGTACGAATTGAGTATAAAGAAAGGCGAGTTAATAAGTTAATTTTTTATTTTGTTTGTAAGAAAATCATATAATGGTGATTATAAAATAATACGATATAGGTACAAATTAAAAAGTCAAGCACTACTTATGATATTTTTATATTCAGCTGTGTAAATTATAATAATCAAATAAAGTATTTCTAATTTTCAATGCGTTCACAGTTGTAAAAAAGTAGGTATTTATTGTGACGAATAAATTTTTGCGTTCGAAGTTTTACTTATCTTTTAAGACATTTACTTTTTCTTTTAAATCATATATTTTATTTATTTCAATGTTTTTTTCATCTATATGTCATATAAATGTTTTTTTTTATAATTAGGTAACCATTTCAAGAAAAAAAATGTACATTAGAATGCGAATCGATAATTTATGGTCCACTCGGAACAAAATGTTTTATTTCAGAGGCTGTATACACAAAGTCACGATTTGGAAAACCGGTTATTATGCTCGGAAACTATAGGTACAATCTGAACAGTGAAGGTTCGGGGAAAAGGGCCAATTGGGTGTGCAGCCGCGTTCGAAGCAGAGGATGCAAAGCTACTGTCCGCACTGTGGGTGATCTAGTCTTATGCATCAATGGTATCCACAATCATTGAACATTGTTTTTTGATGCAAGTTTCATGGCGTTAAAATGGATGAATATATATTGTTAGAGTAGATTAAGTACCTATTGAATGTGAGTTTTAAGTTACGCTTTAAGTTTTGTAGTACATTATTACGCAATATTTATTAAAAAAAATACGACATGGAAAGGAATTCCTTTGGAATTTACGTATAGTCTAATATGTTAATCATTTTATTTGTACTCACACTACTGACAAAGTCCTTTTGCTACACAAAAGGATTAAAATTTTTGAAATTATGCCACCTACGTGGACGTGCGTGATACAAGAATTATATTTGCTAATAATGTTATTTATATTATTAAATTATTGTATTGCTGTAGTTATAAATCTTTTAATTAATATTTTTAAAAGTATTTAAATTTTGTTTGATAGATATGATTGATCGATTAATAGATGATAGTTGAGTTTCGGAATTAAAAAAAAGCAAAACCTGATTATAGCATAGTCATTTTAAGCTTAAAATGTAAGTGAATAAATTGATCAATTATTTAAAGCATCTAGCAATGTCTTTTTATTAATCTGCTTTTCTATTCCACAATAGGTTATTTCAGTAGCGTCAGAGAATGGCGTAACATTGATTTATAGAAAAAATTGCAATTTTAATTTCTCCTAGTTTCCTTTTAGTTACTTTTGCAATATGTTGGTCTAAAAACAGTTTTATATTAAATAAGAGAGATTTAGAATTGGATAAATAATTTTATTTCAGTGCCGCGGTTCACTAAGTCTCGTTTCGGCAAGCCGGTGCTACTGCTAGGCTGTAACAGGTACAACATCAACGCCCACTGCCGAGGACCCAGGGCTCGGTGGTGCTGCAGCAGATGCGGGTCCGGTTGCAGGGCCACTATCAATACCTTCGAAAACGTTATTATCAAAATCAACGATGTGCACAACCATTAAAGTTTTTTTTTATCATCGAATCTTTTTATTTTATCTTTTATTGTTGAAGAATCTACATGAGCGGCTGCAAGCCCGCCATCACCACTTTTGAAAACGTCATCACCAAAATCAATGACGTTCATAGCTATATGTTATTATATCAATTATTCGTTCCGCTCCTTTGTAATTTTTCAAAGAATTAAAAATGAAATTTCTAAATCATTAAACTGGCCAAGTTAGCAGTTTAAATATAGCAATCTCAGTAAAAACTGCAAGGCTTTCTTCAACTTATTCAAACTCGTCGTTACCACTTAGTCATTGGTGTGCATAACGGCTGCAATATTGATAATTCTGATCCATACTTTCAGAGTTTTTTCATAAAACCTTATAGTGAGTGACGTTTTATATTAAAGTATGTCGCCTCGGTTCGTCCTTTATTTAAGCTGTAATAAATACCTATATATAACATGGTAGAGTTATGAATAAGTTTAAATATTTCGTGTCCGTCATTTGCAGCCATTTTTTCCACCACTCGGCTAGGGAAGCCGGTATTGGTGATAGATTCGTATCGGTACTACAAAAACAATCGGAGCAGTGGTCCGAAGGCGTCCTGGTTCTGCGGTCGGCGGGGTTTGGGCTGCCGTGCAGCTGTCACCGTCTATAACTCTATCATACTGGAATATAGGAATTCCCATAACCATCTACCGAAACGTAATTGAAATTTTTCACCATAAGATTGACTGAAAACAAGCTTACATATGGAGGTTATTTAGAATGGTAAATTTAAAGATACTGTTCAATTGTAAAAAAAGTGTGGGTTATAAAAAAGGGAATAAATAAGGCAAGGCTCCTGTTGCTTTCCATAATGGTGTACTGATTCCAAAGCTATTGTATGCTGCAAATAGACGTGGAAGTCGAATAGATGCTCATTGGACTGTTCCAATCATTCCAACAGGTTTTTTATATTGAATAAATCATGATTGTATTGACATTGTAACAACATAATGATTTGTAAATGTTGTTACATTATACTCTTAATGTTGTGGGGTTTTATTCGCTCATTTTTCTCCGCAGCCAAAAAATATGTCCAATAACGAGTGGTAGGAAAAAAAATTGGACGCAAAAGAGATAAGTACATCTCTTGCTTATATATATATTGATTTCTGATTGCGGAGGCAATGTGTCTGTAGAGGAAGTAACAAATCATCAATTTTAGATTGAAGAATCTTGTGGAATTAAGTGCTCTCTACTAGTAGTAGAGGAGTCCAAGCGGGGATTTTGAGATTTACTCGAGCGCGGTAAAATAGCATAAGGTGATTATACCTTGCACCTTGTGAAGCACTCGCACCTTACCTGAGCCCTCTATGTAGTACCGAACGTCTCGTCCACATTCTTTTGAAATAGCAGAGCTATAATAAATGTAGTCTAATAATACTCACTTGTTGAATTATGTTTATGCAATTTAAAGTAAGTAAGTTTCTCACTGAAACGGAGCTGTGTAAAAGGTATTCCTTTTTAGTAAGTCTGTGATCAAAAAATCTTGAAGGCAATTATCCTTTACGTATAAGAATATTACGCATTTGATTTGTTGTGTGTGCCATTTATGTTTTACTTTTTTAAGATAAATTTGATTAATCTCTTAGTACACCTCATTTTTGACGATATGCCAACTTATGTACTTGTTAAAAATAAATGACTAAAGTATTTTAAAAAATGTATTAAAGTATTTTAAAAAAATAACCTATCTTTTTATTTGTATTTTTGCTTTCTTTCCATTTATCTATCTTATCTTTTTTTACTCAAAAACACTTTAATAAGAGACTTTAGTTACTGATAATAATCGGAATTCCACAAATTTGTTGTATTGTTTTGGAATTATCACATGCATTTTCTCTATGTTATAATATGATCATAATAATTATTTTATATAATAGCAATTAGTAGAATAGTATTCATTTCCATTAACTAATAACTTATGAAGTATGCATTTAAACATTATTTTAGCTATAGTTTCATAAAGTATCGCATGATTCTAAAATACTATTCATTATCTAAGAGGGATGTTTCTAAAAACCGTTATAACATTAGCAAAAGAAAAAGATATATATATTCATAACAATGTTTTCGGTTTTTATGCTATACCTACTAACGGTTAATTTAAAGTTGCAGTGCCGGAATTCACCACCTCGAGGTACGGGAAACCTGCAATCCAACTGGGCAGGTACCGGTTCAACAAGAACAACCGGAGCACCGGCCCTAAGGTGCTGTGGGTCTGCTGCCGAGCCAGTTCAGGTTGTCGTGCGACCATCACCACTTACAACGATATGATTCTGAAGGAGAAAACTGAACACAACCATTGAAGAAAGCGTAAATCGAAAACTTGAAATTCAAGAAAAAATATTAAAATGGTGTTATAAAAAAAATGTTTGCAAATCTAAAGAAAATTTTACTACAAAATATTAGACGCGATCTAGGCAATAGACGGGATTTTTCTTTAGATTTATAAATGTAGCAGTTAAATACTTAAAATTAAATATAGTATAAAAAATATATATGTATAGAAAAACACGACTAGAAAGTCAGAAAAGAAGGCTTTTTAATCTAAATGGTTCTGTTTAGGAGCCTGAACTGCCGGATCTGCAATATTTTTTTGACACATTTTTGACTCGTTTCTTATGTCGTGTTTTTAAGTTTTACAGCCGAAGGTGCAATGTTTGTTTATTATGTACCTATTTCTAAGTTTAATATTTGCATATAAGTTTATTAACAGTTAAAAACTTTTTAACAAAACAAAAAACTGACTTCATGAAAATAAAACCACTGAAAAGTAAGAAATCTTATTCCTTTACTTGAGTAAAATATACTTTTGAAGTAAAATGAACAACGTTTGGAGTAAATTAATGAAAAAAACCCAGCCGAGTCAGATTGCTAGTTCAAGACAAAGGGTTCCGTACCGTTTTACAAGATGAAATGCTAACGTAAAACACTAAATATCCAAAATATTTCTTTCTTCCCTCAATTTCGTAAATGCTAGTCATTACTGTGGAAATAATAATATAGCATTTTTTGTGAAAGTTTCCTTCAAAAGTCCGCTTGCTGCATTCATGAAACAGACACACGGACGGATACATCCAAAAATGAGAACCTAAAAGTTTAAAAATAAAGAAAACTTAATTTTTATCATGTTTTAATGACGGAACATAAATAATCAGTAGTACTGTTATTTTATTTATTATTGAAATTTCTATATTTCTAAAGTACATGTCCCTACTTATTTTATATGTTTTTTACAATATTTGGGAAGAAACGGGTCATTCGTCTAACGGAAATGCTTTGGAAAACGCTAACGCTTTCGATTTTATTTTGTTATTTCTGACCGCCGAAGGTTTTCAAATACCTCACGCTCTTTTTTTTATATTATTAGTACCAATGCAAAAGAAGAAAGATCGCGAGGCATTTGAAAACCCCAGGCGGCTAGAAATAAACAATCGTAAGCGTTAGCGTTTTCCAAAGCATTTCCGTTAGGCGAATGGCCCCCGCTGATCTTATCTGTTGAACGCTATCACGTACGCCCTGTAGTTTACAAAGCAATACTGCTAGATTTATAAGTCTAAAAATTGTTTTTTAGTGTCCCCTAGTTCTGACCAGAAACCTTTGTAGTTTTGTCATGCCCGTCTGTCTGTCTGTCCCTCCGAAGTTTTGCTTGGAGTCTGTTAGCACTAGAGAGCTGTAATTTTGTGAAGTTATGAATATCAATCACGCCGACTAAGTGGTAGCATAAACTTTTGAAAAATATTTTCTCTCTAGGTTCATAAGTAAGCTTCTGATCTTTTCATATTAGATTAGCTAAATTGAGTCGGTTCCAGTGAAATTACATTTACAGTACAAAAATAATAATTGTCTTTACATTGTAAAGTTTTCTGGTATTAATGATATCCGAGTTAAGCTGCGAACAGACGGACAAACGCACGGAGGTTTAAGATTAAAATAAAATGTTTGTTTGGTGTTTATCGTTAAAATTAACACTGAATGTTTCAGTGGTACAATTTTTTAAAATTTTCTGTGACAGGTAAGACCAAGAAGAAATACCTTTACCACGAGGGTTATAAGTACACCCGTACCAAAAAAAACAAAGAAAAAATATGGTGGAACTGCAGCTTACGAAAGGGACAGAAGTGTAAGGCGTCAGTCTCCACCTTAGTAAATGGCGAAGTTATCAAAACCTTCAACGAACACACGCACAAACCGCTTGCTTCAACAGCTTCTAAAGCCCCGGTATCACTATCTGCTCCGGTATCACTATCTGCCCCGGTATCACTTTCACCTCCAGTGTTACGAGAGAGTGATATCGCTTGGGGAGACTATGAGTTATTCTTCAGCGAAGACCTATAACTTTGCGAATCATATATATCAACGTATCTTGGTATCTAGATTATCGTCGGCCTATTAATTTAAATTTAGAATCATACTGGGGCACAGATCTTCCCTATGGATGCAATCCCTATTCCTTGCGTGGTGGTGGGTCCAACTTAGGGAGATTGAACTAAGACTCAGGACGCGGACCCAGTGCTGATTGTGGGTGCTACTGCAACTGCAACGACTGCAGATGCAACCGGGTCCAACAGCTTAACGTCCCTTCCGAAGCATATAGGAGCTCGAGATAATTAGTTTTTGTTCAGACGTCCAATGACCGACCATTGCGAAAGTTGCTTAATATCCAAGATCGCAACCTGCGCCATCGAGCTCCTGCGCCATATTGGTATCTAGATACGTTGGTATATATTAATATTCGTTGATTTAAGTAACATGCTCTACGCAGATTAAAACGGAGAGCAAATTAAGTTATAAGTTTCTAAAATTATGATCTGACATACAATTTATTACCTTAAAACTAAATTTTAGCCCGTTTTTCTGCTAGGGTAATTTGTTTACTATAGAATATGTCAAACATAGATAGGTATTGTCGTGAATTCTCGTACAGGTATTATTGTGAATTATCTTACAGGTATTTAATAACATAATATTAAACATTTAATGTTAAATCGAATAGTATTTTTAATTGCTTACCTAAATTGAATTTGAGTGTCAATTTAGCATTTTTTTATCATAAATAACAAGTTCCATAATTAATATTTAAGTTACCTACATAACTTAAATATTGCAACTGGAGTCGCTGTCTTTACTGGTTATTTTTAAGGATTCCTTAATAAAGGGTGAAAACAAAACTTGAACTTGAGGCTACTGAAATGCGAACGATAATTATAATCGGAACACAGTATGCATTCAAGTGTTTACACATACTTATATATTAGACCTTAACGTATTTAAAAATAAGGTTGAAAATTTAAGCATTCGTTCTTCGAACTTCGGCCGTTTTCATTTGTAGTAGGCCCGATTGTTCTTTATTCCAATCCTATTGTTTGTATTTTATTGTATTGTTATTGCAGCTATAGCGAAAAATAATAAAAAGTAAAAAGGTTAAATAAGAAAGGGTCCATACATAAAACACTGCCTTGTTTTATTGGGCTAATTGTTCTCTTTTTGCCGCTTTCTGCGATCCTTTTCAGAGCTAAAGGAAAGTGACCAAAGCTAGTTGCTCTCCCATCTATGATTCCAAATTAAAGGGATATCGAAACAGTAAAAGTTACATTTTTATTCTCAAATTTGTTGCGGAACCCTTCGTTTGCGAAACCGACTTGCTCCTATGTGTTTTTTTAATGATTTATATTTATTTCTTATGGTTTCAGTCACACGAATCATTATTTAAAACTCTAATATTTAGACATAAACAATTCTAAAAATCATTCGGTATCCATACGTTAATTATAACATTTTCGAAGACAAAATTATATTATATAAAAAAATCTCGTAAACACGGAAGCTGTAAAGCATCTGAAACTTCGGGATACATATTAGCTATGTTTCTTTCTGTATAATCAGATTTGCATTGTGTTTTTAATTTAGATTTTTTTTTGTTGTTAATAAACCAACAGTAACACTAAAAAATGATTTTGAGACAAGATTTAATTTGTTCAGACGACATTCGACTTATATTTTAGCAAAACCCGAATTTGAGAAGTATAGATCCAATTTTAAAAAAAATCTCACGTGAAACGAAAAACTAAATATCGGGTAAGGCTTTGTATTTATTAATGCAGAAATATTACCATGTCATATTTGGAAGTGAAGGCCCAATATTTGTGGATGTAGAAGATACGGAGTCACCTTCAACAATAATAGGAGAAAGTAAGTAAAAGATGACGATAGTCGAACGAAGTCTAAATAAATAATGTTCTTTCGCATACTGCTAATATTTTGAACAATTCCGCAAGGATTGCACAATTTTTAATTAATTACAGGTTTCGTATTTGTTTTTGTAATATGTTTATTATTTTATAGTAGGAACAAGAATGGATCCAAAAAAAGCGGTGTGTGACCTAAAGTTGACTGGACGAAAAAAGTTTATTTATTTCGAAAACGTGCAGATTAAGTGTTAGCAAATCCTGTAATTAAAACTACTGATCCACTATTTACTCATATATCAAAGGAACTTGATTATAAAATGACTCCAAAAG
The DNA here is from genome assembly GCA_902850365.2 of Chilo suppressalis. Taxonomy (NCBI): domain Eukaryota; kingdom Metazoa; phylum Arthropoda; class Insecta; order Lepidoptera; family Crambidae; genus Chilo; species Chilo suppressalis. The sequence goes on along the minus strand of OU963906.1, from coordinate 6,190,382 downwards.
CGCTTTACTTATTTATGAAAAAAAAAACTTCAAAACTATATTTGGAACTGACCAGCCTCATGATAATTTCGAGACCTAAAAACCAGTGACGGAGTGAACAACGAAAAGCCGTATGGTTAGATTTACAAACAAACGTTATAATTTTCATATTGTGGCGTATGTTATTTTGCGGGCCTTATAAAAAAAATGTAATATCCTGCCTATGATTATTAAAATCCTACTGATGCGAAAATTGTCGAGTATGCCTCGAAATATTTTGTTATTTCCATTTTTTAACCGATCGAGTCGTGCTTTATGAGACAAAAAAAATGTTTTCTTCAACGATATCCTAGCAGTTAATAAAAAAAAAATTTATTGTATTAAGTGTTGATGTTGAAGTTTCCTTTTTCCTCTGTAATTTCATTCTGTTCATATTAATTTTCATTGAACACTTTTCAGTGACATGTGACATTTTGGATGGAAGAACGTGCATTTGGTACGAAGGTCACAGATTTTCGAAGAACAAAGAGAGAGGGCCGAGAATTTGGTGGCGTTGTTGTAAGAGGTTGTCCAAGAAATGTGCAGCTTCCCTGCATACGCTGGAGGGGATCATCATCAGAAAATATACTGTGCATTCGCATGATTTTTGTTTTTAAAGCACCAAAGACTACGTTTTTTTCATGAGCGCAGAGTGACTTGCCGTTGTTTTCAAATCATAGTACATTATGTTGTTTAATTAAAGGCAGTGTACAAACAGCCACTCCTCAGTCGACTAACTCATTTGCTATTGTTAGTACAATGATAGATTCATTTCATAACAAAGTTATTATGACCTTTTTGTAGCGATCGAAACGAGATTTTAATGGAAATGGTGTCGGAAGAAGGGGTTTTTGGCTGAATTGAAGAAGTTATAGTCAATAGACTCCCAAGAATAAGAATATAACTTTTACACTGTTATTTATTTTCTTTTAAATCTTGTTGATTTATCCGCAATCTTTATGGTCTGTTAGTGTTAAACGGCTCAAATTCAGAGAAAGCTCTTAAGTTGGCAAGTCCTAACAGGCGTCAGCTACCACATTTGCAAAAGTCAGTCTATTCTTTGCCACCTTGCCAGCCTTGCCAGCGTGACAGCATCATTAATGCCTCTTTTTTGCCTTTTACTATCGATCTCACCCTCTAAAAATAATCTTTATATTATTGTTTTCTGGTACTAATGGTATCCGAGATACGCTGCAATTGGCAAATAAACGTACGGATGTGTAAGATTGAAATATTATTGTTTATTTAGGAATTTTATCTTTAAAATGAACAATTAACGTTCAATGCTACAATTAAAAAAAACTTTGTCAGGTAAGGTCAAGGCGAAACATCTTTGCTTCGAGGGTTATAAGTAATCCCGCACGATATCCAACAAATATAAGATATGGTGGATCTGCAGCTTACACAAGAGACTGAAGCGAAAGGTGTCAGTCGCCACCTTAGCAATTGACGAAGTTATCAAAAACTTCTATAAAGTACAAACCAAATCATTGTGAATTATCGGACAGGTATTCAATAACATATTGAACATAGATATAATATTAGATCGATCAGTGATTTTAATTATTTACCTGAAAAAAGAAACTAACTTAGGTATAACACAAACCGAACCACTGTTAATTCTCTTACAAGTATTTAATAACATAATAAACATATAATATTAAATCGATTGTTTACTTGAAAATTAAACTTAAGTAAAGCACTAGGGGCCGTTGCCATTGTTAATACTAGTTACTTTTACCACGAAAAAAAAGGTTGTTAAGGAAACCTATTAGGTCCATGAAATTTAAATGATTATCAACTGCTTATATTTAAAACCTTAAAGTGTTCAGAAACAAGGTTGAAAATTTAGCTATTCGTATAAATATTACCATGATATATTGCGAATTGAAGGCCGGATATTTGTCGATGTGAAAGACCTTTAACAAAAATAGAAGAAAGTAAGTAAAAGATGATGATAGTCGAACGAAAGCCTAAAAAAGTATTATTGCGCACTGCTAATATTTGGAACAATTCCATAAGGTTTGCAAAATTCTAAATTTTTCTACAGGTTTCATATTTTCTGTGATATGCTTATAATTTTACAGTGACTGGACAACAGCATTTGTTCAATTAATAATTTGTTTGAACCGTGGCTTTAATATTATTCGAGTCAATATTATACATGATTAAAAATAACACCAAAAACATTAGATTTCTATCCTTTTAACGACTAACAAAGAATAATTGATTTTGTCTTGTAAATATGTATATTTTTTAGGATAGTTTGTCTTTTAAGAGTCTACCTACTTATATAAAAAATGTAAACAATAGATATAACAGCCACAGTACCTACTTTGCTACAGTAACCTTTGTGTTTCAGTGGTTTTCGGCATGTCCCAGAAGGGTAATCCTGTAGTGATGGTGAACGGGCAAAGGTTCAAAAGGACCTCTTACTACGGCTTTAAGTCCTGGTGGCATTGCATCAAGAGGAGTTCCACAGGCTGCACAGCCAGCATCAGACTCACCCACGACCGTGTGGAACGACTCAATCTTCATCATAATCATTGAAGTTCCTAAGAATTTGTTCCTAATAGAATTTAAGAGTCAAATCACATTTGACCGATGATGCGCCATGCAACAATGATGGTCGCACGTAATGTAGGCACTTCACTTGGCTATTGGTATTTTCTATTTGTGTTTTTTTTTATGTTATAGGGGGCATACGAGCAGACGGCTCACCTGATGGTAAGTGATCATCGTCGCCCATGACACTTGCAACACCAGGAGTATCACAAATGCGATGCCGGCCTTTAAGGAAGAAGTACGCTTTTTTTTGAAGGTTTTTGGGTCGTATTGGTCCGGAAACACTGCTGGCGACAATATATTCACAGTTTTGTCGTACGTGGTAAAAAATTTCGACAAAAACGCACGGTTGTGGATAGCCACGCATCAAGAAGACAGACAGCAGACTCTTTATACCTATTTAGCATTATAAAGATATACTGATATCTTACAAATAAAATACGAAACAATGTGAAGTACAAGAATAAAGATAAAATGTACATACAAATTATCTAACATACCTACTTTAAACACTTCTGATGCGTGCGACTGATGATTTGCTTGACTTATCTCAGTAAGATTTGCTTTGACCCTTAATGTAGTTTTTAAGTAGCATTGTTTAGACATGAGTGTCCAAAAGGTATACCAGATGTATAAAAAAAATATTTATTTGTGCATAGCCGTGAATTATATGCAATAAAATTGTGGTGGAATTCGATTGAGCCCACGTACATTTTTGGTGAGGTTTTGGAGCCGAATCTCCTTTATGTTAAGTAAAGTTAAATTAAGGATGTGAGAATGTAATAATAATATTATAATAAAAATCATTCATGAGAATGTCATCATGAAACCTGTCAGCAATAACAATAAAATCTATATTGCGAAAGGTGCGTAGATAATGCATCGTTTACAAGTAACTTGTATGTGATGAAGAAAGGAACAAGGCTTGAAAATATAATTTGAAATAAAAAGGCGACTAGAATTTTTGTAAAAAAATAACGTTAAAGAAGTAAAAGCAGTAGTTTTGTTTTTCAAATCGCGCATTAGCAAGGTAAAGCAACATGTAAACTAAGGAATACTGGGATACCTGCTCAGCTGGGACAGTTTGAACCTTTTTTTACAATTTTATTAAAATTTAGCGCAAAAAAAATGACTAATTAACGAATTGAAGTTTTGTTTGCGCTAAATTCAAATACAAATTTGAAAGATAGTAATTTAACTCTTGTACCTGGGCAAGTCTTCCGAGTTTTCCTTAATGTGATCGTAAAGTGTAAGTATTATCTAACTTTAAAGTTATCCAAACGTGTCAACATGTTCTGAAGGAATTGATTTATCAGGAAATCGTAGGTATGTCAAGTCACAGTAGGCTTAACATAAGTACCTACAATTAAATATGACTTAAGTTTTACTTTTATGCTGTATTAATATTATTTTGCATTTTCTTTTTAGATCTTTTGAGTAACTAATTTATTAATAAAAAAAACACTTTTATTTTTTTATTGTAAAGATCACGTAGTTTTTATGACGTCGTTATTGCGACGAAGAATTGATTTAAATTCTGACATTCAAGTAGTGGGTATATTTTTTCAATTAATTAAGATATTTTTTAATATGTTACGTTGGAAACTAATACGCAATGCATTGATAATTTAGGCCCGTATTATAGAAAGATCCTCAGTAATTAATTTAGTCTTGAGCATAGTCAGAAAGGGATAATGCTATTAGCACATAGCGACATCCCTTTCTAACTGTACTCAAGTAAAGATCAACGCTTCTGTAATACGGGCCTTAGTGTTCTGTGATTACAACACAATTAGCATGTATCAATGGAAATTGGTTTTAACAATTAAAGTAATTTATCGATGTAATAAATAAAGTTATTTAAACTGTTTTGAATAGTTTTCAATTCAAAACTGATACACAGAATATGAAGAGTCAGAAGATATTACTTATATTATAATATCTAAGATAAAAACTATTATTAGTATAAGAATAAGGAAAAAATCAAAGTGTAACTCGTGTTCTTGTTATTCCTTGAAATTATTTCAATTTAACGGCTTTTTATAGGTTATTTGTAATTTTCAAAGCAAGATTTAGTGCCTTAAGTTTATTATGTCCAAGAATTTTTCGTGAATTAATATAAGATTTTTTTTATATATGTTTTACTTTCTTAACGTAGGATTTATTAATTTTATGAGTTAGTAATAAAATCATATATCACAGATGTCTTTTTTTGGAATGGGTTCAAAAGTAGCTATGTATTAGTAATAACTTTTCTATATAGGTACCTAAAAGAAAAACTTTTGAACAACCGAATCACGTTCTCAGTTTTCATCCTACTTAACATTATAAATGTGAAAGTTTGTATATTTTGGTTTTTGTTACTCAATCACACAGAAGAAATTTAAATAAATTTACAACAAATATTTATACCTGAATAGGGACATCAAATTCTTTAAAAAAATAGGTTCCTGTGGAATTTTCAACATGTACGTAACCCCGGGCGGCGGAAGACAGTTATCTATCAAGAGTAACTTGCACTTTAACATTGGTTTCATTCACAGCGGCACAAATCATAGAGACTAGGCCAGGTACCCTGGTATTGATAGCCGGGCAGTACAGATACAACCTGAAACGGTACAACGGCACCTCGAGGTACTGGGCTTGTAGTCGCAGCAGGTGTGGCTGTCGCTCAACCATGACAACGTTGGACAACTCTATCGTGAAGTGGAAAAATGAACACAATCATGTTTTGAAGAACTTTTCACATTAATTTCATGATTTGCCTAACCTTTTCTCTGTTAGGAATCAAGCGCACCGTTATATACCTTTTTTTTGTAATATAAAAGATTGTCGTAGTGGTTTGTACATATCTATCACGCATATCATTTATCATTATTGCAGTCATGATTACTTTTGAATGGTATGAGCCTACGATTTGTCTTTGTGTTCTTATTCACTTTCTATCAAACTTAAAATACCCACCTTTGATACAACTATATATGTAAGTAAACTTTAAGATTTTATTAGAAAGTTATCATAATATGTGATTATTTGTTTTTGTAAATAATTTTTCATTTTACTATGTACGTATTAAATATTTGCTATAATTTATTGAGTTAATTTAAATGTTACTCTGTACATGGAATAACTGTTGGTTATGTTAATAGGTAAAAATCATACTATCATCAATATAATTAGTTTATCTTTGTACACATATTTTTAATGAATCAGATTACATAATCTCAAAGAAGAAATCTTGCCCTATCATATGATAACTTAATATTAAAAAAAAATCTTTTTAAGAAGCCTCCAGTTTACAAACTAGTTAGTTACAGTAGAGCACACAGTGTCTTTTTATTTTTAAATGAAGTACACGCTACTAAGCTCTTGTTACCAATCAAACCTAAGGATTTTTTAAAATAAATAATAAAACGTTTTATAATCCAAATATATCCAAAAATAAGTTTTGCCACTTTTCTTGCAGACACAGTAATACGGTTTTCGGTGACCAAACGAGGTATACCGATTCTCCACGTCGGCGGTTACAAGTACAACGAGAAGCATCGCAGCCGTTTCGGCACCACGTACTGGTCGTGCAACCGCGCCCGCACAGGTTGCCGCGCCACCGTCGTCACCATGAACGACACCATCATCAAGCGGAAGAATGCTCACACACATCCCGTTACTGACGAATTTCTGACTTCTACATGAGAAGATTAAAACCTGACTTACCCACCAATCCGCATTGAGCCTGCATGGTGGGTAATGGCGCATTAACGCTATGTCAATCATAGGAAAGGCCTGTGCCCCAGCAATCGGGACATGATAATACATGACATGGGTGTCGAGCTTTCTGCTAAGTCCAAGTATTTATCGTGCATCAATAGTGTTCCATTGTATTTGATTTTTGACACAGTAATTTTTGTTATAACACAAAATCACAAATGTATTTGCTTTATTATTTGTTGTCTATATGCGTTTGATTTTTTATGCTTTAGTAACAATAACTATGTCAAAAACTATACTATTGTAATAGTATTGATTGCGTTTTAACGGAAATCAGAAGCTGAAAAACTGTCGAAATGTTTAAAGAAGTGCATATTTTGGAGTAGCAAGGTAGATAGCCAATATTAACACATTGCTATAAAAATCATTTGATAAATAAACAAGTTTTTAACGGGTTAATGCACGAAACTTTATGTATTTATTGACTTTTCAGGTCTGCTTCGTTTAAATTTTCGATTAAATTATTCTGACGAAGCAGACCTGAAAAGGCTGAGAAACGTCAATAAATAAATAAAGTTTCGTGCATTAACCCATTTTTAATTTTATAAATAATGTTTTATTGTTGTTTTTTTAGAAACATTGGTAGTTAAGGAAGTTCAATTAAGTTCATTCAAAACAGTATTACTTAAGTATATAATTAGGTACGATTACACAGTCCTATTGTTTTCCGATATCGTCAGTATTATAAGGTATAAATGGGTTTATTTAGAAGTAGTTATTCATTATGTAACATAATTGTTTCCTTTAGAAGTAGTTATTCATTATGTAACATAAAACGGGTTCCTTTTATCTGGAAAAATGTTGTTGCTCCGAAATTGACATAATCTTCTTTAAACGATAATTTTGAAGGCATTTTTTGTAAATATAATAATTTTAGGCCGATTATTTAAATGTCGCAATTCACAAGAGCATAAATTTAAGATCGCAGAATTTTATTGGGCATAACAACCTTCAGCAAAATTTTATTCTGGATGATTTCGTTAAGCAGTTCTGTGGCCTAATATAGCGAGAGCCGAGCGAGCGACTGATATTACATATAAATAAAAAAAAGAAAGGTTAAATACGAAGTAGGCATACGAAATGCCTAAAGACTATTCTGGCTTTGAACATTTTTCGATATGAATAAGACGTTTCTGCTTTTTAATTATTGTGGATATAAAATTTATGCCCAAAGATTATTCTAGCTTACAAATTTTTTTGCTTGAATGTCTGCTATTTGACTGAATGCCAAATAATTGTCTGCGAAATAAATATGATGCCATCCGCTGATATACAAAATAAAATGACATCAAAAGTTCTGCGATTGAAGCTAGACCCTTGTAAACTGTACGCCTTACAAATATATAAATGTAGCAGCTGTTTATAAAAAAATAATTAAACTATGTTTATATTATAAGGGTGTACTTTTGTTATGACTTTGATATGCCTAGGAATCAAGAGAAAATTTTTTTGCTTATATGAAAGTTTTTTCAAGTTGAGATCTGTTTTTTTTTAAGTAAAAGCATTTTAAGTTTGTATTTATTGAATATTTGTTCAATGCTGTTGTCTATAATTATAGTTCTATCTGATTGAACACCAAATAAAGACTTGGTCTTTTCTCGTATATATTGCTGCCAATGTGACGTTAAAATTATATAGTATAACATATACTTGTACATTTATGATCTCTGAAGTCAATAAAATGTATATATCACATTCTACGAAAAATAAAACTTTGACAATAATAAAACAACAATTAAATATGCTTTCAGAGATGCAGTTCTTCAAATCTCCGAAAGGTTTACCGATCCTCGAACTCTCCGGGTACAGATACAACGTGAAGCAGAGGAACCTCGGCGGCACAATGTACTGGGCCTGCAACCGAGCTTACAAGGAATGTAAGGCGACCATCATCACACTCGGCACTACCATCCTTAAGCGAAAAAATGAACACAATCACGATGCGCCGAACTTAATATAACCAAATATTAATACGGTGATTTGGTATAATTGTGATTTGATCTTAAACTTGACTCTGAAGTTAGCGCGAGTCGCGGGGAACAGTGAACAAAATGTAGGGTGATATCAACAATAATTCAATTCAATTCAAAAATCATTTATTCAGTTTAGGCTTTTACAAGCACATGTGAAAGTCGAAAACTACGCCATCGGTTCGCAAAACTACGGCGGGAGACCTTGTACTGAGAAGAACCGGCAAGAAACTCAACAAGGGCTGCTTTTTCTCCCTGTTTTATTTCATACAGTGTCGTCAAATTGAAACTTGACATCAAACTTACAAACATGTGTTAAGTCAACTTCCATCACATAATGTCAAATAGTGAACAATAGACAATTAACGAATTTACTAAAAATAACTGTAAATAAAAGTGCCAAATAGCAAGAAACAATCTTCAAAACAAATTGTACAAGTATCTGAAAAGGAGTAAGTGCAAGGTGCTCTTCAAAACTCTTTCTAAGGCCCCCAGTTTTAATATAAATTTTGAAAAATTATCTACAGGTAAAATTACCACCAAGCCGTTTTATCATTCAAATATTGTTTTACAGTATAATATCCTTGCTTAAGTAAGCAATTCTTAATGAGTATTTTAAATTTATGAAGAGGCAAATCAAGAATATCATTAGGAATCTTATAATAGAAATGTATACCTTGACCCACAAATGATTTATGAACCTTCTGTAACCTGTAAGTTGGTATCTTGAGTTTCTTTTTATTTCTTGTATTAAAAAAAATTTATTACTGTGTTTGAAATAATAGTTAATTTTGCTTGTAACAAAAGGTATACAATTATATATATTTTTCTTTTTCTATTCTTTGATTTCTTTAAAATTTTCTCTAAGAGATGTTCTAGAACTTAGTTTATAAATAGCCCTTATAACTCTTTTTTGCAAGATAACCAAATATTAACATACAGTTTCAATATCGGCTGCTGTTCCCCAGAGAATATTCCCATAGGATACATGATACAATACTATCCTCAAACTGAAAGGCGCTTCTGTTTAATAATGATATTGTTAATTTAATAAAGAAATAGTTTTATAATGTATTGTTATGTTATTCATTATATATATATTTAATTTGTGTTATTAATGTATTGATATAGTTAACATTATTATTCTATGTTCTGAAAAAAATATTTTCCTGTTTGTATACCTATTTGGATTATATTACTACAATATAAATAAAGTCTTAAAGATTTAGGTTGAAAAGAAACGAAAACATTATATCTCATATTATAATTATATTTTATTAGCATTTTACTTCTACTTTTATAACATCCTGTTTGAAAACTGAACCGTGTGTTTTATTTCTGGTAAAATTATTCCTTGTTTATTAAAAAAAATCTTGTCTTCTAGTGTCACTGACGCATACTGGTGCTACGGATGATCAGTGCTGTGACCTAATGTTGCAGCGTTTACTGAGTAGCGATCATTTGGTTATAATATTTTTGTATACCTATATATTCTATAACCACTGTAATCTACAGTTGTCATAAACAATAGACTTGTTTGATTTGATATCTCATATTTTTAAAATAATCGATTAATTAGGTCTATATTACCCATCTCAAATTCATATGAATAATATATATGCTATATATAATGCTGTGTATGATAATGATCATGAGCACAGTTAAAACCCGTTTAAAAAGTTTTGTTATTTGATAAATTAATTAAGAAATGAGATGATTATATTATGTTACTTCGATTTTTGTATTTTTTGTATGAAATGTATATTATAAGACTAGCAATAATAAATACAGGTAACTTAATGCTATGTTCATTTCCATTAGCTATTAATGTAATACGTTTGGATGCAAGTGTCAAGCAGTTTATAGCTTAACTATTTTTTACGTCTCTGACTCCAAGACTTAGTGGTTCTATATATTTTATTAGTTTTTATAAAAGGATTTAAATTAGTATTACATAGATACTAACATTATGGTATGTTCCAGAATTAAAACCCATCTTCGGCAAGTCTATATTTGGGAAGCGAGTGATCGAGCTTGGCGGTCATCGGTACAATCAGAGGACGGACAGAAACGGTCAGAGGGTCACCTGGAGATGCGTGAAGAGGAGAAGGTGGTCATGTAATGCCCAACTAGTCACCTTACTCGATGAAGTTGTCGAAATCAGGAATTGCCACAATCACTCTTAAGATTATAAGAGCGTGTGACTGTTTTCCTTTAAAAGTATAAACTTGTCTATAACAAAATATTTAAAGGAAAATTATTCGTTATTATCCTATTGAACTTTGTATACACAATTGTACCTATATTAGCATTTATTTATTACAAATCTTAGGTTTTAATCAATCATTTATAATAATAAAAATCTATATTGCTTAAATTTACAAACAAAAAAAGATTAAGTAAAAATTATTTAACGAAAAGGTAAACATAATTAGTAGATGTTTTTATCATATAAAATTGTGGAATGTACGCAATGTGTACCAGTTTTAGCATAGTGATAAGCTACGACGCCCAGCGCTGATTTTCAGACAGGCACTTGGGATGAAAGATGGATAAAAGGGGAAAACATATGTATGGTTTCTTGTAAGGCTAGACAGACTGCTGCTTTTTGAGTGTTTGTATCTGTATATAATTATGATGGTGTGCAAAATAAAAGTTCATTTTATGTTGGGAGTCTCAGTTTATTGTCGGTCCAATTGGGTTTTCATAAGAAAGTGAGTGAGTGAGTGCCATAGAGGCTCAGATAATTCCATATTTTGGTTACATCTATTTTCAAACTCCCGCTAAACATTACAGTCTTATATTTAGGAAACAAAAGAGAAGTTTATCTGTGGCTCCTTATGGGCTCCCACACATAATTGCAATAACTTCCGATCAGCATGTCGAAAATAACAGAATCGCACTGCTGATTCGCATCGCGCATTCCTGCTATATTAGTTACATCACACTTTGTGACGTCATTTAGTTCCGCTCTGCGCATAAGACACCGGCGCTGTGTGGAATTAAACTTACTACACCCGAGATTTAAACTTAAAAGCTCATCAAATGAAAATATGCTCGCTCAAACTAGAATAATCAAAAAAAATCTCTTCTTCTGTTCTTAAACTATATATATTTTCGCGTAAAATAGTTTGTTATCGTAATTATCTCCACACAGCGATGGCGGCTCCCCGACCGACCTCTTTCCCTTTAAGAAAATTGCCTAAACATGGTTTAAAACAGTATCTTACTTTCTTGTAGTAAGACCGTGTGTTGAGCCATCATTTTTCACTCGTTTATGTATCTTTAGGAATAACTACTTTACGTGTCCTTTTAATATGGAACGGTATATTTCTTATCTTTAGATTAGACTGGTGCGGTTGCTCGCTAAAAATATTATACCCCGAAAACTGAAAATAAGATAAAATATTGTTAATGAAAGTAATACATTATGTATTACTTTCATAATATATTAACTATTCAGTCACTATTGGAAAATATGCTTACCTATTTTAACTTATTATTTATTTATTGACCTTACCATAAGCTTTTGCACATTAATAATCACTGATTGTCGTATTGATTTGAAGAAGTCTTCACATCATTCACAACGGAAACTGATTTAATCTCAGCATACTATATGAAATGGTTTATGTTTTAAGAATTTGACAATATACAGAGTATAAATTTTTAGGTTTACGAAACCTCAATTGAAAAAGAAAGGTTACTTTTTTCAATGTTGAATCAATAAGAGTGCGATTGTATGCGTGTGTAATTTCATAATAAATTGACTGCTCATGGAGTGTTGAAATATTTGTTTTATTCATGAATTTAATCAAAACAAAATTATAATGATAGAAAGAAATTATAACTTCGTTTTGGTTTACTTCATGGTTGATTACTGTGAATAGTGTTGTTGCTGTTCCAGAAACATTGCTATCACATATCCTGCGACCATTCTCAGTTCGTCTCGTTCTACGGATCGTCGTGTTATTTGCGAACCTTTGTGCCTCAACGTCCTACCCGTGTGTCCTACTGCCACTTTAGCTCAGCAATCCTTCGAGCGATATCGGTAACTTTCGTACTACGGCGCGTTTCTTAATTTCTGATTCTATCGCGCAAAGATTGCTGAGCATCGTTTGCTTCATTTACCGCTGTTTTGTGTTATTACTCTTAATATAATTACCTCTGTTTACACAATGTTGAACAAATCCTACACTTACTCTAAAACTGAAGTCAGGCAATGTATCGTGTAAACATTTTTTACTAATTACAGAAAATTGAAGTTACATTGCTGTGTTTTGTTTACAGAGGCAGTATTAATACCGACACCGCGAGGCGGAGTGAAACTCTTCTTAGAAAACAACATGTTCATTAAGAATAAAGTATGGAACGACGGGAAGTGTATTCATTGGGTATGCCGCCGGAAGAGAAAGAGTGGCTGCAAAGTTACAGTGCTCACTAGAGACACAACCGTTCTCAAGCTTAGTGGAATACATTGTCACCCCTCTGACAATGATAGCGAATAGACCGAACCATCATGAGTTTCATTGTTTGAACATTTATATAAAAAAATGCTTTAAATAAATAAATTATCTTACGCGTCCATTCATGCATGTTGTGACAGCCTTTACATAAGGCAACACTTGAAATTAATTATTTAAATCATAATTCTAGTGTATTAATTCAATGAAGTGATTGTCTTAAAAATAAAAAATATTACAGAACAACTGCGACTGCTTTCTTACATAACACTTACTTACGCGCGCTGGCCTACGTTGTCACTGTTTAACTGTGGCCACAATTCCAACGCGTTTTGTGACTCATTTCTTAGTCGCACTATCCGTAAATGGAATGCTCTGCCCGCTCACGTGTTCCCTCCCTCTTACAACCTGGGATCCTTTAGAAGAGGCGTGAAGAAGCAACATGCAGGCCGGCAGAGTGAGGATGGCTGGTGTGGCAGGTAGAACTGCTGTATCAGCTATCTTTGCGTCTGGACTTTCACTTAACATCAGGTGGGGTGGAGTCATTTGTCGGACCTATCTATAAAAAAAAAATGAATACCTAGCCACCAAAAATCGCTTAATAATAAATAGTTTTGATGTATTCGAAAAGACTTATCTGCATGACAATAACAAAAAGTATCTTTTTCATATTCTGAAAAGGTTTTAAGGTTTAGCAACCTTCGCCTGAGGTTAAGTGTTCGAATTCAAATTTTCAACCAAGGGAGTACCACGACTATGCCACATGGAGAGAGTAAATAACTTATATACTCTAGATAGAAAGATGAAGAATATGTTTGATGATATTAACTTAGGTATTATACAGGTTTAACTTGAATACCATGTATCCTTTACATATAAAAAATTAAAGCAAATAACTATAATAATACTTATTTCGGCATGAGAAAAAATTATACTGATATAATAATTAACTTTACCTAATGTAAATTCCATTACATACACTCAAATTAATGACTAGCTATGGTAGGTTGACCAATTAAAGATATACACATATCTAGGGAAATGGTATTTTTACGCAACGTGAAAGTTTTATTAGTTGATATTTTATATTTCGTTATGAAATCTTTAATTTATTCATAGGTTTATTTGCTTTAGCCACTAATGATAATGAATCAAATTGGTTATTATCAACAAACTTATGTAGAGTATCGAGCTCCTTCGTGCTTCGGAAGGCACGTTAAGCAGTTGGTCCCGGCTGCATCTGCAGTCGTTAGCACCCACCAATCCGCACTGGGCCCACGTGGTGGGTCATGGCCCAATCTCCCTATTCCATCCATATAGGGAAGGCCTGTGAGAGTGAGAGTATTAAAATATTAAACATCGGTCAAAAATTCAAAAATGTTCATGTGGCTTAGACTTTTTTAATATTTCGGACGTAAACAATATTTTACTGTTTAGGGCTAATTAATAACAATATTTGTAGTATTTCATAATTTAATTAAATGAGTTAGCTTTTTAAACTGGTATCAGCGCAATTTATTAACATTTTTCATTATTTTGCGTTCCGGAATGACGGACTGAATTTTATCAAAAAAATTTTTTTTCAGACTTCAACTTTTTCCGATTCAGTCGAACAAGCAAAGGTAACCTGGTACTCATAGTCGACAATCACCGCTTCAACAAGGATAGAGAACGCAACAAGAAGGTATTCTGGAGATGCGTGAAAAGGAACTACGGCTGTAAAGTGTCTGCAGTGACAGTGGATAACAGTATCATTCGACTCAGAAACATTCACAATCATTAAACAATAACCTATCATCAAAAGTAGTCTATTAAAATTCAATAACGTATTACAAAAAAAAAATATACAGTAGAATACAGAACGTCCTCCTTTTTGAAGTTGGTTAAAAATAGACAGGACAGACGGTAATCTACACAAAAAAGTGCGTTCGAGCAACGCACATAGAGACCGCTTACCAACACGATATCTCGAACCAGTCGGGACCACTGCGAGCGCGAGTTCCATCCGCCGAGACACGCCTTTGTGAATTAGTTGTTTAAAAAACGGAGCAACAAAAAAAGTTATTATGTCTGTTCAATAGACAGTTTAAATTCTACATTATATGGTGAATTGATTTTTTTTAATAAATTAATATAAATTTGTCATATAACAATAGCATTAAAATTAAAATGTTGACACCACTTTTTCATTTATATATACACAGCTGCTTAGAACTGTACTAGTTGTTAGTGGAAACTTTGCTGATGTATTTTATTTTCTATATTTTTGATTAATTAAAATGTAATACAATATTGTTTGTCTCCGAAAAAAATAAAATAAAAATAACATACAAATAAAATTATTTGATACTCCTATGTCTACTACCTTACTGCATACGTGCATTTTGTTTGTTACCTTTAATAACTTTAGCCCATAAGATTGAATTCATTTATATTTTTATAAAAAGTTCTAATTAAGAAATGTTTAATGTTGTAAGAATATTTTAATATAATAATATCGTTGATATAAATTCGTTGTTTTCATTTTATTTTAAAAAAAGCTTCATATAGTTAATTCTTTTTTTATACTTATATTTAGTTTACTATACAATAAAACACTTTTTCAACGGATTTCAGACGCGTTTTTTAATACTATTTTATACATTTCTCTATGTTTCGGTTCCTTTACAGACAACGTTCTTAAGAGAAATATTTTGAAACTTTCTTGTTTTATTTAATGCTTGGTATGCATTAAAACATAAGTAAGTAACAAATACTTTTTGTTTGCAAATTATACGTTAAATACTTATACTTGATAAAATTTTTGCCATGTGAATTCAAGACATATGTGTATGAACTGAAATGATGACATCATTTTATTATGTTTTATTGCCAGCTTTATTTTAGAAACAGATGTTTGCTAATATGGTAATTATGATTAAGTTTATGCTTCATTCATTATTTGGGTTTTTTGAAGCAAGCAATTCAAGCATTTTTTGAATATTCTATTCGTGGCTGTCCGATGCTGGTAATAGCCGGATACAAATATTACAAGAATCGTACAATTAACGAGAAAACTCTTTGGAGATGCCGATACAGAAGTATCAGTTGTAGAGCGACCGCAGCCACGATACATGACGAAGTTGTTAAAGTGAATCCGTGTCACAACCATTTATAGGATCACAGCTAGTAAGGTTGAGCAGGCAAGGTGAGGAGGGGGACCGCGGTCCTCATAGTGCGTGTCGGGTGACGGTTCAGGAGTATTGTCTGGTTTTTAGTGACCCTGTTCAGAGCGTAGATAGGGCCCTGTTCACTTCAGCGAGCTCCAGGGCTGGCTGAAGGGGACAGGGAGGAGTCCCACTTACCTTCTTCTCGCTCCCCCAGTGGTTGAAGCATGCGTTAGGCATTTCCCAGACACAAAAAAAGACAAGATGACGATACTTGCCGCCTTTTTTACGTGGTATCAGCTAATGCCACAGCAGATGGACGAGTCGGATAGTTATAATTCACATTATTTGTAATCGTAACGTCTCCTCAGTGTCGTTACGGAGAATACATCATATTAAGTTATCAAATTCGAACCAATTTAAATAGTATCAGAGGACATCTTAACATTTTCCAGCCATGCACTTTGGTTTGATGTTTAAGATTTCTGGTATTGTATCGTTTAGTAATTTTTCTTTTTAAATTGGGTATATACAAGTCACGCACAGTAATCTTGTACATCTGCAGAGCTAGCGTAACCTTCTTTTATCACGTAGCAGTACCTCAGAAATGCATTATAATACGTCATTGTATTATTAGGTATTTCAAAACACATATTTTCATAATAAATCAATGCTCGTCATGCATTCAACAGTATCAGTCGTCTTTCTTCCTTAACCTAATATAATTATGTAGGGGGTCACTCCTACAGCAGAAGTATTAGTTGTAGCTGTAGAACGACCTCAGCCAGGATACATGACAAAATTGTTAAAGTGTTTTGTATTTTTCGTGTGTGTATGCTGCTGGTCGCAGATGACCCTTACAGCGTCACCGGGACGGCGACCTCAAGCTAAAGAGACCTCAAGCAGAGAATTGGAGTGCCCCTAAAGATAGTCCAGGCTGATGGCGTCTCCCTACGGGTGAGTCTCCTCTCCGTCTGGAGCCTCTAGATCACTGGAATTTGAGGGGATTGTTTAAATGAAACTATCTCACAACTATATGATAATAGCTAGTTTTACCTATATAATAGTTTGAGCAGACAAGGTGAAGATTCTTGGCAAGGCACCTTTGTCTGCCTCATCAATTATTTTTGCAAACGGACTTCACTCACAATAAATGTCTTGTATACAATTAACTAGGTGAAATCAGTAAAAGGAGCATTATTGTTGAACAATTTAAAACTAGTCAAAGGGTTAGTCAAAGAACCAGAATGAAAGTGACTTATTTTTAAAAATTTGATCAGTCACTTATTCTTAACTCAACCTCAACGACCTTGTTGAGTATTAAGGTCGATCTGTAACAAAAATATTTTTCTGAGTTAGGACACTTTTATTGTAAAGGTGCGGTCGGTCAACTTTCAATCAAATATCAAAAACTAATTAGTAAGTAAGTGTTCGTCTTAAAAAGGAAGAATTATTGAAAAAACAGAATATATAGTATGAAAGACATCTTTACAACTTTGTTTTATTCCCAAAGAAGCCAGCACTTGTTTATTGCACAATATATTTGTAAATATACAATTAGTTTTATTAATTGTATAAACATGTTCAGAATTCAATAAAAAAAATAGAAAAAATGTGGTTTCTTTGTAGTCGAGTAAGATCTTTTACTTTAATTATTTAAGAACAGGAAATAAAGAATATTTTATATAATAAAAAAGTAATTTTCTAAACATCTTCCTAAAGATATCGAAATATCGTTGCAAATGCTTAAAATAAAAGTATAATATTTAAAGAACTTCTTTTTTCGCTCGCGGATAGCGGAAAACGCGGTTTCGAATCCTGTCTGAAACCTTGACCGAATCGAATTAAATCTTTAGATTTATAAATCCAGCATATTAATGCTTAAAAAAAAAGAAATAATAAAAAGCTTTTTCTTATATTACATAGAAAAACAAACAGCGGCCTTCTGGGTAAATCTGTTTCCAGTAAGTTCTTGGTTTTGGTGACAATATGTACCAATCTTTCATTAGAATAGGTTATCAGTTGCTTAACATATTCTTATAATAAATCACCTAAACTGTTTACCTGTGATTTAATAATTAGACATCTAATGTGTACCATTACTAATTCTTGGATTATCTTTTTCTTTCAGTTTGCAATGCATCTTACACAATTACAAACCGTGGGTCACGTGTTTTAATGATAAATGGAAATACATATAATAAATCACACCTATTAAATAACGGTCAAATGATTGCATGGAGATGCAACAAAAGAAATAGAGGTTGCAAATCTATAGCGACCATATATAAGGACCAATGTGTCAAAGTTACTGAACATAATCATTATTAACTAGAAAATTGAATGTTATGATAGAAAAAAAATGCTATTTATTCGTTAGGTAAATATTTGTATAGGTTGCTTTCTGTGAGTATGTGTAGTTATACGTGGTTGAGCTCAATAAATGTTTTTTTTTAATATTTCTTTAATTTAAGGCCACATAGACATTCTTACATCAAAGTTAAGCTTAATCCAGCTTAGTAATTAATGTATTGTCAGCTATTTGAATTCAAAAGAAATGGAATGAGGTTTAAACATAATATACCTTAGATCAAAACAAAAGGGATGATACAGCCACCCGGCTCAGAAGTGTACCGCTAAAATTGTGGTGCATGACCACAATTCGCTTAAGCCACAATAGGACATTCAAACACGCTGTATGTGCACTCAATATAACAATATTGCGTATATTCTGTGCTATAAAGATAAAACAATACCTTCGATGCTTTTATAAAGAACACAAATAGTTCAATAATAAATTCCACGGCAACACTTTTCATTCGTAAAACTATAAATAGTTTTTTTTATCAAAAATCATGTCAGGAATGTTACCATTAGTTTTAGTTAACAAGAAAATAACAATAATACAGTACCCCGAATTCGAATATTTTTGCGAGTCCGAAATGTTATTGTGAAATTTTGTAAACATTTAAAATGCTATGTTATTAGCAAAAAATAAACCTTATGATTAACCCCTTCGATGGTTATCATAAAATATGTTGTATTTTTTTTCGAAATTTCACGAGGTTGATTCCCAATTGTGCAGGCGATTTTAAAAAAAAAATGTGAATGCAGTTATTATTAAAAATAAAATGATGTCTTCTTTCAGTAAAATATCCTATCTTCAATATTATATATATTTTCCCACCATGTAAAGGAGCCGTGTGACGTCCTGTATATTGTAGTTTTAGCTGGTGGGTAAAAACAGTAAAGTAACGATGAATATACACATTATTTATTGAAATATTTCAGTGTCTCACTTAACTTTTGAATAAGTTCGTAATTTATATTTTCAAGAACACTCAATATCTACTATAGGTAGACCGCTTAAACGAGTCCTCGCCTGCGGGGTAAAGGGTGTGGGGGACGAAAACGGGGACCGTGAGAGTTACGGGCGGCATGCACATTCTTGTCAAAATTACAAGTGCCCGCCGCCCGCACTACTCACGGCCCCCGTTCTCGTCCTCCCCCACACCCTGTACCCCGCAGGCGAGGTTTCAGTTAAGCGGTTTACCTATAGATCCATTCAGTTTCTTTTCCAGGTATATACTTACTCAACTATCCTCTTTGATCTGTTTTTGTTTCAGTTTACTGCGAATATGTGATAAACAAGGAGGGCAACAGAGTGCTATTGATTAACGGCCATAGGTTCACAAAGCAAGGAGGTACCGGAGTCAAAGTCGTATGGAGATGTAACAAAAGGAATGTAGGCTGCAAGGCAAGGGTGTGGACAGTAGAAGATGTTATAATCAAGTATAAGAACGACCATGAGCATAATAGAGGCCAGTGAGACAAGGAAAAGAAGAGTAATAGCAGAATAATAATTAAAGCAAAAAAAATGTATTTTCAAATTAAACTAGATATTAAAAACAGTGAATAATAATTAAACGTGATATTTTGGTATATCATGTAACATATGCTGTATTGAAACAACAAACACTGAAAACGCCGATTCATAATGTACCTACTTTGTAAGTTGTGAAGTTT
Source organism: Chilo suppressalis (assembly GCA_902850365.2). Taxonomy (NCBI): domain Eukaryota; kingdom Metazoa; phylum Arthropoda; class Insecta; order Lepidoptera; family Crambidae; genus Chilo; species Chilo suppressalis. Next base: position 6,170,426 of record OU963906.1, on the reverse strand, counting down.
GTACGGAATCTCAAAGGTGCGTTCCGACGGCGTGTGTTGCCGCGGTCGCGCTCGCGCCGCGCAGTGTTGCCAAACGTATGAGAACTCTAAGGGTGCGGCCAGAGTGCACTCAGATTCAGATTCAGATTTCGAAAACAAGCGCGAGAAATAAACAGTGTAGTCGAAGGGTACGGCCAGAGTGCACTCCTGATTCAGATTCAGATTCAGACTCAGAAAACAAAGCGCGAGAAAAAGCAGGCAACCTGCTTAGACTACACTGTTTATTTCTCGCGCTTGTTTTCGAAATCTGAATCTGAATCTGAATCTGAGTGCACTCTGGCCGCACCCTTAGAGTTCTCATACGTTTGGCAACACTGCGCGGCGCGAGCGCGACCGCGGCAACACACGCCGTCGGAACGCACCTTTGAGATTCCGTACAAACTTCACAACTTACAAAGTAGGTACATTATGAATCGGCGTTTTCAGTGTTTGTTGTTTCAATACAGCATATGTTACATGATATACCAAAATATCACGTTTAATTATTATTCACTGTTTTTAATATCTAGTTTAATTTGAAAATACATTTTTTTTGCTTTAATTATTATTCTGCTATTACTCTTCTTTTCCTTGTCTCACTGGCCTCTATTATGCTCATGGTCGTTCTTATACTTGATTATAACATCTTCTACTGTCCACACCCTTGCCTTGCAGCCTACATTCCTTTTGTTACATCTCCATACGACTTTGACTCCGGTACCTCCTTGCTTTGTGAACCTATGGCCGTTAATCAATAGCACTCTGTTGCCCTCCTTGTTTATCACATATTCGCAGTAAACTGAAACAAAAACAGATCAAAGAGGATAGTTGAGTAAGTATATACCTGGAAAAGAAACTGAATGGATCTATAGGTAAACCGCTTAACTGAAACCTCGCCTGCGGGGTACAGGGTGTGGGGGAGGACGAGAACGGGGGCCGTGAGTAGTGCGGGCGGCGGGCACTTGTAATTTTGACAAGAATGTGCATGCCGCCCGTAACTCTCACGGTCCCCGTTTTCGTCCCCCACACCCTTTACCCCGCAGGCGAGGACTCGTTTAAGCGGTCTACCTATAGTAGATATTGAGTGTTCTTGAAAATATAAATTACGAACTTATTCAAAAGTTAAGTGAGACACTGAAATATTTCAATAAATAATGTGTATATTCATCGTTACTTTACTGTTTTTACCCACCAGCTAAAACTACAATATACAGGACGTCACACGGCTCCTTTACATGGTGGGAAAATATATATAATATTGAAGATAGGATATTTTACTGAAAGAAGACATCATTTTATTTTTAATAATAACTGCATTCACATTTTTTTTTTAAAATCGCCTGCACAATTGGGAATCAACCTCGTGAAATTTCGAAAAAAAATACAACATATTTTATGATAACCATCGAAGGGGTTAATCATAAGGTTTATTTTTTGCTAATAACATAGCATTTTAAATGTTTACAAAATTTCACAATAACATTTCGGACTCGCAAAAATATTCGAATTCGGGGTACTGTATTATTGTTATTTTCTTGTTAACTAAAACTAATGGTAACATTCCTGACATGATTTTTGATAAAAAAAACTATTTATAGTTTTACGAATGAAAAGTGTTGCCGTGGAATTTATTATTGAACTATTTGTGTTCTTTATAAAAGCATCGAAGGTATTGTTTTATCTTTATAGCACAGAATATACGCAATATTGTTATATTGAGTGCACATACAGCGTGTTTGAATGTCCTATTGTGGCTTAAGCGAATTGTGGTCATGCACCACAATTTTAGCGGTACACTTCTGAGCCGGGTGGCTGTATCATCCCTTTTGTTTTGATCTAAGGTATATTATGTTTAAACCTCATTCCATTTCTTTTGAATTCAAATAGCTGACAATACATTAATTACTAAGCTGGATTAAGCTTAACTTTGATGTAAGAATGTCTATGTGGCCTTAAAAGCGCGAGAAAAAGCAGGCAACCTGCTTAGACTACACTGTTTATTTCTCGCGCTTGTTTTCGAAATCTGAATCTGAATCTGAATCTGAGTGCACTCTGGCCGCACCCTAACGTTTGAGATTTAGTAGTGTCTATACATGATACCTGGTAAATAGAAATCTCGTACGCTTTGTGATGGCATAATGAAGCTGTACTTACTGAGTCGATCTTTTGTGGACGGACATTTATTTACTTTCTTATAATATTTTTGAATTGTGTACATGACACAGTCAACATTGTTCAAATCTCATATAAAAGTGTACAAGATTTCTATTTACCTCGTATCATGTATAGAGGCTGCTAAATTTCAAAGTAAGAGTTCTCATACGTTTGGACACAACAGAGCGAGGTCAGACTTGGTCATTTTTTTTTCATTTCTTTTGTAAATAAACGTTGCTTACATTCGTTTTTTTAGTTTGTTTTTAAAGTTAAATTTTTTTAGCTAATCAACAAGTGTGTTTAATCTCAAACTAATGATATATTTTTTCAGTGATAGCGTTTCCAAGTCGCTACAAGAGTGGTAAGAAAATGCTCATGATCAACGAGTACACATTCTCAGAGTATACTTCGAACTACTGGTATTGTACGAAAAGAAAATTTGGATGTCCAGCTAAAGCACGTACCAATACTGACGGACAGCTCACTTCTCTATTTGATCAACATAACCACGAACCACCCGCCTATCATATCACAAGCAATGGACAATATGTCAAATTAAACTGAAGGATTAAACGTCTAGATAAAATGAAAATATACTTTATTCAAATTGAATTATTTAAAGCTCTTTTAAATCTTACATATTTTTTTCTCACCTACCATTCAGGATATATTTTAGCTGTTGAAGAATGGGCGCAAGAAACTTTTCAGCATTAACAGAAGTAGAGTCTGTCCGGTAAGAGAATGGGCGTGGCGAAAAACGGAACTAACATTAAGATTTTTATTTGGCAATCAAACCCAGCAATCTGTAAAACGTCAAAGTTTTGTATTGATACGGATTTGTTTGTTGTTGTGATTTCCTGCGGTTTTTTGTATTTAATCGAGTCTAAAAGGGGTAAAACCTTACAAATATGGTAGAAAAGCACTACAGTGCCCTCCTATCTAAATCCCATTCTCTTTCCGCACAGACTCTAGCTACATTCACATGAAATTATGTCGCTTCCAATACACTATACTTTTTTAATTTTTTACCATATCCAAAAAGCAGTAAACAGTGGCTTGCGATAACATCAAATACCACTAAGGTTTATACAGCGCTATCGTAGTTTATATTTTTATTACCTTACTTATAACATAATGTTATGTATAATGCTCTTATGCAATTAATGAGGTACAAAAATTTTGTGTGTGTTTTGTTATATAGCCAAGTAGGCAAATGACTCTACCTCACCTGATGTTAAGTGGTGATAAAGTCCAAACGCGTAGATAGCTGGTGCAGCAGTTACACAGTTACATGTAAATTTACTGACAAGACTTTGGTTACTTCAATGAGCGAAGTGTCCTTTATTCCCAAACACTTTGATCATTCAAGTTATCTTGGACTCGATCATATCCTTTGCTAAACAAAGTATTTTTAACATGAGTTTTTAGTTTATAAAGTGGTGGTTTAATAATACTGTAAGGGAATAATATAATAAGCTAAACATTTCCCTAAAAATGAGTTTTGTGTTTTTTGTAACCAAAAAGTTGGAATAGTAAGTTTATTTTTATTTCCCGTGTTTAATTTGTGAATATCGCTTTCCTTAATAAAAAATGCTGTAATGTTTTATGTACATAAATTATATCATTCTTTAGGGCTATTAATTGTCCTCAATATTCTGTTTCTCAAGTTCGATTGCTCCAATTTTAGTTATTAGTATAAAAATACATTATTCGGCAAAATGTCAAATTGATTGTTGAAGCAGGCAATACTAGCTTGTCACACTGCTCCACGGCCCAGCATTAAAAACAGACGTGTGATCAGATGTTTATAAAAAATACATTGAATTTTCGAGAAGCGTAAAAAACAATAATTCTTAATTTATTGCACATTATTCGCTTATTGGTAGTTTCTTTATAAATATTAGACTTGCAACGAATAGTATATTCGGCAGTTTACGGAATACCGAATATTCGGCGAGGCCCCTGACCGAATAGCCGAATATTAGACAAAAGTATTCGGCTGGATTTAAGCGCCAAAAACCTGTACAGACGTGATTGTTTCGCGCTCCTCTGTTTTGTTTTAATCTGCCGTCTTCAATCTAAAATGCGGCTAAATGACAAAACCAACTTTTGAGATATGGCCAAAAACGGCGCGTAAACTTTAAATTATTGCTATTATGTAACCATTCATCACACGACTGAATGAATTAAAAACTGTTAACTTGTTAAACACAGAAAATGATTAAATTATGTTACTGTTTTATGTTCAAATGACTACTTAGAAAAATATTATAAAAGAAATGAGAACCTTACCCTTCTAAATTTTGATTACCACAAAAATTCAAATACATAGAATCACAGAGATGTTCATAGAATCCTCCATTTTTCCAATTCAGAAGATGATTATTTACCTGTGTTATGTACCAATGACTACTAGAATCATTATGTAACAGAAATGAAAATATGAATATATACGTAATCAATCGATTTTAATTTTTCATTTTATTAATTATTTCTCTATGACAAAATATATTATTTAAGTATTCGGTATTCGGCCGAATATAATAAAAGCAGCCGAATAGGCCAAATACCGAATAGTAACCGAATATTCGTTGCAAGTCTAATAAATATATAATTCGAAAAATTGTGTTTCGAAAAAGTCTGTCAAGTAGAGCTTTTATGTATCTTTATTGTAATGAGTGATGTTTCGGATGGAGTTTCCTCGAAACTGATTGTTTTCGGCGTAGCTTTTTGATATTCACAATTGCTTGTTGTCAACCGCGAGTAAAAAAACGATATGAATTTTGTTTTTTTTTTAAATATTGAAATAATTACTTATATTTTATTATAACACATATGTTTATTCGAGCTTAAACTTGATAAAATTATCTTGTTGCTAATGAAACATCATAAGTACAAAAACATCCTTTTTTGTCATGACGTTATTAGATGTCTTAGATAAAATAATTATTTCACACCTTTGTATAAGGCAGTTGCTTATAAGTAACCTGTCATTCTTATCGATTCGATTGCAACTTTGCAAAGACATCGCAATAACTTAGGATTTTATAACGTAAAAAAATTAGATGATGAGTCAAAAAAAATAGTGTGCTCGGACTCGACGATATTTCTCTAAGTAGTCTTGAATCTAATTCTATGAGTTTTGGTACCTTTTTATTAAAAAAAAGTAGCAAATATGCATGCAGAGCATGATTGTGTTATTATCATTATCGCTTTTATGTTAATTATATTATAATGTAATAAAATTTTCATTTTTAGTATTTGTGATGCCAACAACAAATGAGAAGAAAAAGAAAAGGCTAATGATAAACGGTTATACCTTCACTCAGTACAAACCAAACTACTGGTACTGTTCAAAATATCAGGCCGGTTGCCAAGCCAAAGCACGAGGCTCCGCAGATGGCCAGTTGACATTTCTCACCGAGGAACATAATCACGAAGCACCAAAATTTATTGTTTCTAAATCAGGACATTATATCAAACTATAGGTACAACCTTAAGTAGTTATACTTTAAGCCGTGTCGAATTACTTATTACGTATCTGCATTTTCTAATCTTCAAACTGATCTGTTGTTAGATTCAATTCTCTTATTTCTAAGCATTTATTTTCTATCCTTACCTAAAACTTGTTTCGTTTACTTTTGTATTATAAAATTCGTTTAAAATTGTTGTTTTATTATTTAATCTAACATTGCTTTAATTTTGCGATGGGTAAAGTATATTTAATGTTTTTTTTTTTAATTAAGCATTTTCTTATCAAATATGTTTGTCATAATAGACTCTACCAATGTTATAAGTCTTGTTGGATTTCAGACCTAGTCACTGCTATTCTCCGAGCTCGCTTCGCCAGGGAGACCACCAATATATTCATCGGTGGCCACAAATACTTCAGACACTCTCGCTCCCTCATCGGTGACAGGATCAGATGGACTTGTTCCAAGAAACACAAGCACAAATGTAAAGCTTCCGCGGTCACAATTGACGGGGTTATTGTTTCCACTTCAGGGTTACACTCACATTCTTAATAACCCTAATAATATTTTAGTAAGAATCAATTTAAGGTACACCTAGCGCGATTCAAAGTGGAAGTTGTGGAGAATTAGCATAAGTCGCGGTGCCGTAAACGGAATGTATGGTGATGTAGGTGATAAGAATTATAAATTACTTTTTTGTAAATTATAATTCTATGTAGAGGAGCGCGGGAAATAACAGAAATTTGCACGTTATTGCGCTTGCTGCATACTTCACAGCCTTCATTAAGATTGAATCGTACTCTAACAATATATGGTCTTATGTAATCGAACGCCCTTATATGAGATACAATTGTAACTCATCCCATTCTTATGCCAGGAATTTAATATAAGAGTTTGCGATTACAATTTAATTTCGTAAGTGCTACCTCTTTGAAAGTGAAAAACCTGTAGGTAAAGTCTCACGCAAGATGGTGTAAAATGATCCTTCTTAACTAATCGAAGTGTATGAAAATTCAAATACGATGGATTCGTACTGTAAGGCATGTATACATTGAAAAAAAAGTTGTTTATCGGTTAATTTGGAAAAAGGCGTTCTCTTAACAAATTCAAATTACTTAAGTTAAAAAAATTAAATGTCACTTTATTGTTACTTTACCAAATAATCCAGAGCATTAGTTAAATTTACTGTTGGTTGCAATATATTTTCGTCTTATTTGGGATTCATCGATATAAATGATCCCGTTTTTTATATTTTATTTTTACCTGTTACAATATCCAAAAATTGTTATCAATGAAAAAAACAGATATTTTGTTTTGTCTATTTATTAAATGCTCATTGCAGTTTTAAAAATCATAAATTAATGGAAAAAAAAGTATTAAAATGGTTAGTTATTATGTTTGTTGCGTTAATTTTATCTAGATCAATAATTATGGTGGTACATTTGTATTAAAGTTGGATATATTTTTATACTATTTAATGTTAAATACGTTTAAATTAAAATAATTAAGACATTCCACGTAACTCAGCGTTTTACAATGCAATTTTGAGACATTTGACTAGCCCGGATATTCCTGAGACAAAGGCATTATTAGCTTTTGCTTACTATAAATATTGATGAACTGAGTTGATATTTGAAACGCTTTTCGGTTTTTTCAACACCGTCGAAGGCTTATGGGAACCATAATCAAAGATGGGAACAAAAAAATAACGCAATGAAAACTTATTGTTGCATACTTTTGTTTATGTCACCTTCTTGAAGAAAATGCCCCTACTACGCCACATTTTCCAGAATTTTTTGCTTGCCAGGTGCGATGTTGACCCGAAACAGTAGTTGTTACATGTTCTTTAATCAGTGTTACTATTTTCACCCTTTGTTCAGCAGCGTGACAGATATTTTTAATGTGTAACATCTTTTCTATCGCTTTCCTACAATTTGTGGGAGTGATTTCGTGAAACGGGACGGAAGTGTGTAACAGGAACTCTCGAAAGCGCGCGCTATTTGCTTTGATTTTAGAACATAATGTTCATATGACTTATTCCTTTTGTAGTAGGTTTTATTTCTAATTTTACTTATATAAGGTGAGGTTTCAAATGTTACACATCATACGCGACTACTGTAAGGCTCGCTCGTTTTTTTTGCTTTTCATCTTTTTTATATAAGCGCTAAGGCGGATAGCTAATAATGCTTATAATTATCCCAATAAAGTCTGTTCAAATCAAATTTGTATAGAATGTAAACAATGTTTTCAAATAGTTTTTTAAAGAATTTTGAAATGATTCTCCCGAACTGTTTTTATCATTTATCAACTAGGTATTTATGTTTGTAGGACAAGTGATCTATGGGTAAGTATATAAGATGTTGCCCAATCACGTTTTTCGTTTGATCATGGAATTAATCGTTTGCTCGACTTCAAATTACTATGGTCAAAACACCATAGATCTCTGAACATTCTCAAAATTACATATAGTTTTAAAAATGCTTATACATTTTCTTAATCCTTACATTTAGATATTTCTTGACCTGGCGAAACAGAACAATGGGGTGGCTACATTATAAAAAAGCCACAAGCACAATGGTTGAGTTTTACAAACTGAACTCTAAAAGCATGAAAATTTGCACAATAACCTAACCTAACCTAACTGTGGCGAAAATGTGGAACGAAGTTATTTTGAATAAGGAAGGCACGGAATTGGCGAATAGGCGAAAAAAAGGTGTAAGATTTTGTCGTCACAACCGTCAGTTATTTCGTAGCGTTTGTTCGTAATTGTTTACTTAAGTCTATTTTTAACTTCGTTCCAACCGAGTGTCCCACGACACATTTATTTTTTCATTTTTTTTTATTATTGTTACTTCGATACAACTACATTGTTTACACTTTGTACAAATTGAATTGAACAGAAAATATTCAACATGGCGCTATTCGAAATAAATTATGCGTGTTGTGTATATTTTTGTTGTTGAATATTTTATTTCAAATAATATTATTGATGATACAGTGGTGAATTTAAATGTTAACTACCAAAGGATAGTTCTTTGTACGTAATTTTGTAAAATATGTAATAACTTTAAGGTGTTTTGGAAACAATTTTGGAACGAAATGTGATCAAAATTTTAAACATAGGTACTTTATTATAACAGTTATACTATATAATAGCAGATAAGTATTAATTGTTAATAAAATTTAAAGCGTACTCAATTACGTAAAAATGTCTGCCTTTTCACAAATTTTCGACTCTTTACATTGGTAACGGAGAACTTTAGTGGAACCAAATTAATATAGATAATTTTATTAAATTTTAATGAATTTCATAAAAAAGTTTTTGTTTGTTTGTTTATCCATTTCTTTTCGTTTCATGTCTGATATGATTTTTTTATGTAACATTAATATTGAAGTTAGCAAGCTTATTCTCTGCCTGATGGTAAATTAGTAATTGACCGTGAAATGTTTACTACTGTCCTTACTCTATCCCCAAACGGATGAAGAACTGAAAACCTAACAGCTCAACTCACACTGGCGCAGAGTCGAAGCCTATCTTCTGTAAAGATGCATCTCAATTAAAGCCTTCAAAGGAATAAGATGTCTGTCTTTTTAAATAACATGCTATACAACTATGTTATAAAACATATTTTATTATATAACTAAGATGCAACTTTATGTGGAAGTTACTTCATCAGACAGGCGCTCTAATTTAAGCAATAATTAGGCTGTAATGCTTATAACTCGCTTGTCTCGTCTCACGCTTGTCTTGTCTATTATTTTTTAAATATGACACTTTTTTGTTTATATATTAAACTATGTTGCGTTGTTCCACAGTGTGTCGCATTATAAAGCAGTATAACGGCACAAAGCTGCTTTTGTACAAGGAGTATTCTTACAACAGGAAGCGGACCACCAAGCACGGCTACTTCAAGTGGTATTGCAGTAAGTATCACAAAGGCTGCAAGGTCACCCTGGTCACCAACTCTGACCTGGTGGCCATTGGTACTTCTGGAGATCACGATCATGAGCCCCTCGCTTACTACAGAGCACCGAGCGGGAATTACGTCAGGGTCAAAGATAACCAGCAAATGGTTTTTTATCCAAGTACAACGCATATTTAGCCTATTTTCCTAAACAATCTTCGCCTTTTGATGTATTTACGATAAGAATAATTGTAATAATAGTGCCCAATATATAAAAAAATTGTACTAACACCCTTAAATGATATCATTTATCTATTTCTACATTAAATTCACCCAAAAAAATGAAATAATTGTTATTTTTTTTTAATTACCTTTGTTTCGATCAGTCGATGTTTTTTCCTATTTAAAATTAAACCTGGTATCATTTTAGTACCCGCTCTTTCATAGCCGCGGGTGATGATGATGATGATCTAGATGATACTATCTGTACAATTAACTCAATCAAATATTTTTACGGTAAATTCATGAAGATACAGATTTATAAAGGTAAAAGGAACTTAAGTATTAGTAAACTAAGATTAATAAAATTATCGTCTTAAGTAATATTTTCTTAAGATAATCAGAACGGGAATTAATGTTGATTATTTTCTTTCAGAGCTCTGCTATAATATGACTTGTGTTTTTAATGGGATACCTTATTTAAAATTTACTAAAACAGCTTAAGGGGAAATATTACTAGAAAAAATTCCACGCTGACCAGACAGCAGACGAGACTCGAAATCGCTCCCTTCGCTATCCGGGCGAATCCATTGTATATTTCTTTTAAAATGTAAAATTTCCCTTTAGATTTAAACATCTGGCAGTCCAATGCTTAAAAAATAAAATATATAACTATTAAAATTGCCACATATTTAAACTAGCGGCCGCCCGCGACTTTGTCCGCGTTAACTTTTGAACCCGCGTTTTACAAAATCCTTTCTTAACGCACGCCTACATTATAATAGTTTTATGTGTGCCACATTTCTTTGTAAAATTTTCACCACATCGGATCCGCGCGGTTCCGAAGTGTGTGTGAAATGTGAAAATTTTACAGGCGTGTGAGAATCTGAAGTAACCGTTACTGCATTGTTAACTTTCTATCATGCACCTCATTATTTGCTCCGACATTTTGCCATCGTTGCTTGCTATGTTGTAAAGATTGATTTTTATTGGTTGGTATATTTCAGGTGCCTTTTTCCTGCAGACCAAAAATCGGGGGCGGGTGATTCAAATGGACGGTTTCAGATACATAAAAGACTACAGTTACGGTCAGAAAACCAGATGGCGCTGCGTGAAAAAGAACAAAGCCTGCCGTGGATCGCTTATCACTTACGAAAATACTATTATTAAAAACAGCGGCCCGCACAATCACGAACCTCATACATAAATTTGAAGATTAGATTTATTTTTGTAGAAAAAAACACTGTAGTGCAGGCGTCAAGCAGAATTCGAACATGCACCTTATGCTATCCGGGCAGACGCACTAGGTACCGAGACCTTAGCCGTGGGTATTAAAATTAAGGAAACAATAAATTCAAAAAAAATTACATGTGGAAAAACATTTTTTCCATGTGTAATTTTTTATATATTCTACCAAATGGGACATTCGGCGTCAATTTCATCAAAGTTGTGATGTCCTACGCATCACCCGCCAGGGGCTAGGAATGTAAGGATGAAAAAATAAATCCATTTATAGGGTGACAAACCTGTGACTACAGTTTACGGACAATATCTTAGACTTGTGCGTGTTTCTGCACATTTGTGGTCATTATCAAATAGCATGATTTAAAGAGTATAGAATGTACCTGTTTAATAGATATTTTTCAAGTTCTATATTAATGTTATGTTATGGAGTAAATTTATTTAAATGTTTTAATACTTGCAGATAGTTTTTTCGAAATGTTTTATGCGTATTTTTTAATTCTTTTAGCTACCTACAGTAAAAGTGTGTATTTTAGGAATATTTTGGTGTTTAGTAATCACTTTGTCCAAAAACGGCAAATTAACATAAAACTGTAAACGAGCTACTGTTATAGGTAAAGAATAAAGATCTATGTTTCAATAGCCACTGTAGTAAGTAAGGGGTTGTGTACACAGATTAATGTTCTATTTTGTGTAAAATATTTGTATATACGGAAATAAAGAATATTTTGTGTTAAGTTATTAAAGGAGAAGATGAAGATCAATAGAGAACGTGCGATAGATACTAATTTATTAACTAATAAAAGAAATGCTCAACATATATGAATCCTTTTATTATCACACTAATATTATAGAGGTGAAAGTTTGTGCGTGTGTATGTTTGTTACTTCTTCGCGTCTAAACAGCTGGAGCGATTTTAATAAAATTTGGTATGGAGTTAGCTGATACCCTGGATTAACACAAAGGCCACGTTTCACTGCAGGAAAATATTACTAATAAACCGCGGGTAGCACCGCGGGGCACATGTAGTTATTTATAAAACGTAATGATATCATTTGCAAGGAGTTTTATTTTCAGGAACGTCATTAAATTTGAATAGATTTGTATTTATGACGTTTCAACACTGTTATTTCTGAAAGTTTCAACCATATTGCAATGAAAATGATCTAACCAAACTTCGTGGGAATGACTCCCAAATCATAGCACTTGACTATAGTCATTTTGTATGCGAAATCTTAAGGTACACCTTGAGATTATGAAACTTTTGCGTTATACATACCGACTTAGTTATTAATTGAACTCGAATGTAATAAATACAAAGTTAGAAAAAATAAGTCGACGAGGTTTAGGTACGGAAAGTGAAGGCTTTTATGATGTGCTTTCAGGCTTAAAATAGCCAATCCTATGCAATCCCCTTGATAAATGATGCTAAAGTCTTCCACCATAGGCGCGTTACTATCGGTCGAATATATCCGATGCGATATTGCGATATTTGTTTTTGGTACATTATGTATTAGAACGACTATTAGGGTTCATACTGTTGCGGTGTTATCAACGCAGTTGAAGTAGGGCTATATATTATGTGTGTATATGTATTATCCCAATAACGCATCCGATTTTATAGACCGTTGAAATGGGATTGAGGCCTAATAAATGAAAACAAATGAGTGTGAAGGAAGCGGAGTAAAGAGACAAGATATGGAAATTTCTTTAAGCCCAAATAAATTTTCATTTTATATTTATTTTATTATAATTAATTTCTGCTTAATCTACTAATGTAGGTTCTTGGTTTACGATGTGAATAACCCAACAGTTATTTAGAAATATTATGATTATGTCTTAATATAATTTTAAATATTCTATCCCACTTTTTAGTTTTTTTCCGTCTATTCCTCTGCAACCCACTGTGCCTTATAAAGTTGTGTAGCTAAATAGTTATAAAGTATGTCATAGTAATATAAGTTATTTATGGGATTATTAACCTGTACCTTGTTTTTAGCGAGTTTCCGATATTTCGGCACTGTTGCAAGCACCATGATCACAGAGTAACTGCAACAGTGCCGAAATGTCGGAAACTCGCTAAAAACAAGGTACATGGTAACAATCCCGTAAATAACTTATATTACTATAATGTTAGTGCCCATGAAAGTTTAAAAGTATGACATATCTACAGAGTACCATGTAGCTATGTATGTATAGCATATCTTGTCAACTTTTCTTTCGTTTTCAGTGGAGTTTGTTACTGTTAGTAACAAAAGGGGCACGCGACTCGCGGTGTACGAAGGACACACTTTCTACAGGTGCTACAAGACGAAGTTGGGACTTTCAAATAACGCGGGCGTTTGGCGATGCACCAACGGTTACCCTTGCAAGGCCAGGTTCAAGGTAAATCGCTTGGGGCAGTTTGTCAAGACAACTAGCTTGGAACACAACCACCCTCGAGCGCCTATAATGATCCGAGATGGCTGTTTGGAGAGGCTCCCAAAATATTCAAACTGAGTCGTAAACGAATCTGAATAAAATTAAAATATAAATAAAACAAGTTTCAATGGGTAAGATGCACTGATTTTATTTATTTATTGACGTTTCGCATCCTTTGCAGAAGTGCGTCGTCGGAATGGTAGCTCGACAAAGTAAATAAAATATGATAAAGTAAATAAAAAAATAATTTATTTCGACGACGCATTCCTGTAAAGGCTGCGAAACGTCAATAAATAAATAAAATCAGTGCTTCTTACCCGTTGAAACTTGTTTTATTTAATGAGTGCGATATGCGTAAAAACCTAAGAAACAAAAATTAAAAGATTTTTTGGTTCAATACTAATATACTTATATTGCTTGCTAAGTATCACCTTATCGATTTCCATGAAATTGTATAAGTATTACAGATCTTCATTTCTTTTTTATTTAAGCTTTTGGTCTGCTTTTATTTATAGTTTTTAGTTCGTTGTTTTTTTCTTTTGTTACAAGTAAGAAATTAAAGGCTTTTTAGATATATTATAATTATGATCTGCTGATTTACATCGTATACATGCACTACGCTAGAGAGAAAACACTAAATTTGATGAATAGAATCCGTATAAAGGGAATGATGTCTAACTTATTTTTCTGCGTCCATCAAGTAGATAATCAGAAAGTTTTGGACGCGTATTTTTTTTTCACAATATCAAAACATTGCAGAGATATATTGATTGGAAATGTCGCGTGACGTCACGTATTGGTACAATTTGGACACGCTTTTTCTTTATATTTTTTTGGTTGACTACGTGTCTTTTTTTTATAATCTAACTTACGGACCAAAAGCATTTCGTTTACTTCACCCCGTTATCACCCCTTTTGCGGTAAGTTTAAATGGAAGAATGGAATGGTAAGTACAGACCATTCCATTCTTCCATTTAAACTGAATGCTCCTGGAAGAGATAAAGCACAATTAAGTATAATTAAAGAAAGAAAGCAAAAGAGCAAAGACTTTAATAATACTTAAGAATTCATTGACGTATCTGAAAGGAATATTAAGCTCCATCACATCTATGCGAAATTGTAAGCCTGGAATACAAAATATTAAAATTAAAATTATGGTAATTTAATGGTAATAATTACAAAACATTGTATAAATAGATTATGATATGAACATTCTTGAAGCGTTCAATTTTAATACGTCATTATATTTTATTGAGACAATTTTACAACGTTTTTTATTGGAAATTAATGAGTTCTCTCACAGTCTTCTGTCTCTCTTTTCATATTATGAGATAGAAATTAAAATATGCTCTCTTTTAAAATATTTGTATATACAAATCTTATCCTGACGATAACGAACACAGTAAAAAAATAATTATGATTTCAGCGATTCGTCTGTATATATAAAAATCAATTGCTGTTCTTTAGTCTCGCTAAAACTCGAGAACGGTTGAACGGATTTATCTTATCTCGGTCTTGAAATGTTCGTGGAGGTCTAGGGAAGGTTTAAAAGGTGAGAAAAATTCGAATTCTACTCTACAGCTCTACACCGAAGCGAAGCGAGGGCGGGTCACTAGTTTTTTATAAGTAAATTGGATTAATAGATACATCAACGTTTGATCAAAAAGAACTACCTATTTATTAAAAAGAAACCAAGCTAGAAAATATATATCCAAAGGCCAGCTTATGTCTTTCTAAAGTATAATTTAATAAACTTTCTAACTGTATCGTGTCAGTTGTGTTAGTATAGATAGTGTGCCTTTAGATCATCAATGTATTCGCACTGATGTTTGACAGCCATCTGTTTCCTGTTTAAGAGCCCTTTCACATTTTTTGCAAAAAAATGTAATTTTTGAGTGCCTCATTTACACCCTTAGAAAAGATTTTGAGTATCTCCAATAGGAGTAAACAGTAGATTTATACTTCCTATTGTAAGTTAATGTAGAATATTTGCAAATACTATTTTCCTTTTCTTGTACTGATCGTTCTACTGCAGCTAGTTTACGGAAAAAACGATAATATCCACAACTTGAAACGCCTCATCATCAGCCCCTTAATGTCCCCACTGCTGGGGCACAGGCCTTCCCTATGGATGGAATAGGGAGATTGGGCCATGACCCACCACGCGGGCCCAGTGCGGATTGGCGGGTGCTAACGACTGCAGATGCAACCGGGACCAAGTAACGGCTTAACGTGCCTTCCGAAGCACGGAAACGCCTCAATCCGTCAATAATATTTAATAAATTAGATCAAATTAATTACTACCACATCAGAAATATGCTTTTTTATTGTAACATAATGTATTAGAATATTGATTTTACATCTCATTAATTATCAAAAAAAAACATCTAACCTCCGTGAGTTTTCCCAAAAAATAATGCAGGTTAACTTTATTTTGAATATTGAATTAAATAGAAATACTATCAAAAACTTTCATAAAACTAATCTACCATCAGTGAACTACTGAAATATGTATATTTTTTATAATTAGTTAATTAATAATTATTTTATAAGACTCAAAACATCACCCGTAAAATACAATATATACTAGTGCAAATCTACCTACGCGCCGATCAGTACGGCAGCGGCGCAATTTTGTAAAAGGGCTCTTAAATTGTATTTTTTTTACTCACAGTAAATTTTTATGCAGAATCCACCTGAAAAACAGCTGGCAATTATTACATTGCACGAGGCAACAAGAAGAACATCTGGAGGTGCACTCGGTGGCCGTACTGCAAGGTTAGACTCATCGTGACCACTAATGGGGAGCTGGTCGACGCACACACTAAACACATTCACACTCCTCCAGAGTTCTTCATTAGAAAGGGCATCTGTTACAAAGTCTGATCACAATAAGCAAATACGCCATGTATGCCGTAGATTGCGTCTGGTGCTGACCAGAAAACTAGTAGAGAAAAAGCTAGTCTTAGAAGTAGTCACAGACTGGAAATCAAATTTGATGTACTGCAATATTTTTAGTCAAACTATTACGTTTGACTAACCTTTTTATTTTTTTTTGTGTCTGGAAAATGCTTTATGCATCCTTCAACCACCGGGGGAGTGAGAGGAAGGTATGTGGGACTCCTCCCTGCTCATATCATCCAGCCTTCGGCCTCGATGAAATGTGCAGGGCACTACCTACGCCCTGAACAGGGCCACTAAAAACCAGACAATACCTCTGCACCGGTCACCCGATACGCATTCAGAGGACCTTAGTCCTCCCAATGCGTGTCGAGAGTGCAGATGTAGTCGTGGCACCTGATTTCCAATTGGCCACGTATCCGCCGGTGTTTGTCCATTGCTGGACCCGCCCCGATGAAGATGCCCCGGAGTATTAGGGGCATCAGCATCCAGAGATCTTGTGCAATGCGAGCCCGTCCTCCCCCAGGACAAGCCCGCGGCTCTCACGGGAGTGGGAGGGAGAGCGTAGTTCTCTCCGTCCCTCTCCCGCCCCCATTGGCTCCACATGAGCCGATTGGCGCGATACGCCTCTCCTGTGGCCTTAAAAAGGGCCTTTGTGTGTGGTCCTTAAAAGGACCTTTGGTTCACAGGCGGACTATCGGATAAGCGGGTGGGCTTAACGCCGCCGCCCCCCATGCCTGATGGAACCCACTTGGGCTTCCGCCTCCCGGGCTCTCTCCTCCTCCTCTTTCCGCGATATAACCGCCTCGCAGAAAGTGGCTACTGCCGCCCATGACCTGTCGCTGCCCAGCATAGCTCTGACTACGCTGGGCAAGGAGAGGTCAGATCCCACTACCCCAGTCAGCGTGGAACGCTGCTCAGCCCACGTCGTGCACACTTCAAGAGTGTGTTGAGCAGTGTCCTCAGCAGCGCCGCACCCATGACATTCTGGTGTCTCCTCCTTCCCTATCCGGTGCAGGAACTTTCCGAAGCATCCGTGGCCGGAAAGCACCTGCGCCAGCCGGAAGGTAAGACGACCCCTCTTTCTTCCAACCCAAGCTTTCAACATGGGTCTGATCGCCCCCACCGTTTCGACCGGCTGTAGGTTCCCGTAAGCGATCATCCCATATTTCCATGGTGAGCTCCGCCGCTTCCCTACGGATCCTCATCATACCCTCCACCGAGGCATTCTCCCCCCTTTCTCTTGCCGCGATCTTCCCCCTGTACACTGATGCCAGGACTTGGGCTTCTAGGTCCCAGGGGAGCATCGCGGCAAGAGCGCACGCCGCCTCGTAGGAGACAGTGCGATAGCACCTAGCCGCCCTAAGGGCCAAAATTCTTTGCGGCCTTCTAAGATGGGCCTTGTTGACAGTGGTCAGAGCATCGGCCCATACTGGCGCCCCGTACATAGCCATACTCCTGACCACACCAGCATATAATTTCCTATAGCTGGTGTCCGGGCCCCCTACATTGGGTAACAATGTAGGGCATTGGGTAACAACCTGCTTAACGCCGCAGCCGTGCCTATCAGCCTTTGAATTGATTTTCATTTATTAGACAGACTGGTAATCACAATCTTGGTTTCGATTTTCAGTTAAATGGGCTCGTAGCCATGTGGGCAAAGATCTTCTCATCGTCGACGACTACACATTCTACTGCCAACGCCAGTTTAACAATACGAACCACTGGACTTGCACTAGAAACTCAACCTGCAAAGCTCGCCTGATCACAGATAAACACAAGAGTATCATACGTGGTTTTTATGCGCACAATCATAAGGCTAACAATTATTTTATTAGAGATGGAACATACTACAAGATCTGAATAATGGTAACCGAGTGAATTTGTTGTTTATGTTGTTCATTAAATATATGATTATGAAAATTTGTCGTTCTCACAGTGTTGCCCTTTTACTATTTTTAATTAGACAAGAAACATACTCGTGCTATAAAATTTTACAAGTCGTAGTCGTAAGTCGTAAAGTCAATACTTCATTCCGGATAACATTAAAAAAAAATCTGAAAAAGCATAAGCATAGCAAAAGCAAGTGTTTCGAAAACTTCTCATGTCATGTATAATGATGAAATATGATCAACATCTTTGATATTATCCATATTATATATTACCAGATACTTTGGAGTGTAATGTTATTTATTTTTTACTATCTATTTTTGTGACTTTCTACAAATATTGGAACTGTGTCAATTAATACACTATCTTTTTTTTATTTTCAGTTAAATTTGCTCGCAGCTATACGGGTAAAGATCTCCTCATTATCAACGACTATACTTTTTACTGTCAACGTCGGCTTATCAAAACAAACAACTGGACCTGCACTAAAAACGCAACGTGCAAAGCTCGGTTGATCTCCGATAAAGACAACAGGATCATACGTGGCTTTTTTGAACACGATCATAAGGCGAGCAATTATTTCATCAAAGATGGAACATACTACAAGATTTAATAAATCGTAACCTAGTGAAACTATGTTGCTATTGTTTTTTGTTACATAATAAATATTAGTACATTTTGATGCTAGAGCAGAAAGTTTGTCATTCTCTTCTTCTTCTTCTTCTATGATGGCTTGCGTTGTGACTTAACACAGCTCCGCCAGTGTCAAGTTCAGTCATTACACATAAGGGAATGACAGTTAAAAATCAGAATTTTGGTTATCTTATAAGCACTTTTACCTGAATAGAAAATTTGACATTCTCACAGTGTTGTTCTATGCTGTCCTAAATGATTTTTTATACATATTGTGTGAAAAATCGATTGAATTCCAAAGTTATTATCATGGACATGCTGTTTGCGTTATTGAATACAAAATCAATGTGCATTGTGAAAAGTGAAACATCGTGAAATTTTAACTACTACTGAATTTTATAAAGGACACCAATGCTGACCTTTCGGGTGCTATACAGTTATTTAAAGTACTACTTCTTAGGGTTCCATTGTCCTGACAAGGAACTCTTATACATAGTTTGGTTATGTCCGTCTGTCCGTCCCCGGTTTTGCTTAGAGCTTTTAATCAGTAAGAATCTGTAGGTATCCATGAAGATTTCAAACCCGCTCCCACGAATGGGAGGAAACAAAAAAAATAGGCGGTTTTCATAATAATAATATTGTATTTATAAGAAAAATTATATCGAATTGTTTTTGAGTTTGAGACGCAGTTTGGCTTTTATTTAGATATTTTAGTTGAGATTGATATTAATTGGTTTTTCTAATTTCCGATATAGAAAATGAATTCTCTTGCTCAAATATATCGTGGTAATTACAGGCAACTACAGAACTCTATACTGCGCGTCGCATGACTCGCACTTGGTCGTTTTTTTTAAGAATATAATACAAATAATTATTAAAATATTTTACGCTGATTATAGTGTTAAATATTTTCTTTCACACAGAGTATTAAGTTCTTTGGAATTTATGTCATATAAGTACGTTTAAGTTAGAAATCAGGAACTCAACTCACTCAGGTAATTCAAAATTCACGGTGTATAATATTGTTAATTATGTTAGTCTAAACTTTATAATTGTTAATTTGTCTGGAATAACTATTAAAATGCCCAGAATTATGTAGGCAATATTTACTAATAATTCAATGAAACGAAAATATGATTGACTAAATTTCCATTACTTTGCATCTACATATATTGTAGGGCTTTCGAATTTAAACGATAGCAAAATAATATTTGAAATAAATTCTTACTGCACTTCTGAAATGCCGGGACTAATCTAAGTAATTTAAGAAAACGGGTAAATTTTTGATACGCGGTCTAAGATTTACGTAATAACCGTTCCGTAAGATTTTAAAGAAGGTTGCGAGAGAAACAGCCTGACTTTAATTTTAAATTTATTCAATATACCAAGTAGCATTGTAAATTATTACTTATTTATTCTGTGAACATTTGATTTATATACCAATAATGCTTCTTGAGATAAAATACAGATGGTCACACAATGTAGACTTTGCTTATGGGTTCTATTGTAATCATTTTAGTATAACCCCATAAAATAACCGTTAGTCAAGCGAGCTCAGCGAAAAACTAAGCGCTTGATATACGACGTTTGTCGTTTGTGGCGCGCGCGTATTGTCTGCCTGCCCCAGCGCAGCGCAGTCTTATTTCGGCCGCCATTTTGTTCTGCTTCAAGCGGAATGCAAATTGTTCGCTAAATTATCCGCGTCGCGAAAATATTAATTAACTATGTGATTGATTACTTATGGCCGCATTCAGAAAAGGAATCGACTTATAATGTTGACTAAAGTTGTTGCTGTCTGTTTCTATGCGATAACAATAGTATGATACAATTCTGTGACGTCATAAGATTCCAGGAAAAAAAATACGTTGCTTAATTTGACGTTTCTGAGTTCGGGTATTTTGTTATGGACTTAGTGTATTTTTTTTCTCTTTCTATATGTAACTATGTTTATTGACAGAAATAATGGGTTTAGTTTTAAGTGTTGTGTTCAACTACCCACATTTATGTTTTGTGTGGTGTTTAGTGATTGAAATAGTGTTCCACTGCAGAGTTCCGGTTTGGTGAGTTTTTATGTGTGGGCTTGTACAGTTTTTTTTCTTATAAAATATGTGTGTTTTAAATGCATGTTTTGTTCTGTGTTAATTGTTTAATTGTAATTTGTATATCTATGTTTGTATTTTTCATGCAGGTACACAGGATACTTAAATAGGTCTTAGGTAATAAATACTTTTATTTTGTATTACGTCATTTTAGGTAACTTCTTGTTGTTTATTAAAATAAATCTTATTTTTGTAAAGTAACAAGTCCTTACCTGCTGTCTACCAAACAAAAGACCCCTTTTATGAAATTGCAAGTTCGTGGTCGTTGACGGCGTTGACTATACATTCAAATTTCAACTTTACTATATTTGTATAAGAAGTATTCGATGTTTTGTATAGATTGATAAAAGACGCAGGTTAATTTGATACGGCAGATGGTACCAAACGATCCCAGAGCGTTTGTATTGGGGTGCCTTACGACTACTTTTGTTGATGTTTTTAATGTCTAATTTGTTTTTTGGATGGAAGATTCTTTTTTTCATTTGTTTTAAATAATGCTCAATTTTTTTACATTGACTCACGCACTAGTATGATTATTTTTAATTATGATGATTTATGATTAGAATTTATAACTTTACTTACTTAGAAAGGTCAATTTAATAATTATAAAGTGACATGTTGTCTTGATCTATTGATATTGCAGAGTGATCTGATTCATAATATCGACAGTCACTAATCATAATCAAAATCATTTATTCAGTTTAGGCTGTTACAAGCACTCATGAATGTGTAGAAGCTACTCCATCGGTTCGTAAATCTACGGCGGGAGACCTTGTACTGAGAAGACCTGGCAAGAAACTCAGCAAGGGCTGTCTTTCTCTCCCTGTTTTATTATTTACAGAGTCAACATAACTGCATCGACAGTTACTGTATCGAAAAATCTCCATCAAAATTTTTTTCTGGCGCTTTGCCGGGCGCGGTCGCGTCAAGACAAGGATGGAAAACTTCGTAACTCGAGTAAGGGGGATGTGTTTGGTCAACGCAGTCATAAAAGCGTCAGCATATTACTGCTACTTAGTAGTATTAAGTGTAAGTAGTCATGTTTTATAATTTGTATGTGTACCGATGTACAGCCAAGTTATCCATAATGAAAAAATCTCTAACTGTCTCCAACTCTAACTGATTTTAAATGGTTGATAAAATTTGACAATATGTACTAATGTGAAGTTTTTTATTTCTATTCATCCCTCAGCACTTTTACTCTATAACCCTGTTGAGAAAAAGAGACCAAAACATTTTCTTTAATAAAATCACTTTAATTGTAGGCCTGCTATATGTATTGGTATCACGAGAGTGATTAAGGCACAGATGCAAAGCATCATGCAGTGCACGTGTGTGAGTGTGTCTCTGCGTACGAGGCACACTGCCAGTGCTCATCACATGACACACGCTCAGTTGTATGAACCTTTGTCTCTGTACCTTCTTTACTTATACGTATGGAACTGATGTTTTTCTTCTGTTTCAGTTAAGTTCGTGAAGAATCTTCGTGGCCAGAAAAGAATAGTCGCAGCCGGATACACTTTCTTTTGCCTCCGGCAGCAGGTGAACACTGACTACTGGTGGTGTACATCGGGCACCAGTTGCAAAGCTCGCATCATCACCACCAAGACTGGAGAGTTGGTTCGCTTATCGCTCAACCACAATCACAAATCGCCTAATTTCTTTATAAGGGATGGTATTATTCACCGTCTGTAACGAATTATGTATAATATTTAATAAAATACTCGTCAGCATTGAAAGACTCGCTTCGTTCATTTATTCGCGAAAAGTTTATTGAGTTTGTACCTATCACCACTTTGCTGTACTAACCTACATTTCACAAGAAAGCATTTGAATTTAAGATGTTGATACAAATAAATAAATAAATATTTCCAACACTCATACCAATTAGCCTAGCCCCAAAGTAAGCACTGTAAGGCTTGTGTTATGGGATGCTAGGGTAACGGATATAATACATATACTTTACATATATAAGTATATTTATATAGAAATACATATTAAACATCCATGGCTGGAGTACAAATGCTCGTATTCATCACACAAACATCTGCCCCCACCGGGATTCGAAACCGGGGCCTCTCGAGTCGGCGACACCATGAAACCCGGCGTACAAACCACTCGGCCACGGAGGTCGTCACAGGTAAAAGATAATCGATGAAAGGTCGATGGCGCAGTGCTGAGCATGCGATCGTGGAAGTTTTGCAATAACTAGACAGAAAATGGAACCAAATGATCAAAAATGTGTTATTTCTAGCTCTTTGACACGTTAACCAATTAGCAGTCATTGGCGCCCTCCAAATAACACTTAGCCCGCCCTAACGGATTAAGGCCCTTTCTGCTTATTCCATCCTTAGGAAGGAAAGAACCATTGCGGTTGCCCATGGTTCTTTCCGTTCTTTGGTGATAATTTTTTGATTATAATGTTCAAGATAATTATTTTGATTACGTGAACCAAGATTGCATATTAATCCCAAACTATTACTTGTTTTATTTTTCAGTCCCGAGGTGGATAAAAAATTGTGCCGGGAAGACCCTTGCGATAGTAAACGGTTACACGTATTATTGCAATAACAACAATTTGATGATCACAAAAAGGAGTTGTTACTGGCGTTGCACAAGGGGAAGAACCTGTAAAGCCAGCTTTGTCTTATCACCCGATGACACCATCAAAATGTCAGACCATGAACACGACCACGATCCACCCACATATGTCATTCGCGATGGCATCTATATGAAGATATGACTTCATTAATTTTTGATGGCTGGCCGGGCTGAAATTGAAATGTTCTAAGATCTTAAATACCTCGTTCATTATTTCCGTCCTGTAACATTCAGGATTTTGCATTAATTGATGCTGTACTTAATGATGAATTTGGATTGAATGCTTACTTCCCTGCGTCGATTCATTCGATCGACAGCATTCGATGTATCGTGATAGTAAAGTCGGATCGTGCTCTGTTCTATTTTACGGCAAACAAATATTTCGTAAGTCAGAAATGGATATACGATGATTATCAGGGCGCACTGGCGCAAACTAAGTTACTAAGTCAAAGTAACATGACAGATAACATTATAGGCTTAATTGGCTTAACTAAGTCTTTTGCTACAGGATTAACTAAACATTTTTGACTTCGATTTAATAAAATCTCCACAAATGTATAAATAATATATATATGATTTGAATAAATGAATGAATGAATGATTTGAATGAATGATTTGTTTATTTCTCTCACAAAGTCACAAAGTAACATTATAATTACAAAAGGGTATTGAATTACAATAATGGTAAAACAATGCAGTTCTTTGAGAGAGCTGGAGATTGTACTAGGTTACAAAACCTGTGTTACGACCCCCAGGCTCAAAACCTCTTAAAACCCGTTTGCTTGCTAAAGATTCTTTTGCATACTACATTTTTTATTGTGATCTACCCTAAATTATAAGCGAGAGTACAATATGTAAATGTTACATTGAATGTTACAGAACCATGTTGAATTAATATCAAAGCAAAAGAAAGAAAAAAAAACAAGACCGTTACCGCCATTTATTAGGAAATGCGGGTTCACTGGATAACGCTTAAATTTCTATTTATATTTAAAATCTAGCAAGTGTGTGTTGTGTTTATGTGTGTGTGTGTGTGTTTGTGTGTGCGTGTGCGCGTGTATTTATCTAGTATGAGAAAAACAGCCTACCTTATATTATACAATAAATAAAATAGTGATTGTTTGTGGAATTATATTACGTACATTATATAATTACCTATTTCACGAATTAAATAGCAGTTTTTAATAATTTTTCTGTAGTGTCATAATCTAGTAGAAGTAGCCAATTTGAGACTACTCTCTTCATTTTCGACATCTGCATTTGGTGGATTTTGAAATTTTTGTTAATTTTATTGTACAGACTTGATGTTTTCGTCGTGTATCAGAGATATCTGTTCGGTCATACGGCGTGTGTCGATGCGTTGTTTCAATAAGTTTTAATACGAACAATTTGCGTATTGAAAGGACCTGGCAGATGGAATAAAGCTGGACTGTCGGGAAACGGTAGGGCATATAGATATATAATACATATATAGTAAACAGAGTTCACATAGCTTTTACTCATTTTGGAAGACTCACTAAATACGTCGTTTCTCTAAAATGTGTCTACACACACATACAGAGTGACTGCTCTACTGTTTCCTGTTCCATACCCGACATCCATCTGCACTTCTTTCTCTTGCTTATTAAAAGTTCCTCAGCCTACTACAAAAATCATATGTTCTTATTTATGATTTTAACAAGTACAAGATCAAAGCAAATTTTATTTTTAAGTAACAATGAGCTTTCTGCTTATTTTTGATGTAAACAATCAGACAAGACTCATCAAATAAAAGACAAGAAAGTTATTTTGTGGACTTGTGAATAGTTTAGTATTAAAACAGAATGTAACGTAAAGGTTATGTTTAATAAATGTAAAACAAAATGCGACATTCTTCCATTGTATTCATCAATCCCCAGTAAAAATAAATAAAATTATAACAAAATATCTTGTATTGAGTAACCCGAGGCTGATTCTATTGTTTCTGCTTAATGCAAGATCACAATACCACAGACATTTTTTACTATTGGGGGTACACGATTGATTGGCTCACCTGATGGTAAGTGAAGTGATCATCATTGTCGCCCATAGATATCTGAAACACCACTTATTACATTCGCTATTAGCTTAATTATCATGATTTTTTATTTGAATTTTAATTTTAAATGAGCTGCTACAGATCAGCTGTAATGATATACTAATTACTAAATTTTCTATTCCAGAAGTCCAATGGATTCGCAACTCCGCGGGCAAAATGCTCGCGTTGGTAAACGGTTACACTTACTATTGCAACACGAGGAAAGGTCGCAATATCAAGAAAGATTTATGGCGGTGCACGAGAGGCGGGAGTTGTGGAGCCAGGTTCTTTATTTCGCAGGAAAAGGGCCAGACCAGGAGAACAATAGAAATGTCGGACAAGGATCATTGTCATATGCCACCGAATTACATCATACGCAATGGCGTTTACTTTAGGTTGTAATCATTTAAATAGAATAAGATCAGAGCAATAGATTGCCTTCGCTATTGAATTAAAAATTGTTTATGTTAAGTTAGTTATAAGTGTTAAAATAAATTATAGGTATACCTATAATTTTATTTTATTTTGGTAATTAAATAAGTGTGATGAAAATATAAATTTTGACAAAAGTTACATTCTCTTATTCTATTGATGAAACCTCTCTAAAATTTGTTGTCATTTTGACAAAATTACACTATATATCTGTAGGTAAGTATTTTTTGAAAAAAAGGCTGGACTCGACTTATTCTTAGTTATGTTTTTTTTATACTTTATTTATTTAGAAGCTTTGATCTACACATTCGATCATTCCAGCTACACCTTAGCCAAATTTTATTCACTAAATCAAACTAATACCAGAAATTGCAAAATTGATAACAATTTTAGTGGCATCTGAAGAATGCTCAGCTAAAAAATTGGTCATACTACCAACATCCTGTTCATTAACACTTTATTTATTTCTTAAAGCTACGATTCCGCTCAGATTTCATTAACAAATAGTCTACTTGTGTATAAATTGAAATCGTTTTGCTTAATGTAATATCATAACACTACAGACTTTTCGAAGTGAAACTTCTTTAAGCATGCTTGACTTGGGGGGTAAGCGGGCAAATACGTGCGTTACGAAAAGTGTGTTCGGGCGAGGCGAACAGCAGTTCAGCGGGGGATATAAGAAAACAGTGCGTACGCACATTTCCTTTCTCTCTTTCTCTTATAGCTAGTAAATGAAATATGTATATGTACATACATGTATATATTGTACACACAAATATATATGTACTAGCGGCCGACCGCGACTTCGTACGCTTGGAGTTAGTTAGATATAAAGGTTCAATGCTCCTTCCCCGTAGGTGATAGCGTAATAATATGTAGCCTATATGTTGACCCGACTTCTTAATAATATTCGTGCTAAATTTGAAGTAAATTCATGCAGTACTTTTTGAGTTTATTCCGGACGTACTTGTACATCGGAGCTCGATGGTGCAGTCGTGTGGTCATAAGCACACTCGTTTTTTTATACTATAGGGGGCCCACGAGCAGTCAGCTCACCTGATGGTAAACGACCATCACCGTCGGTCGCCCATAGATATCTGCAACACCAGAAGTGTCAGAAATGCGTTAGTGTCGTCGCACACGGGCCATCGACCACAACCACAAAACGTCGCCACCGGCATATTTCTTGTAGTTTTCATACATGTTATATGGACTCGCCACACACGGTACGCCGGTGGCCGCCACACGCTACATATCGTCGTTTGCTCGCTTCTTGTGGCCCGCACCGGCCACTTAATGCGCCGATACAAAACGCCGCCACACGACACTCGCGCGATTCCCCACCCCTCTCTCCCTTACCTTAGTTGGCCGCTGTCGCGCGCTTCAGCCATTTTAGTAGCCGCTTCTAACTTCTCGTGGCAGCGTTTGTGGCTGTGGCGTGTGGCCCGTGTGCAGCGACACTTAAGGAAGGAATACTCACTTACCGTTACGGTTTCGAATTTATCTAATTAGTGCGTTTACCTGGTCAGCGAGAGGTGCTATGATCACATCCTGGTACGCTGCGGAGTTTTGAAACATTTTTAAGTGAAGCCACTTAACTAAGCGGTTGGATTTCAGAAGTACACTGGGTAATCCATTTAAAAGATCAAGTAAAACACCCTTACTACAGTTGGATATATGTTATGCTGTAATATCCAATTATCGTGTTTGTATCGAAGTCAAATTGGAGAATTTATACTAATTATGAAATCGTTTATTACAGAAGTGCAATGGGTTCGTAACTCAGCTGGCAAAATGCTCGCTTTGGTAGACGGTTACACTTACTACTGCACTACGAAAAAAAATAGCAAGAGCAAAAAAGTTTTCTGGCGTTGCACGAGAGGCGGGAGCTGTAAAGCAAATTTTTTTATTACGCAGGAACAGGGTCAGGATAGACGGATCATGACAATGGTAGTCAAAGATCACTGTCATACGCCACCGAATTACATCATACGCAATGATGTTTACTTTAAGTTGTAATCATTTTTTGTTCTTATATACTTATTTCATTTTCCATCATGGGTTGCCTAGAAGAGATTGCTATTTAGCAAAAAGGCCACCCATTGTGTAATGTCTCTCTGTCAGTGTAATCTTACTTTGTGACCTTTGTAGTGTTATACAATAAAGAATATTATTATATTTTTGAGAAAAATCTACATTCTCTTATTCTATTGATCAAACTCTCATAAAAAACGGTTAAAAGGTTTACTAAATCACATTAAATAATTATCATGTATTTTTTTGAAAATAGGCTGGACTCGAATCATTCTAAATAATGTAGGCCAAGCTTGATTGGGACGTTTTTCTTCATACAAAGGCTTAACATCTCAGATATTTATTTTATTATAACCTTATTTCAATAGGGAGCACACGAGCAGCCAGCTCAACGGATGGTAATTAATCATCACCGTCGACCATAGATATCTGCAAATTATTCTTAAAGTTTTCTGGTTCGTGGTGGTCCTTCTGATGTCTTCTGGGAGCTTTTCTCCCATAAGCCCATTATTCAATAAATTTGTCAGTGTTGACACTTAACAGAGCAACATAAAAAGGGTAAAGTTTTCAGACTTTGCACAAATACTCGTAGAAGACGTTTCAGTGACTTTTCTCATATTGGCGGACAACTCCATCAAAATTTTGGACCATGCACATGATCATTAACCACCCAAAATACCTTACGTTACGTTTCTGATACCATTTAAGATTGGTGCGTTTACCTGGTTCCACTTACCAGGTGCTTTGATTACAGCCAGGTAAACTTTGTAATTTTGAAAAAATAACAAATAAACCCAACCATGCAGTTGGATATTATAGTTACTATGAAATTGTATATTTCAGAAGTGCAATGGATTCGTAACACCGCTGGCAAAACGCTCGCTTTGGTAAACGGTTACACTTACTACTGCAACACGGGAAAAAGTAGCAGGAGCAAAAAAGTTTTCTGGCGTTGCACTAAAGGCGGGAGCTGTCAAGCCAGGTTCTTTGTATCGCAGGACGAACACCAGGAGCAGATAATAACAATGTCGGCCAAAGATCACGATCATGCGCCTCCGAATTATATCATACGCAATGGTATTTTCTTTAGGCTGTAATAATTAAAATACTGAGTGTAAGAAATCTTTTTAAATATCACTATAAATTATTACTAATATAATAATTGAGGAGCTCAATGGCGCAAGTGGTTAGCGCATTCGGCTGCGATCGTTGAACTTAAGCAACTTTCGCAGTGGTCGTTCATTGGATGGGTAACCAAAAACTACTATCTCGAGCTCCTCCGTACTTCGGTAGGTACGTTAAGCCGTTGGTCCCGGCTGCATCTGCAGTCGTTAGCACCCACCAATCCGCACCGGGTCCACGTGGTGGGTCATGGCCCAATCTCCCTATTCCATCCATAGAGAAGGCACAGGCCTTCTCTATGGATCAGCATATTAATGGGCACAGGCCCATTAATATGCTGATGATGATGATGATATATTATTACTTATCTGCGTCGACAGTAAAAGTCTTGCAAAGGGAGCGTTTGTGAAATCCTCATGTATACCCTACAGCCGGCTGCAAGGTTATGTCAGACTCTTACTGACTAAAAGCTTCATCTGAAGCGCTTCATCCCCTTGATTTTTCAAGTGCTTTTTACAAAGTATTTTTTATAAAAACATAACGTTAGCGCGACTCAGAAGCCGTTGCCGTTAGTACTTTTGGTAGCGTTGTGGAAAAAATATATTTATTGTGGTTTTTAAATATTAATTAGTTTTAAATATTTAATATATTGTATTTTTTTTCGAAATTTCACGAGTTTCATTCCCAGTTGTAGCAGGCGATTAAAAAAAAACTGTGAATGCAGATCTAGTTATTATTAAAAATAAGATGATGTCTTCTTTCAAAATAACCTATCTTCAATATTTAATGTGAGGTAGCCGTGGGACGCTGTGTATAGACTGTTAAACACTATACAC
Source organism: Chilo suppressalis (assembly GCA_902850365.2). NCBI lineage: Eukaryota > Metazoa > Arthropoda > Insecta > Lepidoptera > Crambidae > Chilo > Chilo suppressalis. The sequence goes on along the minus strand of OU963906.1, from coordinate 6,140,390 downwards.
TGTCTGCGCGTCGCGCTATTGCATTGCGCAGTCGGGCAAAAAAAATAGTACGTTTACGCGATCAGCGAAAGGAGCTTTGATTACATCCTGATACACTGAGGAGTTTTGAAAAATTTAGAAGAAAACCTAATCTATGCTATTGGATATTATGTAATAATACAATTTCCAATGACCGTCTTTGGTGTATCTGGTATCTGTATGGTATTGGAGATGAAATGTTATACTAATTATAATAACTGTAATATTATTATTCGTGTATTTCAGAAATGCAATGGATTCGTAACTCCGCTGGCAAAATGCTCGCTTTAGTAAATGGTTACACTTATTACTGCAACACGAGAAAAAGCTGCAATAGAAAGAAAGATTACTGGCGTTGCACGAGGGGCGGAAGTTGTAAAGCTCATTTTTTTGTTTCGTTAGACCCGGATCAGATCATTACTATGTCGGCCAATGATCACGATCACGCGCCACCAAATTACATCATACGCAATGGCGTTTATTTAAAGCTGTGTCAATCATTTAAATAGAATTCACATAAGATAATAGATTGTCTTCGCTTTTACATTAGGACAATGTTGCTGTTAAGTTAGTTACAAGTTTGGCTGAAAATAAAAACAAATATAAGTCGTATATAATAATAACCTCTTAATATTGTGACAAAGAAATGGAAACGATGAAATTGGAAAAAATAGAAGACTGATTGACAGATCGTTATGTTTGCCAATAACATCTACCCGCAATTACATCAGTTACTCCTTGATCATGGCGCTTACAACAGTGCCGAAATATTGGAGACTCACAAAGAACAAGGCATGTGGTAGCAATCCCACCAATATCTACAACTTCTTTGAATACTTACAATTCTATCATATTATTAAAAATATGTTATATACAATAAGAAAATTCAAATTCGTGATTTTTATGATTATATTATTTAAATCCCACCTTAAACATTTTCATCCCACCATAAACATTAAATGTTGCTGAGCCACACGACTCGCACTATCTAAAAATCTCAGGTAGAGCAAAGTTTCTTACTCTACACGCCACTCTTCAGGCTGGGCCATTACTCTACATTCACATGGGCGTAAGGTGAAAAAATTATCCTATGTTCATTACTTTTTTGTTAAACAATAGTTATTACTGTAACGAAACTGCCAAGCCACATATTTTGACTAAGGTGTAGAGTTTGTGAAGTTAGCCTTATACAGTTAGAAGCTTGGCTCTACATGAGATATGATAATTTTTCTTAGTTTATGGCAACATTTTACATGGCAATACTTTTAGTGAAATTTAAATTATAGAATCATCAAAATCATTTCTTTAATTTTTTTATTCACTACCTTGATATAAGGAATAAACCATCGGAGTGTAATGCTAGCGATTCTATTTAAAAAATTACAGACAGTCCAATTCTTCTTCTTATTTCTTATAATGTCTTGCTTTGTGAGTTATCGCAATTCCGCAAATGTTAAATTGTTAACTTCTTCGAATATGCAACATCAAGTAAAGTCGTCAAAAGGTCTCTACTCCAAGTTAAATAGCTTATTTTAAACTAGATATAGCAATTTCATTTGATTAAGATTTTTTTTATTATGTGTTAACCTTTGCCTATGACGAAAGATTACCAAAACTACGGTTAGACTTTAACAAATGCGTTATTATTTTAGTGACGTGGGTTCAGCACAGGAATGGCAAGCCGGCCGTAATTGTCAACGGTTTCACTTACTATTGCAACAAACAAGGCCACAAGACGGACATTTGGCGCTGCACCAACGGTTCCAACTGCAGAGCAAGGTTCACCATGTCGAAGACCGACTGGAGGATCATCAGAGGCCGGCTGGAGCATGATCACAAGCCACCTAACTTTGTTGTCCAAGACGGTGTCTATTTCAAGATCTGAAGAATCCCGAAATGAGATTGTTGTGAAATTTATTGAAATGTAGTTTGGTAAATTTTCAAGAGATTTAACATGTTTCGATGGTTAGATGTTGATCGTCTTATAAATTTATTTTAATAAATGACAGAGGTTGTGTCGTCAAGCAATTGATAACATTCTCCAGTAATTACACACGGAGCAACAATATTGTATAAAGTACATAAAAATTCAAATTTATATAAAAACAATACGGACCAATAAAGTCTGTAGACTTAAATGTAAAGATGAAATGATAGCACATACATGAGCTTTATAAAACATATGTGTAATTTGTTAATTTTCATTGTTTTAACGATGACATTCCAAATTATTAATTTATTCTTCTGAGAGGTTGAAAGATCTTTTTTTTTAAAATCACTTTCCGATTTAATGTTTTTTTATTGTTTTGTGTTAAAAAAGGTGGACCTTTACTATGGTACTATACTCTGAAAATAATATTACTTTGTGATATAAAATAATAATCAATGATCTCTTATTCTAGTCTTTATATTATTATTTTTATTGAAGGACCTTTGATCTTTTTAGTCATTTAATACATTGATACTGATGAAATTGAAATACAAATTATTTTTAAGTATTATATTTTTCATTAAGCGAAACTCTTCGATGTTTTATCAAGTGACAAAATCTGTTTGTATAATGCAGTTCAAGACCGTGTATTAGTCTAAGATCCGAACAGGAACGACCTTCACCCATCTGTGTAATGGATGAAAATTATTTTATATCATATTTAATATATTAGAAAATATAACTCGAGTGGGTTGCCTAAAAAATTCCTGGCCAGTTTATACCTGCCAACTCAGTATTAATGCAAGGAAATAAATAGACAACCCAATGTTTGTATATTCAATACTTTATATCTTCGGTTGGTATTTTGTTTTTTGTTAAACACGTGAGTACAATATTTATAAACAGTCATTTTTAAATTTTTAATTAATCATGGTCTAGCCAGGAATGTTTTAGGCACTCGAGACATATTTTCTAATATATTGAATTTAATATAAACTACTTTTCATCCTTTATACACATGGGCGAAGGTCGCATCTAGTGCGGACTTATTTTATAGAAATAAAGAAATGCGTGTGATATTAAAATTCATTAGTTTCATTCATTCATTAGATAAAATTATTTGTACCTTTTGAAATCTGTTTTGAATGTGTCGGTTATATATACTAGAATGGAAAAATTATTGACTTTTAATAGACAAAAACTAATACCTAAGGTATTGCTATGAAAGTAAAATTCTTATCATCGCCTTAGTGCGAAAAAGAAAGCACTTGGTGTTTTCTATATTTCGATTAGTTCATCTGTAGTGTATAATTTTGTTGTAATTTGGTGTTTAATATATTTCTTGTTTCGTAGTGCGTTGGGTGGTAAAGAGCAACGGTAAGAAGACCGCGCTGATTGGCGGTTACTCATTCTACAAGCACAAGATGTGTGCTCGGACCGAGACATGGAGGTGTAGCGTGGGTTCTAAGGTTTGCAAGGCTCGCTTCACTGCCAATAAGAAAGGAATAGTCGTCAGATCATATCTGGAGCACACGCATGTGCCCCGCTCGTTTGTGACACACGACGGCGTCTATGTTAAATTGTAATTTTTTATTCAAATCATTTTGTTAAGTGTTAAAATGCGCACCTACATGCTTTTAAAAGGGTTTAAAGACCAATAACTTTTCTGTTCGAATAGGAGTCTAATTACAAATCCCACTAACCACCCATGGCCGGATGAACCTTCTGCTTCTGCACTGCTTTCTTGGCTCTATAAAACGCCTTCGTCTCGTTCCAGCCGTCCCGTGCGCACTCTGAAGTAGTGCTTATGACTCCATTTCAATGTGTCTTCTTTTTTTGCCTCTGCTCTTCGCCTTTTAGAGTCCACACCAAATCTTCAGACCGCGAAAGTAGACCGGCCCGGCCCTGCTTCGAGCACCTTCACACTATCCCAAAGTTCCCTAAGCGCCTCCCCATAGAGAATACACTTCCAAAGAGTGTAGTATGACCGATGTAATTATAATTTTAGTGTATTTTTTATATCATCATGTTTTAAGTAACCTCATGTATTCGCCTTATATAAGAGAATCTATTCGTTGTAAGAATCGTTGCCGTACTTCACTTTTTTTTTTGTAAAATACGTGGTAGGTATTTAAAGTTTTTTGGGTTTTATATTATAGTCTTTTTGTTTACGTAGTTTAAGTTAGATATTATTGTTTTTTTTATTAATAATCAAGTAATTAAGCCACTTTATCAGCATGTCTTTATTATAGCCAAGGCACTTCAAAAGTTGCTAATTATGTATATAAAAATAAGTTGAATATACGCGCTTTTTAACCATCCAGTGCGTTTTATTTATACTTAATCTGTTGCAAACAAGAAAAAATCTTTAAGTTTTTTCAGTTTCGTTTCTGTTCATTATTCGATAGATCCGGCACATACACGGAATATTCAAGTACAAATTGCTAAATTATTTACTTACTTTTGTCTATATCTAATGTTTTTTTTCAGTGTTACGCTTGACCACGGGTGCTGGTAAAACGATTGCGTTGTTCAATGGGTTCGTTTTCTACAGTTCTTTGAAAAGCAAGAAAACTGAAACTTGGCGCTGCAGCAACCGTACTCACCATCTGCACCAGTGCAAGGCTCGCTTTTCCATCAACCTTATAGATGGCAGTTTGCACAAGATTTTTCAAGAGCACACGCACAATCCCCCGAAATATGTTATTCGCGACGGCATTTTTATTAGATTTTAAGATACTATTAAAAATCCTAGTTTTGATGTTTTACTCATTATGTTGTATGACATTGTTTCTACCATTACAGAAATTGTAAATATGACAATAAATTTAATATTATGATGACTCAACTTTTATTTCTTCATCTATCAGGTAAGTGGAATATTTAAGATATTGGACATGTATTGTTTCTGTTCCACATAATTAAAAACTTACAGAGACATTTTAAATGTCGCATGACGTCACATCTTGGTACAATTTGGACTTAGATGTGACGTCACGAGCCCACACTCTCAAGCTTTGACGCGCTTTATCCTTGTAAGTTTTTGGTTGATTGACTTAAGAAAAAATAAGTATCCATTTTTTTTAAACTGCTTTTTTCATCATTATTGATTGCTGAAGTATTTTTAAGTCGATCAATAATCGATAAAAGGATGACCATCATCTCCTGTCTTTGTGATCAAGGAGCGTTAAAGCTCCCGAAACAGCAAGAATAATGACAAATTATGCTTCATATCTCTTTAAAAAGAGTTTTATTAAATGTTTTGTGTGTGTAAAAACTACGTAGTTATATGTATTTTTTTATTGTAATTTTAAGGCATCAAAAATCAGTAGGCAAACTTAGACTTATGAATGTAAAGAGAAAAAAGAATCGCCGTGTGACTTTTTAACCTATATGTTTTCACAAACTATAGACACAGATCAAAGACATTTCCTTTTAAATAGAAAGAGACACAGCAAAATCTGCCCATTGGTTTTAGAGCTATGATGCTACAGGTAGACACATGGATACATAAACTCAAGCTATGACATATCCCCTTAAAATTTAAAATGTGCTTTGGGGTCAATACTCTTTAGTCTCATTACTCTACTACGCGAAGGACATCACGAAAAATCCAAGTATTCCTAATTTATTGGAACGAAGTTCCTCTTTCACTTTTCTGTTTGTAACTGATGTTTTTTTTCAGCGTCATTTTTGACTACGGTTTCTGGTAAAAGGATTGCATTGTTCAATGGATTCACATACTACATCAGCAAGATATCTACGAAACATGAAACTTGGCGTTGCAGCAGCCGTACTAATCCGAATCACCAATGCAAAGCTCGCTTTTCCATCAACCGTGAGGATAACAGATTGCATACAATCTACCAAGAGCACACGCACAAACCACCCAATTATATTGTTCGAGAGGGCGTATTAATTAAATTTTAAAATTAATAAAGTAATCCTAACAATTGTTCTTTATATTTAACACTCATTAAGAGTTTAACACTATTTCCAACATTAGAGATATTTTAAATTACGCTAGTACTCTCACTGTCGTAGCAATTACCGCAAGCTCATTTTCTTTAATATTGTTATTACCAAGAAATTGAAAAAAAGAGCGCGAGACATTTGAAAACCTTCTGCGGTCAGAAATAACAAAATAAAATCGTAAGCGATAGCTATAACCAAAGCAATAGGCGTTATAGCACCGATAGGCGGTATGCTTCCTGGTGCTATAACCATTGCATAATATACACAAGAAACTGGTGTTAATTCTGGCAGGTTCTCTAAACCTAAACTTATATCTGAAAAGAGTGTATTTTTGACAGTTTCTAAACAGAATGAAAATGAGACTCATGTTAAATTTAAAATTTAGAGAATCATGCCAGAATCGACACCACTGTAGAGCAAGCATCGTTTAAATATCGAGAAAGATATTATGTGTAGACTACTACCAGAATATTCACTTAAAGAAACGGATTACATTAATCGTAACTTGTGAACGACTGTTTGCTATGAATGACTTGTTGTCTCTGTCTGTTATGACAATATATGTATGTACTTTTTCAGTGTCATGGATGACTACAGATGCCGGTAAATCGATTGCATTGCTCAATGGGTTCACTTTCTACAATTACCTAAAGAGTGCGAAGAGTGAATACTGGCGCTGCAGCAGCCATAAGAATCAACATTGCAAAGCTCGCTTCTCCATCTACGTTGAAGATGGAAGAATGCACAAATTTCACCCAGATCACACACATGAACCCCCAAAGTATGTAGTTCGCGATGGGATATTCTACAGAAATAAGTTAAGATAGAACGGCGATGAGACGATTTTTACTGCAGTCCGAGCGTTCGCTCCGCCCAAAATTGGGCGTCACATAGTGAAAGAAAGAAGAAAGAAAGAAAGAAAAACGTTTATTGGCCTAAAAACATTTACAGAACAACATACTTTGAATAAATAAAGAGAAAATCAATAATAAAGCAGAAAAGATATAATACAAAATAAAAAGGAAAGGCCAACGTAGGTCACTGCCTCAGCCTAAGCTGCTACGACTCTTGGCACAAGGACGCAGCAGCGCTGATATTCTGGCAGCGCCCCCTCTTAATTTTTACAAATAAAAATAAAACAGACGAAACAGACGAGGTACGTAGTGAGGTAACATACGGAATTTCGCTAACTTGTCATGCTTTTTAATGACTGTCTACTTGAGATATTATATCGTCTATGTCGTTACATTTATTATAAATAGTTCTATGTGAATAAATAATGTCCGTGTAATGTACTATTTAAAATAACTTCTTAAATAACACCCAACATCACGATTTTTTCTACAGACTTATTAAGAATCACGATTTCTTATTTTACATATTTTGATATCCCTTGTAAGTTTTGACCAGCGTTAGCTTTGTACGTATTTTCCAGGTCATAAATGACAACAAGTCTAGGTAAATCGATTGCATTATTCAATGGTTTCACTTTCTAAAATTGCATGGAAGAGTGCGACGAGTGTATACTGGCGCTGCAGCAGCCATAAGAATCGACAATGCAAAGCTCGCTTCTCCATCTACCTTGAAGATGGAAGAATGCATACAATTTACCCAGAGCATACACATGAACCCCCAAAATATGTTGTTCGAGACGGGGTAATCTTTACATTGTAATGAAATCTCTCTCCGTTCATTATCGAATAATCTAGAAGTTGAATGCTTTAAATAAAAATATAATAAGCTACAAGTGCTAATTCTTCGTTGTTTTTAATACTTATAAAAGAAGACTTGCAGTCAATTCTAGACTCTTTGACATTGTAGGCTACCCCTAAAACGTGAAGAGATGCCGCTGCCTTGCAGCCTAAGCAATACTAAAATAAATTCGACACGACAATTAAGGTGTCAGTAGCAGAATTGGTTAGTGCGTCCGCCCAAAAAGCGAAATTTGTGGGTTCGAATCCGATATGATGCCTGGACCGCCTGAATTTTTTTTCGATTGCTCCCTGTCGTCATCACTGGTTTCGTACCCACTGGGACAGACGAGAAAAAAAAAACATTTGTTGCCAGTGGTGACTAACCTCAATTTTGTATTTTTAGTGGTGACAAGTGCAAAATTCATTACAGTTTAGTGTATCCCTGTCATTCTCTATAAAGAATGAAAAGGAGAGACTGATGTAAAATTAAGTTTCATGTTTAGAAAATCATACCAGAATCGATGCCATTGTTTATCTTAACCAATTTAGTATATATTTTTAGGTTAAATTCAATCAAAAACACTTACCTAAGTGTAAATTTTTCTAACAATCTTTCCACTGCGATTCTTATATCCATCATAAAACAGCTCAGAGTAAATTTTATAAAATTGTCTGTATTCTTTAGTGACATGGATGACTACAGCTGCCGGCAAGACGATCGCCTTGTTCAACGGGTTCACATTTTACAGCTGCTTGAAAGGCACGAAGACGGAATCTTTCCGCTGCAGTAGACACACTTATAAACATAACCCGTGCAAAGCTCGCTTCTCGATCAACATTCGGGATGGCAGAATGAACAACGTTCGCCAGGATCACACGCACGAACCTCCGAAATATGTAATTCGCAACGGAATATTTATAAGACTGTATTAATTTTAGTAATGTATTAATTTAAATACAATCTGATAATTCGGCGTAAGATTGCAGAGAAGAGACCAAAGGAAGCCGGACGGAAACCTATGCACACTGGACTTGTGATGTCATTGTAATCGTATGCAAGATCAAGACGTGAAGCGTGAAATAGAATTGAGTAGACATCATAAGATACCTAAACTCGACAATAGATTAAGCCGTGTTTGTAATGACGAAGAAAGTTACTTTTTGATTTCTAATACTAAATAATAGTCTTATTTTAGGGGAAATAATTTTGAATATAAATGTATTAATGGTCAGGTTCCGCGTGTGGAGAGTGTAATGTACAGTTTAAATTAAGTCACTTTTGTTTCGCTTTTATGAAATAAATTAAGGGTTTTTAGATATGAAAATATTTATGTTTTTTGATTAACACGCACTTCATAGTTGTCTTTACTTGAGTGTCGAATAAAGGTATTCCTATCACGGCGTAGGGGATTGGGTCAGTTTACGCTATGGTGCGAGTGGTATTTTAGGTATCGCAAGCATCTTTTGTCTATGGTAGCCGCTAACCATAAGGCGGCCCGCCTAATATTTAGCGGCCACCATTGCTGAAAGATACGCTTGCTTGCCATGCCACGCTCTGCCCGCTCACGTGATTCCTCCCACTTACAACCTGGGATCTTTTGAAAGTGGCATGAAGAAGCAACATGCAGGCCGGCAGGGTGAGGATGGCTGGTGTGGCAGGTAGAACTGCTGTATCAGCTATCTTCGCGTCTCGACTCACTAAACATCAGGTGAAATGGAGTCATTTATCGGGCCTATCTATATATAAAAAAATAACTCGCCAAGTGCGTGTGGTGCCACGCGCATTGTAGGGTGCCGTAAATATTTTATTGTGGTTTTTAAATTGGGTTTATGATTTCGTTCTTCAAAACAAGGTTTTATGAGTTATAAACAAGTCTAAGACTTTTAATGTGTTCTTCTAAGGATTTTTTGTAGGGTAAGAAATTTTTAACACATAATTTGGCCAGCTATTACTCTTTACTGGTGATTGTTCCATGGTCCTCTCACCTTCTTACACATTCGTACTAATACAATATTTTTTCAGTGAAATGGATGACTACGGAAGCTGGCAAGACGATCGCCTTATTTAACGGGTTCACTTTTTACAACTGCTTGAAAGGGGCGAAGGCTGAATTTTTTCGCTGCAGCAGCCACACCCATCGACCGAATCCTTGCAAAGCTCGCTTCTCCATCGACCGTAAAAATGGCGAAATGATCAATATTCACCAAGAACACACACACGAACCCCCCAATTATGTAGTCCGCAACGGCATATTTATTAGATTATAATAATGCTTCTTGGTTATTCTTATTGATTTTTTATTTCTTATTTATTTATTGATGGCTTTCTCCTTGGGCGCGGGAGTGCTTGGTGACGTAAATCTGCGTTCATCTCCGTACGGACAGCGTGTACATGGGTAAACATAGTCTGCGAAGCGTGTCCTAGAATGCAATATAAATACTTGTAGCTATGTGTGCCCTCTGCGAGTAGCTATGAGTATGGACATTGCTTACATGACTTAAAAATATGTAGTAGCAGTTTTCTTCGTAATTTGAATGACTTAAGTTTCTCATGTATTTTCTAACATACATAAGTTTACTGTTTTATTCGGTGGAACTCGGTACAGAGAGCTGTGTATCTGCTCGGTAAAGAGTCTGTACCGAAATGACTCAGTGAGGAAGCTCTGCGTGGTGTGCGTTGTGACGGAACCATGCGCGTGGTTGCGGGAGGGGAGATCTAAATCATTGTGGAGATTTCGCCAGACAAACTCATATTTCTCTGCATGTTGGTGCGTGATCTGCAACACTGCACGTGATCTGCACCACTGCGTGCGTTATTTTAGTTAGTTCACGCATTTGCGTTATCATAATGTTGCACTACTCGTGTTCCAATACAAAGTGCGGTACTTGCAAGCAACGTAAGAACACGCACTACCGCGCTACGCAGCATTATGCGAAGTAGTGTGAGAATCGTCTAAATGATAATATTTCTTTGTTTTCAAGTTTAAAATTTATTTCTTTTAATTTTGCAGTACAATGGGTAAAGAACGTTAGTGGCAAAAAGGTTGCATTGTTCAATGGCTTTTCTTTCTTCATGCACAGCAAGAGTGGCAAAGGCGAGATATGGAGGTGCTGCAAACAAGGATATCGGCGGTGCAAGTCACGCTTATTCGTCACATGCGATGGGAATCTCGTCCGGCCATCTCAAGACAAACATACTCACGACAAACCTCGATATTGGATTAATAATGGCATCTATATTAGACAAAATCGTTGAAATTACTATGAACTTACTCACATGGTTGTTTTCATGGTAGTAGTTAATAATGGTTAATAGCCTGGTGTAGCGGTGACATACCGCATCAGCCCTGATTGATTTGTGCAAAAACGTGCAATAGCTCGCTTGTAAAAAATAAAACATAGCCTAGCGTTATCTTCACGTGCCAAAAACATGCCAAAAGGGAGTGCAAAAATCTTCTTATAACACTGTTTTATTTCTTCGCCATCGTTCTCAACACCAAACGTTAAACACAACCTTCAAAAGTGTGTTATTAAGCTTTAAAAATTGTAGAATTGAAAGGGGTGCGTAGAGCCCAAGCTTTTTCACCACTTTATTTGTTCTCGCGATTACTCAAAATATTAAATTTTAATACAGTGTTTCGTCTACTTAAATATAGCTCTGTAAATAAAATTGAAGAGACTCTAAGAAGGCTATTTAATTGCATTCTAATAGGTTGACGCATAGAGAGAATAAGGGTGCAGCAAACAAATAAAGTTTTGCACCTTCGAAAGTAATATATATATATATGCTAGTGGCCCGCCCTCGCTTCGCTTCTATGTAAAGTTAGTATTCCTTATTAACGAATAATTTCATTTTCAGTTTCATGGGTCGTAACGGTTACTGGTAAGAAGATAGCAATTATCGACGGCTACTGCTTCATCAAGCAATATCAATCTATGAAAACCGAACTTTGGAGATGCAGACTCCAATCACATAAGAAGTGTAAAGCACGCTTCGTCATATATCGAGCAGACGGCAAGATAGGCCATCTACAATCGGAGCATTCGCACGAAAGACCGAGATATATTATTAAGAGCGGTGTTTTAATTAAATTGTAGTATCCTTGAAATTTTAGGCAGAATAAAATTAAGTAGGTTCATAAAAAATTGTGTTTACGTCGCAGTATGATAGATAAATCTGTAATATAGTCACCTATATTCCTAGGGTTATAATTATATCTAGTAGGTTCAAATGCGTCTTTTCATTACTTTTTTGACGTTTCGAATCGTTTTCAGGCAAACGTTAAAAAAGACGCATTTTGAACCCGTTTAGGCGTCTTTAATTTAATGCGTGTGCTGTGCAGAGGAGTTCGATGGCACGAGTGGTTAGCGCTTTCGGCTGCGATCTTTGAAGTTAAGCAACTTTCGCAATGGATTCGCAACATTGGATGGGTGACCAAAAATCTTCTATCTCGAGTTCCTCCGTGCTTCGGAAGGCACGTTAAGCTGTTGGTCCCGGCTGTATCAGCAATTAATACAAAAATTTACATTGACCATTCGCACTCGCAAACTATTCGAATTCGATATTGGTTCGTGCTAAGGGTACTGTTGTTCGCCGTTCTCGGTTACGTTTACGTGCATATTAATTGAATTTATGCCACGTTTTTTTTAATAAACCTATGTTAATATATTAGTTTTATTATTACAATTTATTTCTTCTAGCTATGGATAATGATGGAGAAAATAGTTCAAGGCGACGTTTTGAACAGCAAGTTCGTCTTTTATTCAATGAGCGAAACAAAAAACCAGAGTGGACGCAGAAGAGAATAACTGAAGTAATAAATTATATTGAAGAGTATGAAGTGGCACATCGGCTTAAGGTAAAAAGAAATCCAAACCACTATTTTTATGCAAATCATTATGATGTTTTGCTGGTATCAGGACATAAGTGTTTAGTTTTCAAACAAAAATCTACTACTGATCCAATTATAAAAATTTTGCCCTCTGAAGAATATTATAATACTCTGCCAGAAGTTCACATAAACACAGGGCACGGTGGTCGTGACAAAATGTTACATACTTTGAAGTCTCAGTATTTTATACCTACGCCGGTGGTTGTCAGCTTCGTTAAGCAGTGTGTAACGTGTCAAAATAAAGAGGCGTTTCCGAAGAAGGGTATTGTAGTCCGCCCTATCATTGCGAATTCATTTAACAACCAACCAAATTGACCATTTAACAACATTTTGTCTCTAAACGCGCAGCAGAGGTTGCATTAGAATTATTAAAAAAAATGGATATTGGATGTCCTCATATACTTCAGACTGATAACGGCCGAGAATTCACAGCGTCTGTTATAAAGAATTTGGTCAATATGTGGCCAAGATGTAAAAAAATTAACGGTAGATCTAAACATCCAGCTAGTCAGGCATCTGTGGAGAGATCACATCAAGACATGGAGAACATGTTACAGACTTGGCTACATAATAATTCTACTAATGGTCGATTTGAATACGTTTTGTATGGTGCTTTTTTCATATAACTATAGAAAAACCATCATACAAATCTCTGTTTGGAGTGCATCCTTTAATTGTTTTGTCGACGTGATATACACGTAATTTGTGGAATAACGTCATATAGTGGTAATGGTTATGGATCGCAGCTATTATGCTATTTATGCAACAGCTAAAAACATTCAGGACCAAAGAGACGAAGATCCGGAGAACTTAAAAAAACCGCATGAAAACACACTTATGAAATGAATTTTTAATCTGACAAGATCCGGAATCATGACATCTAGAATCACATAGTAGGTACAGCATGCGCCATACAGATACCTTTTAGTGGAATACTATGTAATGGTATTTTTACAGCAACATTTTAAATATCCTTGGCCTACCTAACCTAAACTAGTAGGCTACAAAAAGTTCATTTTCAATAAAAATTAAAACCTATATATTGTTTTATTTGATTCTATGTAACTTATAACTATATAAGTAGTACTAAACATATTACTAGATTGCGACCGTAAGATAATAATGAATCGCTTTCATATAAATATGATACGGTATACAATTATAGTTCCCTCGGAATATAACTGATTCTTATTTTTCTCTATTTTTTGGTAAGTATTATGTCACCAAATTGTCTTAAACTCTCATATTGATCTTGCTTTATGCGATAAACTAACAATGCATATTAATAATATTTAGTTACCTTGTTATAATTAATAGATAATTTAGATTTTCTGTTAACTACATTTTTACAGTAATTTTGGGCACTTGTTGTCTTCTATGAATATAGTAATTTATGTTTGTCAAATATTTTCGATAATGGCTGCTTTGTGCCAAAAATATGAAAATAAAAGACTATGTTACGGTTTTATCTTAATGCGACATATATATGTCGATGAGTAAGGTTCCAAAGTTTTGTTGTTACTTGCGAGTGATGTAAGAACACGCACTCCCGCGCTACGTAGCATTGTGCGGAGCAGTGTGAGTGAGCATCGCCTTAATTATAACTCTTCTTTGTTTTTAAGTTTTAAATACGTTTGTTCTGATTTTGCAGTACAATGGGTAAAAAATGTTAGTGGCAAGACAGTCGCACTGATCGATGGCTTCTCTTTCTTCATGCATCACAAGAGTGGTAACGGCGAGACATGGCGATGCTGCAGTCAAGGATATCGGCGGTGCAAATCACGCTTCTATGTCAAATGCGATGGGCGTCTCGTCATGCCATCTGAAGAGAAGCATAATCATGAGAGACCTCGATATTTAATTCGAAATGGCATCTATATCAGATTGTAATATCTGCATCTTTTACCTATAAAAACTTATATTGCAAATTTGTCAACATGCTAGTTCTTTTTTTAATAACTTTATGCTAATGACTCATTTCTTCCTGATGTACGTACATTGGATTTCTTTTATCACATTCTGCTCTAGCCTACACGTTCTGTAAGGACTTTTTTTAAACTTTGTACCGTTCTTAAAGTTCTTCATATCATCAGCATAAATGAAGTTATTAAAACATAATAGAACAGAAAATATTGTATTAATGAATAAATCAAAAATAGGGGACCAAAGTGAGAACCATGCGCAACACCCGTTGTCACCGAAATAATGTAGAACAGCTACTACTACACTTACTTTACAATAACAGCCTAACAACTGCCTTTGAAGGTGGAATTGCATAAATAGAATAGGGGAATACCCAACAAAGCAAGTGATACACCTGCAAAAGTAATATAACTTATACGGCAGTTACGAAATACAATAATGAAAACATAATAAGCGATGGGACAAAACTTAGTCTTAACATATTAACACTTTTAGAAAACATCTCAAAAAGCAACTATTAGAGGAACAATCAATTATAGCGTAACTTTGTAAGTAATAACTACCTTGATTTCTTTTGCTGAATAAAAAGCGGAGAGGTGCTGATTCACAGCATTGATGCAATTTGTCCGTAGCATGATTTGGCCTTATACGTTTTGTCACTAGTATGTCCTGTTTTCTGAAGAACAGTATCTTATGCTTATTGCTATAATTATGAGTAACTGGTATTTTTGGGTGGCGGTTGCGTTATCAATCATGTAAATTTTTAATGTAAATGAATTTTTAGGCTAAAATTAAATAAATTGCTTCGTTTTATTTTTGCAGTGCTTTGCTTGCTGTTACATATTAAGTTTTTTGCTGTTTTGATTGACTTCTATTTATTTTTATTTTTTTGTTGCTTGATGACAATGGATGTTAAGTCCATACATCCTTTCAAGTAATAAAAAAAATAATTAACATGTCTTTTTTTGTGTCACTAAACAGGCTCTGCCAGAATAACAGCGCTGGTGCGACACAATGTCGCATCAGCTAATGCTGAGGCAGAGTCCTGGTTAGCCCTGTGTTTTTTGGATTTGTATCTGTAAATGTGTAATATCTGTGGCTAGGGCTAATAAAATATATTCTATTCTATTCTATTCTATTCTTAGTGGTACGCGGACAGTTTGACTGAGTTAGTATTGTTTATTAAGGAATCTGTTCATTTTTATTTTCTTGGGCCGTAACGAATACTGGTAAGAAGTTAGCTATTATTGATGGTTACTGTTTTGTCATGAAAAGTCCATCTAAGAAAAATGAGGTGTGGAGGTGCAGACTCCAATCACACTGGAGGTGTAAAGCACGCTTCATGATATCTCGAGCAGAGGGCAGGTTAAGCCTAATACAATCGGAGCATTCGCATAAACGACCAAGATATATTATTAAGAACGGTGTTTTAATCAGATTGTAATATCCTTTTAGCATTTCATTAAAAATTTAATTTAATTAAGTGCATAGTAATTTTATTTGGCCCATAACTAGTTCATCAGTGGAGAAACTCACAAAGCTTTGCAAAGATAATAGGATAACTGAAACACACAGATTCGACTTATAAGATGTCTGGTTTTTTCAATTTTTCTACATGGAGCTGAGACGTGGCCACTCAGAGTGAAAGAACGTCGCACGATGGACGCACTATGAATGTAGTGTTGGAGACGATTGCTTAGGATTCTATGGATAGCGCACCGTACCATCGTTTCGATCCTGTGAGAACTCAATGATAAAGAGAGAATATTATTGTCAATTGTGCAAATAAAAATTTGTTTGCTTTTATTTTAGTGTATCTGTCGGCAAGTAAGGTTCCAATATTATGTTATATATATATCGACACCTTGAAGCTAATAGGCTAAGCTAACGAGTATGAATAAATACAATTATCGCACTAAATTCTAACTTATTTGTGTTCAAGTTTAAAATTTGTTTGTTTTGGTTTTGTAGTACAATGGGTTCACAATGCTAATGGCAAGAAACTCGCGTTGTTGAATGGGTTTCCTTTCTTCATGCACAGCAAGAGAAACAATGGCGAGATATGGCGGTGCTGCAGTCAAGCGCATAGGCGGTGCAAGTCACGCTTCATTGTCACAGACAGAGGTCAAATCGTCACACGTCAGCCAACCCAAGAGGAGCATACTCACGGGAAACCTCGATATGTGATTCGTAAAGGCATCTATATCAGACTGTAATTATTGCAACTTCTGTCTATAAAAACCGATATTACAAATTTGTCAACATGGTAGTTTATATTTTTAAATAAGGCTGTATAAGTTCTATAAGAACTTCTTGAGAACTTTGAGCAATTCTTAAAGATCGTCATATTATCAGCATCAATAAAGATATCAGAAAATTTCAGAACTATTTTATTAATAATTCAATTAAAAAGAAGGGACCACGGTGAGATCCCCGTGAAACACCCGTTGTCATAGGAAAAATAGTTGAACAGTTACAGCTACTCTCAACAATAGCAGCCTAACTGCGGCCTTTGAAGGTGAAATTGTATATAAAGAATAGGAGTCTACCCAACAAAGCAAGTAATACACATGCGAAAGTACTATTACTTTTAAGGCAGTTACGAAATACAATAATGACGTCATAATAAGAGATACGATAATAATTAGTTTTTGGCGGATAGTTTGACAGATTATTAAGTAATATATTCATTTTCAGTTTCTTGGGCCGTAGCGGATACGGGTAAAAAGATAGCTATTGTTGATGGTTACTGTTTCGTCATGAAAGGCCAAACTATGGAAACTGAGGTGTGGAGGTGCAGACTCCAATCGCATAAGAGGTGTAAAGCACGCTTCATCTTATCTCGAGCAGATGGCAGGTTAAGTCGACTACAATCGGAGCATTCACATGAACGACCAAGATTTATTATTAAGAACGGTGTTTTAATCAGATTGTAACAGTTTTTTAGACTTTTATTTACAATAAAATTAAGTAGGTACATAGTAATTTTATTTGGGCCATAACTAGTTCATCTGTGGAGAAATTCACAAAGATTTGGAAAGATCATAGGATAGCTAAAACACTTAGATTCGATAGCTTATAAGATATCTGGGTTTTGCAATTTTTCTTTAAGGAGTTGAGACGTGATCCTGTCATCCTTCATATTGTTGATATACCTATGTGTCCCAACCTAGTCGTACTTAATTGATGCGGTTACCCTTATTTTCAGATAACACAGACCCATACATTAGTAACAATATAACTTAGACTTCGTTGTTTTACATATAGTTAATTTGACTCTAGTTAAAATAATAAATAAAAAAACAAACATTTGTCAAAATTTTACACATTTAGTATATATTTGTTATGACATTAACTAAGTCAAATTTTTTACGCGTACTTAGTGTTAGTACTTAGATTACACAATTGTTTTATCATTTTCAATAGCTAATGTAGTATAATATTATTTAGTGCTAGTCAGATGATTACAACTATAATTGTAATCATTATAGCACTGAAATTAAATAATATAATATAATTATTTTTTATTGGATTTAATGTGACTTATTTCCTGGATAAACTTAATATTGTGATAAAAAGGGTGACGTATAAGAGAATAAGGCTCAGCACTACAAAGAAAGTATATAGGCTACACAGCCGCCTAGGCGGTACGAAATACAAGGATAGCGTCATATAAGCTAATTGATCGAGCTAGAAGTTATTTTCAATGAATTATTTCATTTTCAGTTTCTTGGGTCGTGTCAATTACTGGTAAGAAGATCGCTCTGATCGACGGTTACTGTTTCTGCATGCACAGCCAAACTGCGAAAACTGAGGTGTGGAGGTGCAAGCTTCAATCACAAAAGAAGTGTAAGGCACGCTTCAGCATATCTCGAGTAGAGGGCAAGATATGCCGACTACAATTGGAGCATTCGCACGAACGACCAAGATATATTGTTAAAAACGGTGTTTTTATTAAATTGTAATACCCTTTGAGAATTTGTATGGAATTCAGGTTTTCTACGAATGTGACCATGATATTCGGACAAATTATAGAAAGCGTTCATTACTTATAATAGTTGTAAAAATGGTGTGAAGTGAGTACTTTGAAATAAAAAAATGTTCTCTTATTAAATAATACTCCTAAAATTTATTTTCAAATGCAATGAAGACATGATTGTTTTACAAAAATAAAGTGTCATGATATTGTTTCAAACCATGTATAGCCAAAATTTGTGACATTTTTTTTAAACTCGCGTCGAACGCATGATTTGCCTACTCTTTTGTGATAAACAAGGCAAACTTTTTTGATTTATGCTAAAACTTCTGCTCCAGAGTATCTTCTTTTTTCAGTTCAGTGGGTTGACAAAGGCGATGGTAAGAAGCTGGCGCTGCTTGACGGCTTTACATTCTTCAAACATAGTAGAAGCAATAAGACAGAGGTGTGGCGCTGTAGCAACCAAACACGCAATAGTTGCAAGGCTCGATTTTTTATGTATATCGAGGATGGAACGATTTTTCGATGGCAATTAGAACATACACACGACAGACCAAAGTTTGTTATTAACAAGGGAATTTTCGTTAGAATGTAACAGTATTGTTTTAGTTGCTCGAAGGACCATCGCATGACTGCGAAATTTTACCATGTTCTTTCTGTTCACAATAATCATGAAAAATCATTTAAAAAAACGACACTAAAGGTATGGCTGCCATACTTGCGATACCTTATTTTTTTGAGATCGTGAGCAGTGTTATGAGTATAGAACACAATAAAAGATTTACACCGCAATCATAATAACTTATTGTTACTGTTGGGATCATGGCCTTTGCAACAGTGCCGAAATATCGCGGACTCACAAAAATAAAAGGTTCATGGTAGCTATCCTAATTACGCTAATTATTATAATATTAATGACAATGCAAGTTAAAACTAAAGTCATAACATTTTAAGTAAAAATGGATTATAACTATATAATGTCAAGAACTTAGGGAAATCTATTACCCCTCGTTTACACCAAGTTATGTATAATACCTACATGTATTTAACAAAACTTATACAATATCATTTCACACTTATATACATGTATAAAACATGTAGTGTACAATTCTTGCATCAAACTTATTGGATAAACAAAATATGTGAAATAAACAAGTGATTTATATTTGTAAAGATACTAGTTATAATTTTAATTTTTTAAGCATGTAAGTGATTGATGTTTAAATCTAAAGAAAATATAACTAGAAAAAATTCAAAGTCATTTATTCAATTTCAGAGTCAATTCATCATTCAAAGAAAGAAAGTCTGCGGTAGCATAATTGGTCAGTGCATTCGCCCGGATTGCGAAGGGTGCGGGTTCGAGTCCCGTCTGCTGCCTGGTCCGCGTGGATTTTTTTTCTGGTTATATTTTCTTAAGATACTAGTTGTCTACGCAGTGTAAATGAAAAAATGTTTTAAACAGTCGCAACAAGTATTCTACAAGTTTTGTGTAAAACTAGTATATGACTTGTTTCTTGTTGTAAACGAGGGGTAAGAAGCATACATAAACTAAAAATGAGACATAGTATCTTCTTTCCATCCGCGATACATCTAATACCAAACAATCCATAAATATTTGTAACTCACACTTATCAGATATAAATCAAAAGCTTGCTTGTATGGCCGCAAATGTCTGAACTGACAGAACTGTCTTAAAAAGGCAACCTGTTCCTTCAGAGCCGGCAACGCATGAGCACCCTTGGTGTTGCCCATGGGCGGTAGTGACTACTTATCATAAGGTGGACTGTCAGCTAGTTGTCTATATAAATATAAAAAAAAAATGTAAATAAACGTTTGCTCAGGGTAAGAGGGAACTTAAGGAATGACACCAAAAAAATAACTAAAAAGTAAAAAATACATTATATTTTTCGAATAGGATGATTTTTTTAATGCAATCATAGGACATCCTCTAATTACCGACTGCATTTAAAGAAAACATACTAACATTTTGTTCTATTCCAAAAATAAAACTTTTTAGTTTAGTTTTAGTTATTTTTTTTGACGGCAGTCGTGTCTTTATTGGGAAATATTTAAATGATCCCCGAAAAAATAATGAATGATCAACTAAAAACTAAATTAGGGAATAAGCATGACTTTTTGACATCATATGCATGAAATAGCCACATAAACGTATACATAAACACGCGCTATTTTGTAACGCTTGGATGTAACGACTCGAAGTCACGATTCATTAAACCTACAAACAAGATCAATGACCTTACAAGATACTGACATTTTGTGTTCCATACCTTCACTGCGGATGGAAGTTGGAACCTACATCAATCAAATATACATTATATATTTTTTGGTAAAACTTTAAATGTCATAGTGAAACGTTGCACTCGGTTGGAACGCGGCCTTGATATCTACTACATTGGCATATCCTGTTAACGTCAAGTTTGTTTGTTATTACCTTAGATTAAAACAAAAAGGGAAGATATGGTACGCTCCTACTAGCATCAAATAAAATATGATCCGACTCAACTACATAAGCAACTCTCACTCATGCAGACGTCTGTAAACAACATTCAATCGAGCGAGTGAGACAGAACTGTACGATTCAACGCAGAGCGAGCGAAATGGCGAATCAGCTTCCGGGTGCGAACGGCTGAGCTGTATTTTTGTCCTTTTCTTGATAACAAAATGGCGATTACGTTTATAACATACACGACAAACCGTGATTTAAAAAAAAAAAAAGATTTTGCGGTTTTAGGAATGAGAAGTGTTGCCGAGGCATTTATTATTTGATTTTGAACAATTTGTGTTCTTTATAAAAGCATCGAAGGTATTGTTTTATCTTTATAACACAGAAATTACGCATATTGAGTGTACCATGCAGCGTGTTTGAATGTCCAATTGCGACTACAGCGAATTGTGATCGAACACCACAATTTAAGCGGATCACTTTTGAGCTGCGAGTGCCGTATCTTCCTCTTTTGTTTTAATCTAAGGTTGTTTGTTAGGCATATGTTTACGTCACAACCGCTCTCGTAGTGTTTCAAATTTCTGAATTTCCCACAAGTTTTCCGCACTTTGATATCATTAATTTCTCGAAAATACATTTTCTTAACAAATATTTATGGAGGAACAACTTAAAAGTAACAGCGTCTATATAAAAACACTTTATAATCACACAGGCATAATAATTCTGCAATACCATGCAGTAAATTGAATCTAAACTCTTTTTAAAAAGAAATCGTGAAAAGCCTCAAAATAAATTAACGTAATTTTCTGAACATTTCCATTACCTTAATAAATATATTTAAATTTATAAAATAATATATGTTCTTGTTATTTTTAGATTTTAAAGATACTGTTGTAAACTTGTATTGGCTTACGTTCTATATTGGTTTAATAATAATATATTAGTGAAATTGTTTCAATAAATTTGTATTAATAAGAGAAAATAAATAACAAATTTTAACCAAAAAGAAGTAGCATTTAATTTATGTAAATTACAAGCTAAGGTAGCCATGTAAATTACATGCTCTTAAAGAACACATGTTATATTCAATTTAATTACTTTCTTTTTTATATTTATTTTATTGTTTTTGCTAAATCTCTAATTTATAACTCAGTAAATATTTTTTTTTAGATTCTGTCTGAGGTTTTAAAATAATTTGCTTTTCAGATCCGTTAAACAATGGAGTCTGCGAGTTAAATACAATAGGTATAGATATCTTGAAACATGCATTGATGGATTATAAGACAGATTCTACAGCATCTAATCTATTATTCACTGCTGAAAAAACTGTTACTGAAGCATCTACTTCAGCTTCAGACTCAAAAACCTTAGATACGATAGCAGTTAATAAGAAAAACAAGAAAACTATTCGGAAAAGTAATAACAGAAATTGGAAAGTTTGCAAAATAAAATTATTGAAGAATCTAGGTTTACAATATACAAATCGAAGCGGAAAAATAATACAATCGAAGAAATTGTTGCCACCTTGCGATTACTGTAGACTTCAATGTCATAAAAAAATTAATGAGAGAGCACGAACGGAAATGTTTCAAAAATTTTGGTCTCTCGGTGATCGTGTGAAACAGTGGCAGCTTATAACGAGCTTATGTGAAAGAGTCAAGCCAAAAACAATAACAGCGGAACGTAAACATTTAAGACAATTTACGATCCGATATTTTTTATACAACTGTATGGAAAAACAAGAGATGCAAGATAAAACTCAGGTCTGCAAAACAATGTTTTTAAATACTTTTGGTATTTCCGATACAACCGTTAATACTGCTTTAAATAAATTAAGCGAAGGTAAAGGAGTCATTGTGGCAGGAGATAATCGCGGTCGTCATGGTAATCATCATAGAGTTATAGATGATGAAATGATACGCAGTGTCTGCGATCATGTGAATTCTTTTGCTCGGGTAAAACCACATTATTCAAAAGACAATTTGGCTAAAACATATTTAGATGGTCGGCTCACTCTAACTAAAATGTTTCAATTGTATACTGATTGGGTTGATCAATCTAATGTATATACCAATAAAGCAACGACTATTAGGCAGTATAAGGGTATTGTAAATAAATTATTCGATATAGAATTCTGTCGGCCTAAAACATTAAGAGGCATCAAAATCAGTAGATTATAATATAATAAGTATTGTGATGTGTGAGTACCAGTTCATATAAATATATATTTATTATTTTGATAGTTAAAAAATATGGCCGCGTGTCTAGTTACTCCATGAAAACCTATGTTTCTATTATATAAATACGAACAAATTCGTCATTACTATAGCATTTGAATAACCATCGTATCATATACAGTAGGCTATGGAATGGTAACTCGTTGAGCTTAAGATTCTAATCGTATGACATTAAAGATTCTTAGTTTCACTATTTATTTCGGCGTAGTAAAAGCGCTGCTGTATGCACATTTAACTCATATCGACTAAGGTATATTTATCTGTTATATTAAATTAATGAAAGTATAGCCTGATAGTAAAACTATTTTTTTTTATATTATTACTACCGCATATTAAGACATTTGAATACAATTTTAATATATATATATATATATAATGCGAATGCACTCACCAATTATGCTACCGCGGCCCAGATGGCCGCGTCGAAATTCTTCTATCCATTCTTAAACTGCAAGGCAGCGCCATCTCTTCACATTGTAGGTAGGTGTCAAAATAATACTTTTGTAAGTATTAAACATTTGAAAGAACAAATAGCATTTATAGTTATAAGTTTTATTTTTTTAAGCATGTAACTGCTTGATGTTTAAATCTAAAGAAAATATAACTAGAAAAAATTCCACGTGGACCAGGCAGCAGACAAGACTCGATCCAGCACCCTTCGCTATCCGGTCGAGTGCACTGACCAATTATGCTACCGCTGCCCTGATGTTCCTCCTCACCCCTTCCTTTCTTTCTTTACTTTTCTTTTCCGTTCCTTTGGCCCTGATCATCATTTTTATCTAGTTATATTTTCTTTAGATTTTATTTAACATCAAGCAGTTACATGCTTAAAAAAAAAATTATAACTATAACTGCTATTTCTTCTTTCAAATGTTTAATACTTGTAAAAGTATTCATTTCACATTGTGGGTTACCTACAATGTAAAGAGATGGCGCTGCCTTGCAGCTTAAGAATGACTAGAAGAATTTCGACGCGGCCATCAGGGCTGCGGTAGCATAATTGGCCAGTGCATTCGCCCGGATTGCGAATAGAGAGCCCGGGTGCCGGTTCGAGTCCCGTCTTCTGCCTGGTCCGCGAGGATTTTTTTCTAGTTATATTTTCTTTTCAAATTTAATATTTAAAAAAAAGTAAACGAAGAATATAAAGAGACTATGTAAATTACAAAAAATGCTGGCCCTGTTACTACACAGTTTATCGTAATATAGTATTTAAATTTAAAACTTATTAGTTTTATTTCTGTATTTTTTTCTCTCTAGACGTTGTCAAGGAAATATTATCGTTTAGCAATTAAATGAATTATTTGCCATATGATTATGTTGACGCGATGTACTAAACTTCATTTGTTTTTTAGATCCGCTGAACAACGAAACACGTGAGATTTCTGAAACAGGTACCGGTATCATGAAACATCTACAGTTGGATTCTAATACAAATTTTTCAATCACATCGACTTTGCTCGAGTTTTTCACGGATGAAAAAACTGTAACAAATAGTTCAGATTCAGAGTCAAAAACGGTGGGAACGATCGCAGTTCATTTGAAAAAAAGGAAAATAATTCGAAAATCTGATAAGGATAGTTGGAAAGATTGCAAAAGAAAATCACTAAGGAACTTAGGTCTCGAATATTCAAGTCGAAAAGGAAAGATAATGCCATCGAAGAAATTGTTGCCAGGTTGTGACTTTAAGTGTCGGCTTCAGTGTCAGAATAAAATTAAAGAGACCGCACGAAAGGAACTGTTTCAAAAGTTTTGGTCTCTTGGTGATCGTGTGAAGCAATGGAAGCTTATAACGAACTTATGTGAAAGAATCCGGAAGAGGAGAATAACAACGGAACATAAATCTTCAAGACAATTTACGATCCGTTATTTTTTGTATAATTGCTTGGAGAAACAAGAGATGCAAGATAAAACTCGGGTCTGCAAAACAATGTTTTTAAATACTTTTGATATTTCCGAATCAACCGTTAATACTGCTTTAAATAAATTAAGCGAAGGCAATGGAGTAATTGTGACACGAGATAATCGTGGTCGTCATGGTAATCATCATAGAGTTATCGATGATGAAATGATACGCAGCGTCTGCGATCATGTGAATTCTTTTGCTCGGGTAAAACCACATGATTCAAAAGAGAATTTGGCTAAGACATATTTAGACGGTAGGCTCACTATAACTAAAATGTTTCAATTGTATACTGATTGGGTTCAACTATCTAATTATGACAATAAAGCAATGACTATTAGGCATTATACAGATATTGTAAATAAGTTCTTCGATATAGAATTCTGTCGGCTTAAAAAAACCAACCGTAAGAGGCGTCAAAGCCAGTAGCTATCAGCTCAGCTCAGAAAGACACGCTAAACCTTTGGTCTCAGGTATATCTGCAGTCGCTAACAAACAGAGCCCGCGTAGTAGAACATGAGCTAGTCTCCTTATTCTATATATTTCAAGGAACTGCCTAGTGTGCCTCTGCAGTGGAGACATTTCATAATAATGATGATGATTAAGACATCAAAATCAGTTGTAATTTCATATGCCGTTCATTTTATGTTCATTTTAAATAGAATCTGTTCTTCAGAATGAATGTTAAGCCATTGATCCCGTTTGCATCTTTAGTCGTTAGCACTCACCAATCCTCACTGGGCTCGCGTGGTGTGTCATGGGCCTATTCCATCCATAGAGAAGGAATGTGCACTAGCAGTGGGGAAATTAATAGGCTAATGATGATGACTTACATAATTATTGTCATTCAATGATAATTTATGATAGGTACATTGGTGTCGATTCTGGCATGGGTCACTAAACCCTAAACTAAATATAACCTCAGTCTCTCCTTTTCATCCTGTATAGAGCATTCTCTAAATAAAGAAACATTGTTGTCAGATTTATTTTTAAGTTTAGAGAATCATGCCAGAATCGACACCATTATGATTATAATATGATAAGTATTGTGATTATGTGAGTACCAGTTAAAAATATACCTGTCTATCAAAATAAAATTTTAATATAATGATACTTGTGGCAAATAGTATTATTATTAAATAAAGTTAAACGTCTCTTTAGTTATTATTATGTAATACTCATATGAAGACATTAAAAAACATAGTTCACATGCGTGAGTAACATATTTTTCAAATTCCAGCATTCTGTGGCGTGTGGTTAAAGTATGTTTTTTGAAGTATGAATGAATATATACACATTTGGTTGCAATTGGTAATAGCACTGTATGAAACATTTTGTCTTGCATCTCGTATCGTCTTTGTTATTTATAGTTTTATAAATTACAAAGACATAAAATATATAATAGATATATAAAGTAACCGGAGCAGATTTTACGTATTTCTTCTTTGAATGAACCTATTTAGCGCCAGTCGCTTATTCTACATTCTGCTATTTAGTATTTTGAGTTTATTTTACTGTAATATTCTTTTTTTAGTATTTTTGTCTGTCTATAGGCGGTGGCGGAAGGATATTTTTAATATTTCCGCCATCATTGCTACGACATTATCTTATTTATTACAACAAATATTATTCCTCTTTTTAAAAAACTTTAAAGAACACAAGCAAGGAAGTTATATACCTAAAAGTAACAGGAATGCTCACTGTTCAAAAAAATTGGTCTGAAAAAGACTGAATATTTTAATAATATGGTATGGTAACACGATAACAACTTAATATCCTATTCGTGGATAACATTTTTTTTTTATTTCTCTATTTATTTCGACGTACTATAAGCGCTGCTATGTGCACAGTTAAGTTAACTTGTAGAGACTTATATTATTACTATCGCATACCAACACATTTGTTAATACAAATTAAATAATTAAAAAAAATCAACTTATAGCTCAATAAAATAACCAAAAATGCTAGCTCGAATACCAAATAATTGGAAATAATATAAAAGTATTCAAATTTAAAACTTATTTATTTTATTTATTTATACATTTTGTATACACAAATATAAATACTCAGAAATTACAAAATAAGTACAAGGGCACAGCGTATTTCAATCTGAAATTTCTTCCAGCAGGCCAGTTGTAGGAAAACACATTGAAAAGGCAGTCAGTTTGTAAATATATACTTGTCGGAGTGGGCGAGCGGGATATAGGCGGTGGTTGGCCACGTGGTTTTTCTTGATCCGCCATCTTGGTTATTCAATGATATTTCCCGTAAATAAAATTGTAGTCTAGTGACCAAGCTAACGTTTAATTTGAATCTTCTTATTACTTTACAAAATCAGTTATGATTGTCAAGGTACAAACGGATTGCTTTGTGAAGCGCGGAGAGTTCTGTGCTAACGTCCGTTCACTATCGCAGCTCACGTCTGAATGCCGAATGCTGAATGCCCCTTCCAATGAAGCGTTACCCCCTTAAATACTACCCTTAGCATAGACCACTCCCAAGTGATGACAGCTGTCACTGTCATAACTTGACGTTTCACAAAGCAATGGTACAATGACTGATGACATTTGCTGTAGGTTTTACGTTTCGCAGGAGCGAGCGAGACGCCATTCGCCGACACGGCCATCCTGCAGCATCACACGTCCTCGTGTGCGTCTGTAAAGAAATATCACGCCAGTAGTATTTACCATTGCTCGGTCATCTCTGACCAATAAAACGCCGTTACACAACAATCACATTTGTCAAAGACTTTTTTACAACTATCTGAACAGGTTTATTACATACTAACGAAAAGTAGCCCTTAATTAATAGACTTCAAAGGACTTCTGAAGTTCTAGCTCAAAATCAAATTTAAACTTAGCATCTGAACATTCCGAACACATGCCGCGATTCTCTACAGTGCCACCCAGTGCCTCCATCAAGCACATAGCCAACAACGCCTCCATCAAGCGTTGTGCTATACCCCTAACTAGCGCCTCAGTAACACCTCCATCAAGTGCTACTGAATTCAATCACGCAATGTGTCGGAAACCTCCGGTACATGATCAACACTCTGATCAACTAACTCTTCTAAAACTATTTGAGCTTCAGGCATCCTTCTCAGTCTATTGTGGGCATACCTGTATGTTCTGTTGGAATCTAATGCCTTTAACAAGTAACGGTCCCTATCAAGTGACGATAACCTTGCCACCTCCAGGTGACGATAACCACACGTTGCCTCAAGCAACCTAGCCAACATATTGCCTAAATCGAGCAATACATCAGCTCTAAGAGCTTAGCAAAGCATAATTAAAATCAACCTAGATAGTTAAATCGACAATCATCTAATTAGACAGTCATAGGCTCAGAATATTGGTAAGTGAGCTCTACATCGTCTATATCACTAGTCTCAGTAGGAACATTATTTTTGGGCATTTTTCTCAACAGTCATATGCGCATGGAATTTTATGCCTTCAACGTATACCGATCATTTTCTTATACCGCGATGACTTTTTTCTTCATTATGTTAAAAGTGTGGCACACAAGCATATGGCCCGCCTGATGGTAAGTGACTACAATAGCCTATAGATGATTGCGATACCACTAATTTCACTCGCGCTGTTGTCTACCCTGACCCAATTCCCTAACCCGTGGAGCCCTGGAACCTTACTTACCGACAGAAACAAAACATCGGTTAGAGCAGAGTTATTTTATCAACGGTAGAGTTATTTTCCTGTGGTCTTCTGTAAGGTTAAGGTTATTTCCACATAGGGGCACTCCAATTCTAACAGAAAACCCACTATACCCATTAGAAACTCTAATTAATGAACACTCAGCCCCTGAATCTTATGTAAAATGAAACTGCTCACCCGGCATGTCGTAGCGTCCCTGTAGGTGCGTTCACGGTGTAGACGTTTACACGCTTCTCATGTGGAAGCCCTCCAGTACTACTAATGCTGCTCTGCTTGCTGCTGTTCCACGGACAGTTCTTCACGCGCAGTGGTGAATGAAGTTATCCTATTATTGCCGACGGTAACTTCATCGCTTGAATTACGGCCATAAAGTTGCGTATTCGATGCTCCACAAATCTCATCCATCTCTCGTCGCCATTACTGATATTTTTACGCTGGTTTTCATCACTGGGTAATCCCGCTTCTGATGTCGGAGGGGCGAGCTGGATATATAGGCGGTGGTTGGCCACGTGGTTTTTCTTGATCCGCCATCTTGGTTATTCAATGATATTTCCCGTAAATAAAACTGTAGTCTAGTGACCAAGCTAACGTTTAATTTGAATCTTCTTATTACTTTACAAAATCAGTTATGATTGTCAAGGTACAAACGGATTGCTTTGTGAAGCGCGGAGAGTTCTGTGCTAACGTCCGTTCACTATCGCAGCTCACGTCTGAATGCCGAATGCCGAATGCTGAATGCCCCTTCCAATGAAGCGTTACCCCCTTAAATACTACCCTTAGCATAGACCACTCCCAAGTGATGACAGCTGTCACTGTCATAACTTGACGTTTCACAAAGCAATGGTACAATGATTGATGACATTTGCTGTAGGTTTTACGTTTCGCAGGAGCGAGCGAGACGCCATTCGCCGACATACTTATTAGTTAAACTAGTACTATTATGGTTATACTTATTAGTTTTATTGCTGATATTTCTTCTCTAAACAATGTTAAGAAAATATTATTATAGTAAGTATATTAAACGAATTAGTTACCATATGATTATGTTGATGCGATGTTCTAAAATTAATTTGTTTTTCAGATCCATTAAACAATGAAATACATAAGATATATGAATCAGATTCAGAGTCAAAAACGGTGGAAAAGGTCGCAGTTCATGTAAAAAAAAGGAAAATAATTCGGAAAACTGATAAGGGTAATTGGAGAGATTGCAAAAGAAAATCGCTTAGGAACTTAGGTCTAGAATATTCAAGTCGAAACGGAAAGATAATGCCATCGAAGAAATTGTTACCGGGTTGTGACCACAAGTGTCGGCTTCAGTGTCACAATAAAATTAGTGAGACCGTACGAAAGGAAATATTTCGAAAATTTTGGTCACTTGGTGATTGTGCAAAACAGTGGGAATTTATAACTAACTTATGTGAAAGAATACGAAAGAGGAGAATAACAACGGAACATGAATCTTCAAGACAATTTACTATCCGATATTTTTTACACAATAAATTGGATAATCAAGAAATGCAAGACAAAATTAAGGTTTGCAGGCCAATGTTTTTGAATACTTTTGCTATTTCCAATTCAACCGTTAATACTGCTTTAAATAAATTAAGCGAAGGCAATGGAGTTATTGTAGCAGGAGATAAAAGAGGTCGTCATCGTAATCATCATAAAGTTATAGATGATGAAATGATACGTAGCGTCTGCGATCATGTGAATTCTTTTGCTCGAGTAAAGCCACATTATTCAAAAGAGAATTTGGCTAAGACTTATTTAGACGGTAGGCTCACTATAACTAAAATGTTTCAATTGTATACTGTTTGGGTTCAGCAATCTAATGTATATACCAATAAAGCAACGACTATTAGGCACTATACAGATATTGTAAATAAGTTCTTTGATATAGAATTTTGTCGGCGTAAAACGACCAGCAGTAAGAAGCGTTAAAGCCAAAACCTAATAAACATATTTTATATTGAATTCTTACCGGTCAAATTCAATATTTTTTTCAGTGAAAATAACAGTGTAGAAATAAAAATTACCTGCAATTTTGTGTTTTTTTTTAGTTTGGCTGTTTCATTCGATCATAATTATATCATCATCGTCATTCTACAATAATTTATGATGTATCATAATAAATAATCAGCCACCAAAATTACAGGTTATTTTTGATTGTTCATAATACATTATAAGATCATCATAAGATATATTAATTAACAAGAACATTAAAGTACAGTTTTCCTCCACGGTGTATCCTCAGTACTATGACGCGGTCTTCTTCAATAGAGGCTTACAAATAGAGTGTTCCACGAAAGGCAGCATACTGGCTGTGTCGCATTACTGATGTCCATGGGTGACGGTGACCTAATCAGGTGGTCTGTCCGCTCGTCTGCCTTTGAAAGCAACAAAAAGGCTGTTTGCATTTTAACTGCCGATACTGAGAGTGTAGTTAAAATATGTTTATAACTGTGCATTAAAGTATATATTGGTGTCAATTCTGGCATGATTCTCCAAATTTAAACCTAAATTTAACATCAGGCTCTCCTTTTCATTCTGTACAGACAATGACAAAGATATACTGTTGTCAAATTTAAGTTTAGGTTTAGATAATCATGCCAGAATCGACACCATTTTGTTTCTATTTATGCAATGTTATCGTCTTTAAACTTAAGTTTAAAAAGTGGCTAGAGGTTGAATTCATATAAATAGCATTTTTTTACTTTTTCTTTGATTATTCTAAGGGCCTGTCGCCCACATGACATCTAATCTTTAGTATGTCTTTGACGTCATCGTGGATGAAGAATATTTTTTGTGTTGCTCTCCAATCTGTCGTATAAATCTTTGCAATGATATAACTTCTTAGTAATCCTGCAATCTTTAGCTAATGAAACTTTTTAATGTACACAAAACGTTTTATCTTAAGTTATTGAGCTTATAACATAAAGATTTCTTCTTTTTCAGAAACTAGAATATCGTAATTTTAATTGTTTCGAAAATATTCCTGACGTTTATTTCTTTGCCTTACAAGTTTCAGGTTAAGTAGGTGGTACTACATTAGATAATTGTTTAAAGTTATAAAAAAAACTAGCAAACCAGTGAACCAAATGTTCACCAAAACCTGATTTAAAAAAAAATGTATTTAATTAATTGAGAACTTCGGAGATTTTGTGTGGTTTCATTTGAAATTCGTGATTTCTCGAAAACCGGAAGTGCTACGTTACTCAAATCTGGTTTGTAGTCTTATCAGACTATTCTTAACTTATAACTTAAATATTCTCTTTATCTATCTCTTACGGTTTGACCGCTGAAACAGCACCACAGACGGACGGACGGACTTGTCTAATAGATAAGAGATACTTTATTGCTATTTAGTGTTGATACTACTATTACATAAGCTGAAAATAAAATTATCCTCCAGTAATTACAAGTTCTTTATAATTTATCACTTCTATTTAGTTGCAACTATAATGGTAAATTGGATCGGAATTTAGGTACATGAGAATAATAAAAATAAAATAGCATGTAAAATAAATAGCAACAATAAATATAAATAATAATATAAAAAAGCAACAATAAACAGGAGCGTCGTACAATCCAGCATAGAGGGTGTTGACTTTGACTAGCACGATTCAAGTTACTGTTGTGCTAGACTGCTGGTATACTTTGCCACTAATAACTGAAATTTATCCGGTTTTCTTTTCAGATCCACTAAATAGCATAAATGTAGACGGCCTATCACATCAAGACTTAGACTGGAATTTACTTTTTGTGTCTTCAGATATGGATAGCTTAGATAGTGTTGAAAGAATATCGATAAAAAGGAAGTGTATTCAGAAATTCAAGAAATGCAGTAAAAGAGCAGCTAATAAATTATTAAAAAACCTGGGACAAGAGTATTTGAGTCATGACGGGAAGATAAAACTTAAGAAAAAGCTGTTACCGGGCTGTGACGAAAAATGTAGGTTTCAGTGCAAAAGAAATATCACTGATTCTTTAAGAAAAGATATATTCACAAAATATTGGTCCCTTGGTGATCGTAAGCGCCAGTGGGATTTCTTAGCAAAGTTCTGCGAGAGAAGCGGAACTAAGACTAGGACAACAAAAGGCCCATCCATAAGAAATTTTACTATTAAATATTTTTTACCCAATAATTTGGATGAACCAGATCTGGGTAATAAAACTAAAGTCTGTAAAACTATGTTTTTGAATACATTTGCTATTCACGAAGCAACAGTTCAAACTGCTTTAAACAAATTAAAAAAAAAGAAATTAAATTAATGTAACAGGTGAAAAAAACGAATGATGTAGTACAAAAATATAAATGTTTCAGAGTACGTGAGCTCTATGCCAATAGTTACATAACATCTTGGCTGAAGAATCTCGCTATTCATAACACTGACACTCACAACATATAAAAATAACGACTTAGGTACGTTGCGGACACATACAATTTTTCTCTATGACACACAGGTGCGCCTGTGCAGTATTTAGGAAATAGAATAATGTATCTTCTTTCATAAGTTAAGCTATGTAGCTGGAAATATAATTTCATTTTTACATATTATTACATTACACTGTCCCCATTTAGTTATTGATACATTTGTGTAATATGAGAAATTGTGATAAATAAGATTAAAATTATTAAATGTTTTTAAATAGAAATTTTATTAAATTTGGTACATTTTAACTGCAACATCTCATTTCGAACTTACACAATCTTTATGTATTTATTTTATAAGCATATACCTGCTAGATGTTTAAATCTAAAGAGAGAGTTTACTAGAAAAAACTCCACGCGAACCAGGCAGCAGACGGGACTCGAACCCGTACCCTTCGCTATCCGGGTGAATGCACTTACCATTGTGCTACCGCGGCCCTGACGGTTGCGTCGAATTTTCTCTAGCCTTAGGCTGCAAGGCAGCGCCATCTCTTCGCATTGTAGGTTACCCACAATGTCAAATGAATACCTTTACAGGAATTAAACATTTAACAGAAGAAATAGCAATTATGGTTATGTTTTTATTTTTTAAGCATTTAACTGCTAGGTGTTTAAATCTAAAGAAAAGTTTTTAACAATCTTATTCGGTTTCCTGAAGAATAAAATAAATTCCTAATGAAGTTTTTCATCAGTAAATGTATATATTTGTTAATTATCGCGTAAGGTGTGCGAAATATTCATTCAAGCGCTAAATTTTCGATTCTTTCTTATCCAAGGTGATCTGCTAGGAAAGTGTCGGGCTGAATACTGAACCTGGGTAAAGAAATAAAACAATTTAATAATAAAAAAAACTGATTTTTTAAAAGCATGATATTACACGTATTCATAAGAGATATGTTTTCAGTGACTTGGGTCCGCAAAACATGCGGCAAGGAGCTCGCCATAGTTAACGGATTCACGTTTTACCTACACAAAGTGAACTCCAAAACGAATATTTGGAGGTGCACCAACGGCAAGTGCAAGGGTCGTTTGACTACAACAAATGACATGTACCGTTCCCTTGTTCGATCTGTATTAATACATTATCACCAACCACCACAATATGTTATTGACAATGGGCGATATTTGAAATGCTGAAAAAAATATTTTTATTGATTAGGTTTTGTCAAAATTATACGCATTATTTTTAACAAATGTATAATTTAACAATTTTCAAGGTTGACGTAAAATTAACACGGCTAGTGCAAACAGATTTTACCCACCGAGTGGTTTGATTTAGTTACTACCTATTTATATTGAAGCATGAATCAATGAAGTTATAGGTTAGATTAAGCTAGGTTAGATTGAGTTAAATAAACTTCTTTACATAATGTCGATTCTGACAGGCTGTGGTAAAAGTAAATACTTTATTATCAGTGCTCTTAGGTAAAATAACATACGTATCGAACGGTGTTCTTAAAAATTATTTATTATTTAATTAATTATTTAGGAATTACGCTTTTAAGCAGGTCAAGAAATTTCAGATCATGTTCACGATCCATTGTCAATTGATTGGTACCTTTGACAATTAATAGCACTTTATTATTTTCCATATTTACTGTACAGAAAATGTATTTTGAATCGAATTATGTTCACTTACAGATTTCGTAAAATATTTTTATAACTATATAAAGAATGTATTGAAGCTTTGTTAACTATATTTATTGAACCAGAAGCATTATACTGAAAGCAAATACTTCTGTTATCTTAAAAAAAGCAAATCTCGATGTTGGAAGCTATTGATAAAAATAGATATTGTAAATGAACTTTTTTATTGAAACCTGTAAACTGTATAAAGACAGTTCATTAGGGATAATAAATCGCCAAGAGCTAAAAGGTAATATTTAACGTTATTTACTTATAGAAATAAAAATATGTACGATTGTTAAAAAGTGAGGCCAGTACTTTATAATTACGGCTGGAAACTTAGATTCAATATTCAAAAAAGTCAACAAAATCTTAGCAACCCTTATTTTGACGTGATATCGTCATATGAATCGATGAACACGCTCGAAAAAGTGTCACGTTCCGTCTGAGCCTGAGCAAGCGAGAGCGCGGACCATGCGATAGGGAGCCACGATCGGCCCAAGCGTCGGCTTGTACACATTTATCTCTTTTCTATCATGACGTTATCAATAAAACTATCGTCCTTAACCGACTTTTCATTTGATACTTGTTGGTAGTTACTGAAATGAACTCAACATAAGAAGCACGAAGATAATATGTTTCATGAGGATTAATACATTGTGTTATACTAGAGAGGTATGGCATAGAGAATTTTCCAGCTCGAATTGGAGCGCCCAGTCTTACTATCAGGCGAGCCATAGGTTTGTTTGCCACCCTTTTAACATTAAAAAAGTTATGAATGTAGCGTGTCTGCCTGCAGTTATAAAGGTCTTGATTATGGGATCGTCTAATTTAACACAAGTTCGGGTTTGAAATCTGGTATAAAGTAGTTTTATTATTTTGGTAAAATTTGCATTAATCATGTTTTATGGCTAAAGCGACACGTTTTCTGGTTTATCAGCCGTCTACTTCAGAAATATGAACAACCAGGGGAGGCGTAGTAATTTGGTGAGATTTTGTTCACAAAAGTCGCTTATATCATACTCAGGCGAAATTCTTCTAATAGCAGCTCACCTGTAAGCTTGCTCCCTTTTCTTTTCTGCGAGCGTGCCTTGAGTAGAGTCCAATCCCACAGCTTTGCTTGAACAGTGATCATCACAAAACACCTTTAAATAGGCAAAAACTATAATAAACGAATGAAAAACGTTGGTAGTAACCTCCACCTTACAGAATCACAATAAAACAACGCTACTTTTTGGTGGTTTTGTGGCTCCGTCGGTCAGTGAAGTTCCATTGCTCCACGGGGTAGCAGGGTCAGAGTAGGCAAGTGATAGTTTTTCTATCGCAATCCTCTGTAGTCTTTGTTGGCCACTTACCATTGGGCAGACAATAAGCTTGTTTGCCACCCTTTTAACATTTGAAAAGCGTATAAGCCTCACGTCACGCATCAAGCGCCAACCTGAGACGACGTGGCCGTCTCCACTTGAACTGCTCGCTTCGGTGCTGCCTCTGACTGCCTGGTTAGGATTTTACGATGACCGCAGCGACGGTCTGTGTGTATTCAGTAAGCTGGGCTAGCCTCGTGTTGCTGTGGGCTTCGCTTCGTGGCGTGTTGCTAACATTTATTCACATCGCACAGCGCCTCGCTCTAAGACATCATTCGTAGCGGCAAGTTCGTGGCCAAGGAGTTCCGGAAATGCGGCTTAATTGAACTCCGTATTGTGCAGACTTAACCGTTTATATTTCCCATTCCAGTGGTGATATTGGCCAAATCAAGGTACACGGGAAGAAACCTAGTCATGTTCAACGACTACACGTATTATTGTAAGAAGCAGAACAAACGAAACAATCAGTACCATTGGTACTGCTCAACGCACAACTGGAAAGGATGCAATGCAAAACTCAAGTTGGATGGGAATTACACGTTTCTGGGCATTGATAATGCCCACACTCATCCTCCGGCGAGGTATTTAATACGTGATGGGTTATATATTAAGTGTGATTAATATTTGCACATAGTCGTTATGCTACTTCAGAAGTATTTGTAAAGCCTTTCAAAATTTTAGAGGTTACTGAAATTCGTTATCAAGAGAATCTATAAATTACATAAATAAACATCCACTACCAAGTTGAAAAGCCACTACAATTGACTATTATTATTTAATTTAATCTTAGAAATATAGAAACCACGTACATTTTTAATGAGTTTTGTTATACTTGGCGCTATATTGTATGCTTTCGTTTGCTGTTTTGTGGTACAAGAACACCAATGGTAAATTATTGATTTTGTGTTTTAACGGATTAGATTCGTTTTAATTTTTAATGTTGCATATACCCATTTCTTTATATTTTTCACAGCTTTATTTGACAGGGAGTATAGTTTTATAGCAATAATAATTTGTATTGATACATCACAAAAATCTCTATACATCACAAAAAACACTTGTATGTAGGTACGTTTTTATTTAGTTTAATTTAAAACTAAAAAGTAGCATCTTCTGCACCGATTTGTCTTTATACACCAGGAAACAAAAAATACTGACTCAATTATATTTATATTTAAAAATAATAACAGTTGTCGATAAAACCATAAAGATTCGTTTTATCCATAAACTGTTAACAATCTTTCACAATCATTGTACATAAGTGAGTAAGTATAGATGTTTGCCGAAATCTAAAGATATACATCAGTAATTATTTTAGATATAATTGCACACAGCAAGTTATCTTTCAAAAATAGGCAATATATTGCTACATCAATCTTCCATTCTGCTCCAAAAGTCCTAGGTTCGAGTCCCAACTTATCTGAGTGATAAGCACAACTCTTTTCTCGATTCATAATTTTTATATACTTATTTTTGTTCATCAAAATCCATAGAAGAAGCTGTTTATTTTGAACTAAATAATTGCTTGAGATTATAAAAAGTTATGCGATACGCGGCTACACTATTTGAGCACATACTTTTTTTTTTACTGCTAGTTCTTATAACCAATGAACAGAGATAACGTGTACCGTAAAGCCATTAATTCTCCGAATGATATCAGTAGTAGAAAGTCAGGATTTATATGTACTGCGTATAAACACCATAATTCATACTGTGAATAAAATCCGTACATATGTATTTGTTTTATAATATTGTTATTTGTTGCATTTTATTTGTTTGTTATTATCCTTATGATCAGATTTTTCCTGGAATCATAACTCATTGTCTCATTTTAAAACTCGTGGATACTTTGTTAGACAATACATATAGCTTCTCAATGCTAATTAAGGACGAGACACAACATGCACGGCGCCCTAACAAGAATTAAATTTTGTAAAATTTACAATTAGAAAGAAAGAAAGAAAAAGATTTATTAGCCTTAAACAACAACATTATAAGTCGCGGCACGAAACTCTAGCGCTGACCGTTATTGCGCAGAAGTAAAAATTAAGATGTCTTGGGGGGAAACGAGGTGCGCGGGCGGGCGTGCGTTGCGACGATTGGCTCCCGTACTCATGCGCAGCTATCCTCTTCGCGTTTTCTTCAACGTTAGTTACATGCCGCGACCTGTACATAATAGTGAAACAAAAACAATAACAGTTTTTTTTTATTATTATTAAAATAGTTTATTATCACACAAGTTTTGTAATATTTTATTAATAAAAGCCAACTTGCTTTGTGTTGATCCATTCCGTTCTCCCATTCCACTTCTGACCCTAATGAGGAATTTCCCTGATAACATTGAATTTTATTTGTCGACAGTGATGTACAAACGTGGCGCTAAAGTTTATGCATAGGAATTATGCTCGGACTTTTTGCTAACTACTTCTTATTACATTATCATGAATGGATGACTAATGACAGCAATTTATTTACATTTTCAGATTATCTACAGGTCCAGTTACACGAAAGCAGCTCGAAGAGACGAATGTGGAACCAAGAAAACATGGTCAACGCTATAAAGGACTTAAGAGCAGGCAGAATGGGCTTGAAAAAAGCGGTGCAAGTATATTCCGTGCCGAAAACTACTCTAAGGCGGTTCGTACACAGCAATTACACGGCGGAGGAAGCTGTAAAGATCTGTATGTCACGGAAACTTATGACCGGCAACCACCGAAAACGAAACACAAATTTGAGTCCACCTCATGGTTATGGTTCGTTTTAGGGGAGGGGGGGGGGCATGGGTGGACTATACCTACCCCGTAGTGGGTAACTAAATCTAGGTCTGTACCTAGATTGAAGTAGACACCGCATGTACTTCAAATTGCGTGTCAAATTTTGACTACATCTATGTCTGTGATGCCTACACTCAAATTCTAGTGTGAATGACAAATTAATTTCTGAATTCATGCAGGGTCAACTGTCCCTTGTTCCCTGTCCCCTTAAAAAAAATCCCTAGCTACGCTAATACAAAGAACTTAAGAAATCAAAGCTTATACCAAATTTTCAATTTAAACGGTATTTGCAAACGCGTATTCAAATATAGGTATTCGAGTATGATCGATAAATTGAGGCATCAGATAATAGCATTTAGTACAATGTACTGCATAAAACTATGTTTATAACACTCACCTTTTTCGTCGATTGTGCATCGGGTTTTGTTAATTGTGAATAAATTATGGCATAATAATAATAATTAGCATCATTTGTACTTTTATCGAGGTGGTTAAGTCGGAATCGCGCAAGAAGGTTCCGTGCCATTATCTGTACAAAATCAGACACTATATTTTAATATCGACCAATCAACGGCAAAACATCACATCAGTTGCATAGGAATATTTAAGGGGGGCCTACAAATATTAATTTTATTTTAATTACTGTGAACTTCCTATAGGTTTTCCTTAAATTTACAAGCAAAGAGCATTTTTTAATTTTTTTTAGACAATGTAGTTACGGAGATAATGTTGTACAGGTCAATTTTCATTTATTTTCTTAAAATATTTAAGAAAATAAAGTTCCTCAAAGTTTTTATTTAACATTCATAAAAAAATAGGTGTATCGTTTGATATAGGTATAAAAGGGTTCATTTAGTTTAATATTTAATTTCCTTTCCCTAAAGCAACTTCCATATTCCGAATTTATATAGTCATAGATATACATGTACGTACCAAATTTCAACTTGATCGAAAAACAAGAAAGTCTGTTGCGATGATAGGTTGACACGAGTGTTTAATACCTAAATTATATTCAGTTGCATATACTTCTTTATCTTCACTCATACGAACAATTGAAATTATGCAAAGTAGCTAGGTAACAAAGAAGTACTTTGCAAAACTGTTATGAAATCTCGAATACTCTACTACTCTCTCTCTCTCTCTACTAAAAATTTTATTGCAAACACGGAACATTAAATTTAAACTACGAATCAACCTTATTAGGCTGAATGTGAAAAAGAGTAAAATTAGTATGATATTTCATTCTTATAGATTAAATAAAAAAATAAAACGGTTATATAATTATTAAAAAGTTATTTTATCTACACCCATGCTTTAAAACCACTATTAAAGATACTAGCTTTTGTGTTTTTTTTTTAATTTCATAATAACAATCTTTCGCTATTCCGCGCCAAGGGCTTACTCATCAGACAGCCACAATTTTTTATTTTGGATGCGTGGTATTTTGAGTTAAAAAAAAGAATACTGTCATCCACGCGCGCTTCACTACCATTACGCCGAAATTTTTCATGAATTTTAAGTTGGTTCTTAAAACGCCCTTTCCCCCCTTCTTAAATCTTTTATAAAGGATTTATATAATGGGTGTGGATCAAATCTTGTATGCAACTGTTATAATTAGGTATAAAAACACTTATGTGATACTATTATCCCACACTCTTGTTTTAATACAACACAGTTGCATAAATAACTATTACGATGCAGCTTGAAGTACTGTAATGAGTTTTATTTGTAATTTTACAATGTAGGTCCTTATAAAACCATCTTTAAATTCGTAATTGGAATATTTCGACTTGAGTGTAGATAAACATTTTTATAGTAACTTAATAACACAATCTGTAATTATGCTGTACATTTAAACTTTTGTCTGAGTTAATAGCACATACGAATAGTTATAGTTAGGAAAACTTTATGTAAATAATCACCACAAGTATGTTTGATACTAGCAATACATTTTTATGTAACCAGTTAACCTATTTTAAATAAGTTGTTCTTATTACTAATATAATTTTATTAATTATATAAAATCATCAGTTTTGTATAATTTTTACGTCATTACCATTAGGTATGATTTAATTATGGAACATTTTTGTGCACGGGCAAGAGATCTGTGTAACAATAATTCTAATAGTTTAAATTTACTTTAATATAAAAATATTGTTCTAATAAGCTGTAAAAACCATTAAACGCGGGTCACACACTCACAGCGGACCGTTAACACTACATGTACACTGGTCTGCAACGCTCTTGGTGTAACCCACGCTTACATTTAGTATAGCTACATTATTTTTTACTTATCTATATTATATAATTGTATCGATGCTGGCATGATTTTCTTAACTTAAAACTAAATTTTACATCAGTCTCTCCTTTTCATTCTGTATGGAGATTGACAAATATATAACTGTTGTGAAATTTAATTTTAGGTGTAAATCTAAAGAAAATATTAATTTTAGGTTTCAAAAAGCATGCCAGAATCGACACCACCTTATGCCTAGATAATTTTTATATTCAGTTATTTTGTTCTTAGGATGTATATAAAAAGCGCGGGCCACAACAGGCAGTTAACACTACAAACGATATCACAGTTTAGAAAATAAACTTTAAACGAAACGCACTTGGTTTCATTCCTGGTGTGACCCACGCGGGAATGTAAGATCAGTATTTTTCCTTATTAGGATAAGGTAACACTGAACAATTAGAAGGTGGTTTTATTGGCAATAAAAAGTTTTTCTTTAATTGTAACGAAATTCGAGGGCTTATTTTATTTAACAACTAGTGGGTGCCTTACCCCCCTTTTTCACTCTCTAAAAGGGTTAGAATAAAAATGATCGTATGATCTTTTCCGGGACTTCAGCTATCTCTATACCAAAGTTCATCTTAATCGATTCAGTGGTTTAAGCGTGAAGATGTAACAGACAGACACACTTTCGCATTTATAATATTAGTATGGATTCATCTTAAAGGGCCTGCGCAAAAGAAGGGCTTTTGTCCGAAGAGGACAAAAATCCTAGAATCGTGAAAAAAATGTCCGCCGGGAGCTTACCACGGACTCAACGCACACGATTTGCGAACGTGTTGTTGCCCGAAAATTTCAATATATTAGCGCACGCTATAGAAGCAAATATTTTGATATTTCGTTGTGTTGTAATTAACATGAAGTTTAAGAAAAAGTGAAAACGTTTTAATTAAGAATACTGGGCCATATTAATTGGATTCGATCGAGCGCGCAACGCTAACTTAAGTTCTCTGTGTCCGTTGCTGCGTCTAGTCTATTGTTTTCGGGGAGTCCCCCGTGCTTCTGTCCGGTCCGATCTCTCAGCATCCTCGATTATTAGGGGACTTTTTGTACGCGGTACTTTTAATCCGTCGTATGCTGATAATAATTCAAGGTTTTCATTTCAGTTCTACTTGTTCCTTTACCTTCCGGTGGTTACCTTATGCAGATCGAGAACCATTCGTTTTCTACCAACATGAAGACTACAGATGGTCGCAGCACGTGGTACTGTTCTAAGCGCATCAGCAAGAAATGCCCAGCCCGAGTGAAGATGTCAAACGGGAAAGTGTTTGCGGTCACCGGCGAACACACACACGGGGACAGAACTCATTCGACCGAAATCGTTGGTACCAGCGCTGTAAATGTTTTTTATGCTGGAAGGCAAGTTCGATAAGAGATTCGACTTAAAAAAGCGCACATAAATGGTGCAACTCCCAGGTTGATTGATATGAAGTCTTTCGAATGCATGTTTTTCTAAAAAGTACTGTAAGTGATTTACTGGAGTTAAGTTCGCTATTGTTTCTTTGGGCGCGCTGTTTGATACATAGTTAAATGTGACTATAGTTATAAAGGAGCTCGATGGCGCAAGTGGTCAGCGCGTTCGGCTGCGATCGTTGAAGTTAAGCAACTTTCGCAGTGGTCGGTCATTGGATGGGTGACCAAAAATTTACTATCTCGAGCTCCTCCGTGCTTCGGAAGGCACGTTAAGCCGTTGGTCCCGGCTGCATCTGCAGTCGTTAGCACCCCACATTCTCACTGATAATTTTACTCCAAAACGAGTAAAAATAACGCGTGAACCGCAAAACTCACAACTCGAAGGCTCGTTCGTAGGACGCGACGCGTTGATTTTTATTCGCTTTAGAGCAAAACTATCGGGGAATGGCTCAATTACACTTGTTCGTTAGCCCGTATTCGGGTGTACGAATGACATTTTAGTGAATGTAGGTTTCAGTAAATTAAACTCTTGATGGTCAGTTAAGGAATGTCTTTTATTCGAGAAAGCATCGTATATATATATATATATTTAACATTAATTAATTGACAATAAATTGGGTAGGTACATAATAATTAATTTGAGTGATGTGCGAGTGGGAGAGGTAGGTTTGCGTCTTTCGCTTGCACCCGGCGCGAGGAATGCGGCGCGCGGGGATGCATATTTCTATACAAATATATTAAATGTTCAGCATTTGTATTCTATTCTATACCCTAGTATCCCACAACACAAGCCTTACAGCGCTTACTTTGGGGCTAGGCTAATTGGTGTTGTTAAATATATATATCTATATTAATATGATGCGTGCGCGTCGCTCAACAAAACCGCCGTCCGGGGCGGCGCTCGCCCATTTCGTCGGGCGACACTTAATTTTCACGCATTCGGGCACCCGAAGCAATATTTACACTGGAAGATGGGCAACCCGGTGACGCTGTTAAGGTCATTTGCGACCAGCAACATACACACACAAAAAGAAGGAAAATGGTGTCGGGTAACCAAAATGAAAACTACCCGAATAAGGGCGTACTCGATCCATTCATTAACACTTAGTCACGGTAATATTATCTGTCATTACCGTGACTTAGTCGTTTACTTGAATTTCATTGGCACTCGTGTTCGGGCTAGCGACCAAATGTAATCGCGCCATAATACCTTAGTGAGTACGGACCATTAGTTGTAGTCATTATTTTTGAATAGTTTTTGTGGTGAAGCCTGTGCCTTCGCAGCCCAAAAAGGCTAAAGTGATGATTATTTTTAAATAATTATTAATATGTAATAAATATTGAATTCCTACTAACTTCGGATGACTTCCACTGCTAATCGTTTGTTATTTAAAGTGCGAACACCGTGAAAGTTGATAAATAAAAAGTGTAAAATGTTAACTTAATAACAGTTTTGGTGACAACTGTAGAATTAAGTATTTAATAACAACGAGTCAAAGCTAAGTGATAAATAAAAAATATGATTTTTAAATTAGACTTATTTTACTAGAAGACTCGAATCCGCACCCTCCGCTATCCGGGCGGATGCACTGACCATTGTGCTAGTTAGGGCCGAGGTATACCGCGAATGCACTGACCATTATGCTAGTTAGGGCCGAGGTATACCGTGAATGCACTTGACCATTATGCTAGTTAGGGCCGAAGTATGCCGCAAATGCACTGACCATTATGCTACCGTGACCCTTAATTTTTATTAAGATTTAAACATCTGCTAAAAAAATAAAAATAAACTAAAATTAACTAAGACTTATTTATTTGACAGTTATGTATATTATGTAATTCGTTACTGGTGCCGATTCTAGTATGCTTCTCTAAATCTAAACTTAAATATGATAACAGTGTATCTTTGTTATTTTCTATACAGAATGAAAAGGTA
The DNA here is from genome assembly GCA_902850365.2 of Chilo suppressalis. NCBI lineage: Eukaryota > Metazoa > Arthropoda > Insecta > Lepidoptera > Crambidae > Chilo > Chilo suppressalis. The sequence continues at coordinate 6,095,866 of OU963906.1, read as the reverse complement.
AGACTGATATTAAATTTGGTTTTGAGATGCCAGAATCGATACCACAATGAAAAAAAAAAATTAAAATGTCCAGTTAGACTTTCCCACGGATGTGCATTGAAATGATTGTCACCTGTTTCTGAATTAATAAACAGTAATTACTTTCAGATTTCACGATTATGGCGCTACCCAGAGGTGGATATTTACTAGGGATCGGTAACTACACTTACTCTACCAACTACAGGAACATTGATGGAAGAACCAGCTGGTACTGCTCAAAAAGAAAGAGGAAAAAATGCCGAGCCTCAGTCAAAATGTTCAATAAGGAATCGATATTCATGTTAGGGACACACGTATGCATCGATAAGTGAGCTTAAAATTTGCGTCATATGTAGGTACTCTGTGTATGAGTTACTAAATAGGGTATTTGACAAGTTTTAGAAAACGATCTCACGTTATTGAATAATGTTTATGGAGTCCGTAAAAAGTAGATTCATCATTCATTCTGTTGTGTATTACAGTAAAAATAACCAAATCAAAAACTCCATTTTCAAGTTGCCGCGAAAACGATTTTCTGGGCAATATGACGTCTTACTAGTGTGTGACGTCACACGACTGTAATTAGAACGTCAAACGATACAATGTAATGTCACTTTAATCGGAAGTTTATTTTCGTGTGACGTCATTTTTGGCTATGCCAATCCCAAGCGTTTTGGGTCACGTGACAATAGATAAGAAAACTATTATCTTGTTTGTAGGTTTTTAGAAAAATTATGAATATTTTTTTGTAAAAATAGTAAAAACCCCTGCCAATATTCATTCTAAACACAGATGCTAACAATTAACACTTTATTTTTAATACTGTCAAATACCCTATTCTACCATATGCCCAAGAATACCTTTCATTTGTACAGTTCTGATTAAATGACAGATTTAAAGGTACAAACTGTCTGAAAGGGATTGGTAAACCTTAAAGCTATTTATCCTAGTTCATTATAAAGTCATATAATAAAATCTTCCCATATTTACTTAATGTAATTATTTTCCCATTTATAGGGTTCTGTAGTCCTGACAAAGAACCCTTATAGTTTTGTCATGGCCGTCTGTCCGTCCACGGTTTTGCTTAGAGACTATTAGTACTAGAGAGCTGTAATTTTGTGGAGGTATGTGTATATCGATCGCGCTGACAAAATTACAGAATAAAATTTTGAAAAATATTTTTTTAGGGTCCTACATTTAACCTAGGGATGGGTTTTTTTTTCATCATCCCCCACCCGCCACCACCCCGTCGTATGGGATATCTTTGAATAGGTCCTTTAAAATAACTTAGGGGTTCCCAAAAACCTTTTTGATTTAGGAATCCGTTTGCGAAATATAGAACTTTAAAGGGCTAATTTTTGTTCGAGTTGCCCCCCCCCCCCTCTAAAAGTTAATATATTTGCTTGATAATAGTGCTTTTCATGAACTTTTAAGGAAAATTATAACGGTTAAGATAGATTTGTTACTTGAAGAATGATAGTCGTTCAACTTTGGTTAATGAAAATTTCTTACCTATTGAAAATTCCTTAGAAGAAAACATTAATAGTGACTTAGATGAAGTTATTGTAGCGTAAAACCTTGCATTGCAACAAAATAACGATTTAAAACCAGCAATAGAATATCAATAGTTCCAGCTAAAAAATATGTCCAATAACGAGTGGTAGTGGTACAAATTTTTTTTCGGACGATTCAAAAGAGTTGTATTATACACATCTAATTTAAATAAGGATGTATTGATTTCTGTTTTCTGAATAAAGTTTCACAAAGACCAAATACTATACTAATAATTATATGAGGAATGACGCTCGGGTGTGAGCGCTGATTGGGTGGATTGTTTGATGTCGCGTCGTTTGATTGGCTATTGTCTATTAGGTGGTAGAGCACAGTGGGGGAGCCGACGACATCGATTCCCGTACAAACGATCTAAGGGCACCATTCTAACCTCTATGTGTTCTGTGGTTATGTCAGACTATTATTAACTAAAACACATCTGTAGTTCATGCTTATGGTCAGAAGGGCCTTACAAGCTTCATCTTAAGCGATCACCCCCTGAGAGGGGGATGATGCGGCGCTGCGTTAAGTTTAAACTATAACATAGTTTAAAATAACGCGTAATGCATTAATGAACTCGTAACGGATGGGGTCTTCTTGCTTAACATCCTTCAAAGTCTGTAAGCACTGACCTTCTTTAATCTCCTATTGAAACAATAGAATTATTTATTATTCACTGTACTCACTGTTCTTTCCTCTTGCAGTTGAATTTTTACCTACTAGAAAAGGGAATTATAGATTGAAATATAATGATTACACATTTTGGTGTCGAAAGTATGAAATTCAAAGTTCGAAATCCGGCCGCTGGTATTGTTCTAAGAAAAAGAGTAAAAATTGCCCTGTGGTCGTACAGACCATGGGTTGGGATGTCGCTGCCGTGTTTGGAGAACATAATCATAGTGTAATAGTGTAAACATCAGGTAAAACTTGACCTAAAGATCAAAGAAACAATATTTTGACGACCTCCGTGGCCGAGTGGTTTCAAGGTGTTGCATCCCGGCGAGGGCAGATGGTTGTCTGATAAATACGAGCATTTGTACTCCAGTCATGGATGAATAATGAATGTAAATAAATGAATAAATATTTCCAACACTCACACCAATTAGCCTAGCCCCAAAGTAAGCACTGTAGGCTTGTATTATGGGATACTAGGTTAACGGTTAGAATACATATATAAGTATATTCATATAGAAAATGAAATGAATATAGATCATTGTATGTATTCTATTCGTTACCCTAGTATCCCATAACACAAGCCTACAGTGCTTACTTTGGGGCTAGGCTAATGAGGGCTACCGTTTTTTGCCTCACCAGATGGCGCCACTGTTGAGTGAGGTCCTAAATTGTAACTTTTAAAGTTTATTAATACGCACATAAAATCAAAGGTTACATTTAGATCGTAGTTTAACACAAAAGAACCATATCCTAAACATAATAGGCCATGCCACAGTGACGCGCAGTTCCGTTTTATAACTGACATTCATTGCCACATAACTCATATTTGCCATAATTAAGCCGAATTGTTACCAATTATTCACAACATTATTTTAATTAGAAATAAACCCGCGTAGTCAACCAACAAGCAATAACATTTGACATTTCGGAGACCTCACGCTACACAAGCGCCTCTAGCGGCGGATTCATACGCGATAGCCCTCATTGGTGTGAGTGTTGGAAATATTTATTTATTATTTATAGTAGTGGAGGAGCCCAAGTGGGAATTTTGAGATTTACTCGAGCACGGCAGAATAATATAAGGGGTTGTACCTTGCACTTTGTGAAGTACTCCCACCATACCTATGTGGGCTGATGGTCTAGTCCTAGAGCAACAAAAAAATGTTTCAATAATCGGTTATGATTTTTGCTCGCGTCCAAATCATCAGCGTTTTGAATAATACTGGAGGGTATAAAACATTTTCCTTACCATTTTTTTTGCTTAGGTAAGATTGAAAGTATTATTATTAATAATAGTAATGCTTTAAGAAATATTTTTATTGAATTTTTAAACGTGTATAATATGTGTAAAAATACAATTTTATTTGATGTTTTTTTTTTGGAGAAATCTGATCTCTTCTTTCAAGTACACTTTTCAACAATAAATTAAACAAAAAACAAATGTAGTGATAGATAAATATTTACAAGTTCTTGTTACAAATGTTATGGCAAGAAACACTGAATAAACAGAATTCAAAATAGAAGTTCTCTATTAATTTGATTATCCTAACCAGTTCAAATTATTAATACATTTATCTCAAGAAAATACTAGTTAAATTCCAGGCAGCAGGCGGGACTCGAACTCGCACTCTCCGCTATCCGGGCGGATGCACTGACCATTATGCTACCACGGCCCTAATGGCCGTGTCGAATTTTCTCTAGTATTTCTTAGGCTGCAAGACAATTGTGAGTTACCTACAACGCGTAGTGATGGCAATGCCTTAATTAAACATATAGCAGTTCAATGCAATGCAATAACAAGTAAAAAATGTAACTATTAATATATTGTTCAAGATGTTAATGCTGTCAAGGAGGTTATTCAAAATCCATATTATTTATTATTCAATAAAATCGTTACAAAATAAAGGCTGACTTGGACTAAAGTTCTTAATTCAAATAAAGGCTGACTCGTGTTTAAGACTGCATTTCATCTTTGTCAATTGTAAAAAAGTCGAGTTGAGATAAAAATAAGCTTAGAAATTGAATTAAGAACTTTGGTGCAAGTGGACCTAAAAACTTTTACTGTCTGAGCCAAAAGATTTTTAACGTCCTCGAAGGAAGAGAAAACATGCAAATATTTCCTTTCTGTTTAAGGAATAAATAACTGATAATTTGAAAATAACATCGTGTATTCCGATGACTTAATTGTTTTGTTACAGTGGATTTCATCCCAACGGGAAGAGGCAATTTCAAGTTACACTTCGCTGGCCATACATACTGGTGCGATAGATACAATTTTGTCACAGGGAAACCATGCCGCTGGTATTGTTCAAAGAAGAAAAGCAAAAAATGCCCCATCTCTGTCCAAACCCTGAATTCCTCAGTGATAGCTGTTCATGGAAACCATAACCACCCCTAAATTAAATAATAGTTTTAATAACGACACCACTCTATTTAAATCATATATCATAACCAAGTATGTTCATCATGAACACAATAAAAACAAAAATCATGAACATACTTGGTAGAGTCTGTGCAGAAAGAGAATGGGATTTAGATTGGAGGGCGCTGTAGTGCTTTTCTACCGTATTTGTAAGGTTTTACCCCTTTTAGACATGATTAAATACAAAAAACCGCAGTAAATCACAACAAAAAACAAATCCGTATCATTACAAAACTTTGACGTTTTACGAATTGCTGGGTTTGATTGCCAAATAAAAATCTTAATGATAGTTCCGTTTTTCGCCACGCCCATTCTCTTTCCGCACAGACTCTTATATATATACCTATTATAGTGCTTCACATGGCAATTCGTGTTTGCCACTTGTCATTTTGACAACAGTGTGTCATGACTAGGGTTACAAACTTTTCGTTCTATCAAATATTGTATTTTCGACCCCCAAAAATATAGTAGATGGCAAAAAGATAGAAAAAAAATTAGTATGTGGTTAAAATATCTACTTTATTTTTAAAATGAATATATTTTTGCTCTTCCATGCCTTAATATTTTTATTTATTTCTAAGAACGATTTGACTGGAAAAAATCTGCTTTAAGCGAAATATAGTAATTTCGCCTACTATATATTTTTTTTTAGAAATATAGTATTTGATACCCTTATATAGTAGGATACTATATTATATAGTAGGGTTCGCAACCCTAGTCATGACCCTCAACTGTGTTATCAAAATGGCCGTCAAACCCTTTTGGTTCCCGCCACAGGTTCCCGCACTTCACAAAAACTAAACTAAATATCTATAATTTTTATTATTTTAAAGCATGTAACTGCTTGATATTTAAATCTAAAGAAAATATAACTAGAAAAAATTCCACGCGGACCAGGCAGCAGACGGGACTGTCTGCGTCCCGTCCCGTCTGCTGCCTGGTCCGCGTGGAATTTTTTCTAGTTATATTTTCTTTAAACTAAATATCTCCCTATTCCATCCATAGAGAAGGCCTGTACCCCAACAGTGGGGACATTAATAGGCTGATGATGGTGATAGTGATATCTAAATATTGTACCGTGTATGCGGGGCAGAAATCCGCCACTCAGACAGGTTATTTTTGACATTGACAGAAATATGCCATTTACACAGACCACACAAGAATGAAAAGGAAGGCCAAGCCAATACGATCACATAGCCAATACGAATAGTCATGTTAAGTACTTGCATGGAAACTATTGTTATACAAATAAAAGTAAAAAATATCATTGAGACATGGCATTCTAAACTTGTGATTTCTTATAGTACAGTTTTTACAAAACACTCCCTAATTAATTCTTAATAGGTAACTATTTAACATTTGTCAATAATATGAATAGAGCTTAGTTTTGTTAGTAATGAAAAATATAAAATTTGTTTAAACGAAAATAATTTATAAATTAAAACGAAAACAATAAACGTGATCAAAATGATAAGTGATTTTAATAACCCTCCTAATGTCAATTCTTTTACTAATGGTCGCCTTTTGGTCGAAGTTACACCTTATTAATTATTCTGGCAAAGAAAATATTTTTTCCACAATAATAACCGAAAGTTACTCCTATAATCTTAGGTGAAAGTGCTTGTTTTGTATGTAGTTGAGTGGTATTGTGCTTGTTCTTAATTTTGCTAAGTGGTTCTGTGTTATTGTATTGAGCTCTTTGTTTCTTCCAGCACAATTTAAAGTGTCTGCAAGCGGCAACAGTGTATTAATATATAAAGGCAGCACTTTCTTCTGCGTCCATCGGAGACCCCAAAACGGTGTATTTCGATGGTACTGCTGTAAAAGACCTGGGATGAAATGCCCGATGACTGTGACAACTGTAGATGACAAAATTATAGCCATACTAGGAGAACATAATCATTTTACTTATGTCTGAATACTATGTCTGGAATGTTTATAATATCGCGTAAGCCTCATATTACAGAACAAAAGGCAGATGGAACGCACAGTTAACGTAATGCTTGCCACCGAAGAAAATAATAAGTCTAAAGTATATGCTTTTTTTTTGTCTTTTTGAACAGATTTTACGATGTATAAACTAGGACGGAGGGAGCTCGATGGCGTGTTCGGCTGCGATCGTTGAAGCAACTTTCGCAGTGGTTGGTCAATGGATGGGTGACCAAAAATCTTCTATCTCCAGTTCCTCCGTGCTTCGGAAGGCATGTTAAGACGTTGGTCCCGGCTGCATCTGCAGTCGTTAGCACCCGCCAATCCGCACTGGGCCCGCGTGGTGGGTCATGGCTAGTGTTGCCAGGTATCCCGATTTGCGCGGGACGACCCGATTTTCAGGGGTCTGGGGACGCGTTCCGATTTGTACCTGATCGGGAAGCTAAATTTCCCGATTTATCAAAAAATTAAAAAAAAAACCAGACTACAAAAAACAAGTGGTTTTTACCACTTGTTTTTTGTTTTACTGTCCCGATCTGCAACACTAAATACCGATTTTTTTTTCGTCATGTACCGATTTAAAACAAATCGGACTTGCAACACTAGTCATGGCCCAATCTCCATATTCCATCCATAGGGAAGGCCTGAAAACCCCAGCGGTGAGAACATTAATAGTCTGATGATGATGATAAACTGCGCGGCACAGTTTTGATAAAAACTTAATATTCACAATACGATTCGTTGTGGTGAACTCACGCTAATCGATAGGCGCTTTTGGTTTCGTATTTGCTTTGGTGCCACGAATTGCGTGTTCCGTGCGTTCCATCTGCCTTTTCTTCCGTAATCTGTGGCGTAAGCGATCTTGTTTTTATATAAGAACCGGGCGTTTCAATTAGCATTTCTAAGTGCTTAGCCATACAAAATACTCATTTGATATAGGATCTAACTGCTAGAAATATACCCTTAGTGTTTTTGTGATTTATTGCTTTAACTTATAAATGTGAATGACAAATATATCAACCAATGATTTGTACAATATAACCAGCGTTGCCAGATTGTTTTTTGGCAAGTCGGGATTTAGGAACTTTTTGAGTGAAAAAAGTGGAATTCTTTCAACGAAAGCGCGACACAGTACAAAAAACGTATATAATCAAAAGTTTTTGAATATATATCTTTTTATTTGAGTTCAAATCACGTTTACGTGACAATAGGTACTAGTAAAAATATCCATAGAAACTGTATTTTAATAAAAATATGATATTTAATCAGATTTATCATATCGTTAAATAGTTGAGTCTTTGTTTGAGAGTTCTTCATTACGCGCCGGGCAGGTGTCCAGTTCACACTTGTCTGTGCCAACCGCCGCGCTTTCTCTGTACGGTTGAGTTATTCACGAAAAGCGGGACTGAGCCTATCTATTTAATATTGATTTAAAAATCGGGACGTCTGGCAACGCTGAATATGACCTTGCCAACTATATTAAATACCCTAGATACACCACGAGCGCTCAAAATGTGTCCCAATCAAGAAGTGCTTGAACTCCACTCAAGCACTTCTGAGTTCACAGTCACGCGCGGACCGTTACAAACTCAAGATGCCACAGAGCTTCACGAAAAAATGCGAAAATAATACTTAGAGTTCAAAAAGTGCCGTTTTTTCGACTGGTCAATGTTTGTTAATATAACGCATTTGAAGTAAATTTTGATGTAATGCTTACTTTAAACTGATTTAATATAAAATATTTGTGATATTCAAATGCATGGTCGGTTATACGTCGCCATATAGCCGTCTCTTTTCCTCGCGGTCAGTGCCTGCTATATTGCTAACAGCGCGTTCAGAATTGCGCGTAGAGTCAAAGAACTAGAATGTTATGCGGAAGAATTTAGGCCTATTCTTCCGCATAATATAGCAATAAGTCGTAAAATTTTTTTTCGAAAATTTCGAACTGTCAGAAGTCCTTAACGCATGCGTTTTATTTAAGACCTTATACAGTATGTATTAAAGGTTACTTTCAATATTTAAATAATGCCTTATATTGATTTTGACTACGCGATCATCTTACGGAGCTCCGTGGATTCTTCAATGTACCTTTTGGACAGGTTTCGGGCACGATTTTGTTCGTGTTGGTGTATCTAGGGTATTTAATATCGTTGGACCTTGCATTATAAGAACCGGAAGTTTTTATACCGCTTTATATGAACGGATTGTAAAAATAAAAGTGGAAAAATAAGCTTGGATTGGTTTCTCCAAGTTTTGTCTCTGTTTACTGAATTACAAATGGCATTTCAGTGATATGAAAAAAATACGGCGTAACTAGTCTAAGCTCATTGATTAATAAGTATTATTAGGTATCTTAAATATTTATTAGAAATTGTGGGTTACTTACAATGCGAAGAGATGGTGCTGCCTAAGAAATTCGACACGGCCATTAGGGTCGCGGTAGCTTAGTTGGAAGTGCATCCGCCCGGATAGCGGACGGTGCGGGTTTGAGTCCCGTCTGCTGCCTGGACTGCGTGAAATTTTTTCTAGTAAAATTTTCTTTAGATTTTAACGTCTAGCTGTTAAATGCTTAAAATAAATATAACAAACTGAAATATTTATCTTAAATATTAATGTATTTGAACAAATATACTTTATCCTTCTTGATAATAAACGAAGAATAACCTAAGACTACATACGCCGTGTTTTGCTCAAATGCCATTTTTAATTCAATAAAGACAAAAGTTGGAGGAACTAATCTAAGCTTATCCTTCGCTTATTAATAAGGGGGTGTAAGTTCTTAGTCATAAAAAATACGCTTATCAATTGATAGGATATAATTGCTAGAAATATTAATATTGTAATACCATAAAAAAGGAATTTGAAGAGAATAAGCAGACAATGATAGCCAAATAATATGCGGGTTACATTTTATATTAATATCCAGTTTTATATATTTATATACCTAATAAAATTGGACTTTAAGTATTGTGTATTTATTATTCCGAGTTTCTGCGTTCGGTAAAAACTATTGATATGCGAAGGATACAAAGTTTCTGGACGAGTTATGGAAATTTATGTTATTTATGGGATAGCTACTATTTACCTTGTTTTAATGAGTCTCGCGACTTAATCACGGAGCAACTGAACTGAAATTGCGGGTAGAATGTCTACCCTCCGACGAAATCATTTATTCAGTTGGATACCCCATAATTGAGTCGTTAGATGGCTGCTACTTAGGATGAGATGCAAGAGATCTTAAGGGCAGACCTGGCTAATCTCTAGGCCATGCAGAGCCGGTGGGACCAAATAACGATTGTAAAAAAAAATAATCGCAGACTCGGACCGTAATTGTACCTGGCCTAGGGACTAGATTACGATGGTAGGAAATGTTGTTAATGGAAGACTGGGACCTTAAACGAAAGTCAAAGTCTTGGTGAATTGTTTCATAGGAATTCACTTCAGATTAACCCTAACAAGCTCTAGTAAACATATAGTCAAAATAGAATGGTGACAAGTAAATAAATTAAATAAGCACGATATTAAAACCAAAATATAAGAGTAGCTACTAATGAGCAGAATATACAGGGTTAATTTTAAAACACCAACAACCTCTTTGGGGGTGATTCTACCCATCAACAGGAACAACTTTTATTATGGGACAAACGCTGAAATCGCGAAAAAAAATCTGCTGTTTTATACAAAAGTGCATCAGCTAATCGACCGAAATGTATGAAACAGCTGATTTTTTCTTCACGAATTCAGAGTTAGTCTCATAATAAAAGTTGTTCCTGTTGATGGATAGAATCACCCCCTAAGAGGTTGTTGGTGTTTTAAAATTAACCATGTATATGTACCTATATATATTCTGCACATTTACTCACTTTAAAATATAAATCAAATAATTACAACACAGATGTAATTGAGTGAAAGTCAGTAGATTGGCTTATAACAATATATAACAAACTTTCATTTGACTTCAAACTATAAAAAATAAACATGTGTAGAGCAAGGAAACTTTGTATTGCTTTAACTCGGTAATTTACTCTTTCAGCTGTATTCACTTTTGATATGTTAACCTCGAGCACTGGAAAAGAACGGATGCTGTACAAAGCGAACAAGTATTATAAGATTAAGGAGGGTGAAGATCGAGTCAGATGGAGGTGCACCAAGAGAGGGTGCACAGCTTACTTTTACTTAGTAGGTGGCATCGTGAGACGAATGCGAGAGAACCACGACCATACATAATAATGGTATGCCATATGTACAGATGAAGGAACTTCAACATTATAGGCACGACGTGATGTGATCGGTTTTTTAATAGTTTTTTGGAGGATAGCAAGATATGAGTTTCGTAGCAACATTAAATCTCTATTCTAGGACGCTGTTTTATAGTAAGATATTTAATGACGTATAATATATAGACAGGTTATACGCTAACATATTTCATTTTAAAAAGGCACAACTGGTCCCTGCCCCAACTCTCCTTAGCAACACCCGCCGATAGAGCGTACTGAAGTAGTCTCTTTTACTCTCATGCATAAAGCAGATTACATCTCGCTCTTCAGCCTCCACATGTCAACGGTGTCAGCAACTGTCAAAATAAGTAATCACTAAATATTTTTACATTCATTTCTTTAAAACTGTACTACGAATGAAATGACACGTTTTCTTGTCTCTAATAGTTCCCGTGTAATTTACTTATCGTTAAATTTACTGTTATTTGTAAAAACATGACACACATAGAGCTTTTTGTATGGAAAAACGTAAAATATTTACACGTTGTAGCGAAGTATGGCCGCGACGAGAGAGCGTGCCCGACTGAATGCAAAACGGGAAATTACCTGACTTTTGTCTTGCCAAATTAGAAGCGTGTATGAATTATAACTATAAAACATTGTACAAGACATCATTATAGATGATCCAAATTTTAGTTGAGTCCATTCGCCATCGTACTTTTTATTGTCAAAAGAGATCCATTAAAGTTCTTCGTCCATTTATATCTGGTTTTCTTTATCTACTTTCCTAGTAAAATTGTCCTACGTTTAACTTAAGTTTTGTTATGTCAACATAGAATCGAATTCAGTAGATATACTGTGTATGTATAAAATCTACGTAAATATCCTCCGTTTTAGTGGATTTATTCATAATTCATGTTCTAATATTTTATTTCTGTCAAGGGATCTAAGAACTGACAAAAAAAGCAAGAGAATGTTGTCGGTTGATGCTTGATTTCATAAGTTCCATGATGCACTTACGATCATAAAGTCGGCATTGATTTCGTATTCTGGGGTATGCGACTGTATTTTCTTCCGATAAGGTAGTGTATATTGGATTAAATGCCATGTGTGAGATGAGCTTCCCGTTTACAGCTGACAACACATTATGTCTTACCATGGTTGTAAATTTCTTACATGTTATGGTATATGATTTGTGAAAGTTTCGTAAACCCAAGTCAACAGCCAGTGTATCTAGAAAGAAGATACAAATTATCCATACTTTTTTCTTTTCCTTTCTTTTGTACTCTTTAACTCCCATCTTGCTTCCTTCTGTCTATGTACCCTCCTCTATTCATTCCTTTGTATTAACAAACTCAATGGATCTCCCACAGCGGTAACACGAGGCCACCTCGGGGACTCATGGGGTTGCGTACCCATTGGTAAATAATAATAATACATATGCAACAAATACATAATAAAAAAAACATTGTATGAAAAGCTTGTTTAATTAAATGTCATATTTCATTTCAGCGGAAGTGATCATAACGAAGAGAGGCTTCAAGTTTTTGTTAGTCAATGGATACACTTACTGTAGGAATTTTGTGTCGGAAAATAAAATAAGATGGCGTTGCTCTAACAGAAAGTGTTCCGCCAGAGTTCATACGGTGGAAGGAAAGGTGACAGTCCTTATGGAAAACCACAATCACCCACAGAAACGCAGGTTCCTTGAAATATAGAAGCCGCAAAAGAAGATAGCTTTAAGATAAATTAACTGTTGTTCTTGTACATAGTACAAAATTATACTTACAGTTTTTAAAACTTTAGATTTGTTTTTATTTTTCAAAAAATTTAGTTGGCGGGCGCTCGGACTGAGCGAACCTGCTCTCTGGTTATTTAGTTTCTTCATTAGATTTTTCATAAATTATACATATAGGCTACTTTCGTTATTCTGTAAAAATAATAATTACGCAACTAATTTTTAAGAATTATATAGCTACATTGTCACAGATTTTACGTGAATATTTTTTTATACGAGTCTTTAAAAAATAACCTACTGCACCCGATGCTAAGTGTCAAGTCGCGAAGATAGATGATACGGCAGAAAATGTGCCGCTCCTCACTTTGCAGGTCTGAAGCCAATCCCCTACACGGCAGAGCGCTGGAACTCTACTCACCAGCAGAAATACAAAATACACCACCAAAATGTAGTGTTATTTTACTGTGGTGTAGAATGCTTCCCCAGATGGGCGCTCCTAACCAAGCGGGTCCAAATCAGCTGTGCCTGTTTTAATTTATAATGATTATTCAATAAAATGTATACTCTCATTTCAGCGGAAGTGATCGTAACGAAGAGAGGCTACAAGATTTTGTTAATTAATGGATACACTTACTGTAGGAAAAATGTGTCGGAAAATAAAATTAGATGGCGCTGCTCCAACAGGAAGTGTTCCGCTAGAGTTCATACAGTGGAAGGAAATGTGACCCTCCTTATGGAAAACCACAACCATCCACAGAAAAGCAGGTTCCTTGAAATATAGTAGCCGCGAAAGAAGGTAGCATATCTATAGATATATTGACTATTGTTCTTATACATAGAAAATTACTGAAACATAATTTTTTTAAAGAGAATTTGCTTTTAATAAATTGGAATGATAAGTAAATATCCATGTCGATATATGTATTAAAAGTTATTAATTTTCTTTTTCATTTTTGTTTGTGACATAGGTAGATAACTTCTTTACTTATAGGTACGTAAATTTACTAATTTTGCGGATTATTTATTAATTACGTATAGGTTATATAAAAATCATTATTATGTTTTATTTCATAGTCAGCAAACAGAGCAGTATCGAAAACATAATATACTCCCCGACTAGGTCATTGTATAGATATATTATTTTTGTTTTTAATTATTTTTCCCGTTAAAAAGCTAGCAGATTTTTTATAATTTTTTGTTACTATTATTTGTTCGCTTTACATTCACGGGGCAGAAGTGACCCGATCTTTTAACGATATTAATCCAACACGTAGAAGCAATTTCAAGCGATATTATATGTGATAGTATACATGCTGGATCTAATCTCTGACTGCACCATACTGATATTTTCAGAGACTATCCCCAGTTTGTGTACAGGAAACTATTGGATCTACAGATATGATAATCGTAGGCTTTAAGCTACGCGAGTTGGCTTGTTTTCACAAACAGCAGGTAGACAGCGCTGTATACCACTCCACACCCAGCAGCAGAGGACGACCATTGCCATTCTCCCTTGCCATTGCGGTCATTTTAAGGAGTCTATAAGTCTTAATCTAGTCACCACTTTTCATCTATTACCAGTCTAGGAACTTTGATATTAGAAGATGTCCCAATAGTCTCCTTCTATAGTCCAGATTCCAGACCATCCAGTCCCAATACAATAGAATATTGTGTAACAGAATATTGTGTTGGAACTGGATGGGAAATCCAATGTTAATGATAATCTGAATATTCCTTTTCAGATTTGCAACCGCAATACTTATTAAGCTCTAGAGGCAGTAGAATGTTGCTAATAGGTGGCAACAAGTACCGAGTGAACAGAGCCTATGGCAACAGGGTCAGGTGGAGATGCGCGACCCACGAAAGGTTTAGCTGCAGAGCGAGGGTACACACTATTGAAGATCAAATAGTGTACTTCATGGACGAGCACACCACATACGAACTAGAATATCTCCCGACTACGTGATGTCATCTTCATCCTATCAATCGATGTCGTCAACATTCAAATGTTAAGTTTGTTATTTGCTGATAATGTTGGACTTTTTTTTGCCTTGCCCAACCTCGCTGTTGGGAAAGTTGACGGGGTTAAGCGGCGAATCATAACTGGATCCCGCAGTTACGCTTGAAGGTCGGAAGGTGAGGGGTAGAAGGTCGGCTGGCTAGCTGCTCGAACTGCGGTCCGTGGAACTAGTCAGGTGACGCTGTGAACGGAGAAGCCCAGGATCGGCTGAAACGGATGCGGGCCGGGCCGTTGGTCGGAGGCAGGTTGGTGTGACGTCAACCACGCTTGCGTGAGCTTACGTCAAAATATACCTGCACCAGCTAGTGACCCTCGGGCTGCGTCTCGAGGGTTTGTTAACAGCAAAACAACGCGGCGTTGATCATTGTCGGGGATATAATGCTTTTTTTCTCCCTGTCATCGAAAAAACGGTGAGGCTCCTCCCCTCCACCTCGCTGACTCGCTCAGCCAACCTAACCGCAAACTTTGTCTGTGCACGGTTAGGCATACATGAAATGACTGGGCTACATACAATCTATCACATGATTCGAAGCGCTATAAAAGCAACCGGAATCAAAGGCCTAACATTCTTTCCGAATCATTGGGACGCTTGATAGCGGAAATGTTTGGTCATCTATCGACCACACTGATCACTGCAGAATTGAGCTTCTAAATTTCAAATCAAAATTACTGTTAAATTATTGCATTGTTTGCCTAGCAGACTGTCATACTTCGATGCTTGAATTACCACTGTACTGTAACTAGTTGAAAGGGTTGATAAATGCAACAAACATTTTAATCTTTAAATTAATTTTGTCCCTTGCGTGGTCGATAGGGCCAACTAGTACGAGAGCCAACGACACTAAACCTAGTTTGATGACTCCCAGGTGTCTGGTTTTTTGCATTGGTGCTTCTTCATTTCGTGTAGTACTTGACTAATTGTATGTATATGTCATCTAGGAATCTTATCGGACTAGGTTTAGTGTTGTGGGCTCTTAGACAATAAGATGTGATGATAATAGTAATATTTTGAAATAATCTTGTTATATTTTTATGTTATATTTTTAAACGTTGATTCGTGAAGAGAGCTGACTTTTCATGTATGTTTTTTTATTAACGGATTTTGTTTTCTGTCATATTTATGCACTTTTTCATGAACTCTTAAAAATATACCATTACTTTGTTTACAAACTTTGTATGGCTTACATTTACCTTTATAGGAGAAACTTTTCATTTATTTGGAAAAGTGTGAAAATAATATAACGAAGTTACCTCGTGAAAAGTCTAGATCTTGTTTGTACCATTATGCATTACTTCCTTTTGTTCAGAATAACTTTTTAATAGAAACTACTAGTCTGGGTCTGGTCAGATTTTGATGCTCCTTTGTATTGAAGTTGAGGTACCTCTACATAAGTACTATAATGGTCATGGTGTTGGTTCTTGGACCACTTTCGCTCAGTCTCCTTTCAAACGGAAAATAAATCTATCCATTCTAATTTTATAAATGTGAAAGTGTGTCTGTCTGTTTGTTAACTTTTTACGCTTAAGGAAACGATATAAAAAACCCTAAAAACATTACGTGCGCTCAAAATGGGCCGCAATCAAGAAGTGCTTGAACTTCATTCAAGCACTTGGTTCAAACTTGGTCACAGAACTCTGTCAAAAAATGCGAAAATAATACTTTACACTTAGTGTCATTTTTTCGACAGCTATCTTATCCTTACAAAGCATGAACCAATATCGAATTCGTAATGAGTACGAAATGTCACTGTCAAATTTTCTATGGAAACTTGAACAGCAGAACCACAACGGACGTAACGAGAATTAAAAATCGGTTCACATTTGACGTATATCTACATCAAATTCAACTAATCAGAGTGGGTTAATTTAACGCATTTGAAAAAAAATTGCCTGCCTTGCCATTTACTTGCTATTTTGCTAACAGCGCGTTCAGAATTACGCGTAAAGAAATAAAGTTAATATTCTTCCGCCTATAGCAACAAGTTCTAAAATTTTACGAACTTACATTTCGAACGTTCGTAATTCTTTTACGCATGCGTTTAAATTGACCTTATTTGACGATGCATTATAGGTGATCTTGAATGTTTAAATAATGCCTTGTTTTCTTACTACGTGCTTACGGAGGATTGTTTGATGAAACTTTTGGACAGGTTTTGGCCACGAATTTGTTCGTGTTTTTTGTTGTATCTAGGGTATTACATATCGTTGGGTTAAGTCACTTAAACCTTTAAAATGAAATCTGGCATACAGATAGTTTGAAACCCGGGAAAGGACATGGATAGTGTGTATCCTAAAAATGACCCTTAAAGGAGATGAAAAAAGGGTGAACGTTTGTATGTGATACCATAGTTTCGTCGCAGCCGAAATCGCAGGCACCATTTGTTATTAATACTTATCAAATCGTTATTGTCCACAGGGCTTGAAGCAGTGTTCTTTTCGAACGAGAAAGGGAAGAGCATATTGCTCTTGGAGGGCTTCAGATACCGACCAAACGGTGGTGTGGGTGTAAAAACCCGCTGGAGATGCACTTCGCATTCAAGGTTTAAATGTAAAGCCACAGTTCATACTGTAAACAACTCAATTGTTTATTACATGAATCAACACACTACGTTCTGAATCCATTGGTTGGATTTGTACAATGCATTTTGAAATTTCTTGTTGACTGTTTTACCAAATTTGAACCAAATGCATGAGGAACTTCTACGCGTTGGCTTCGAGTCGGCCGCTCACCGCCTTACCGCACCGCGCTCCTAGACAGATCCTATTAGTCGCCTCTATTGGTCGACGGCACTAGTACGTGTGCCTGTGATTGGCCTGTGACAAATTTTGTAACGGTCATCGACGGCCAACTCAAAGGAAAGTAGTAGTAGTAGTAGGTTTATTTTATTTTTTTATTAATCCAGCTCAAAATATTTTGGACATACACAGGCGACATTTTGAGCAGCACCATTTTAATATAACTTAAATTACGTTCGTTTTATTCGTCTCAGTAATTAGGAAATGCAATGAAAATAATGTAATGTGATGTGATAAAAAATTTACAACTGGCATATTTGTTGACCTATCCAAAGCGTTCGATCACGTTTCGCACACAATACTAGCAAGAAAACTAGAATTTATTGGGATAAGGGGATACGCGCTTAAATGGAATATGTCGTACATTAGCAGCTGAAAAAAATATGTAGGTATAGATAACATAAAAAAAAACAAAGCTGTCGAAGCGTGTTCATCACACTATAAAGAAAACCAATGTAGTCTGCCACAAGGTAGCGTACTGGGTATTTTTTTGAAATGCTATATCGTAAAAACATTTTAAACGCTCCAGTCCATTAATGAATTGCATGCACTGATGACATATGTGTTGTGATAAGATCAAATGAAACGGGAGCAGAGCATGAATATTATATTAATAAGATTGTGGAAAAATAATCGAATGTTTTAGTCATATAGAATAACAAAAGATAAAGATTGAAATTGGCAAACGCACATAGACAACGTTTCAACATGAAGCAATAAATTTGTATTTGCTTTAAGTGTGTCAGAACGGCTAGAAACTTAAACACTGCGATTGCTGCCTACCACGCTTATTTGGGGTCCCTATTGGGGTACGGGTTACTTATATGGGGTAATACATCTTACACTAAAATAGCTTTTATGGCTCAAAAAAATGCGTAAGAGTAATAATATGGTGTTTCGCTATTGACAACCTTCCGTCCATTATATGGCCAATATGCTGACTCTAACATCGCTCTATATATTTGACGTGTGTGTATTTGTTAAGATACATCAGCTTTTCTTTAGATGGGCGTGTGATTTTTATCCAAGAAGCAATAGAGATACACATAGGTTAGTGATACAGATAGCCCCAAAAACAATTCAGTCTAACAAAAGTTGTCTGCTTTTCTGTAAAATTTTCTATAGTAAAATACCAAAAGAATTTGGAACTTTAAATATCATACTCTTTAAAAAACAGTTGCGTAAATGGTTATTATCACATACATTTTATAATCTAAAAGAGATTTTGATATGAAACGGACATAGAACCTTATCAATTTACTCTTAAGGTAGGTGAAAGATTTGTAATTTTTGCATGCTTACAAATTGTAGCTAAACATGAGGCCGTGTTTATTGTAACACCTTGTATATTTACAAGCAAATTAAAGACATTATTATTATTAAAGGTGGCATCGAATTCTTTTGTACTCGATATTATAATTTGAGATAAAAGTAAGTCAAATAATTTGAAATATTGTATTTATTTATTATATTTTTACAATAATGTTATATACTTACTTACTTAACTTTATATTTCAGAAATTAGTCAATGTGCATTTCTCATGAATAATTAGGTACAAGGTTTTTTGAATCTTTTTCAGATAGATATATTTAAAGTATCCTAGTAACTTAAATGTTTGGAATTATTTGTGTTATATATCTAAGTAAATATAAAGACCTGCAGTGCTGTTTTTTTGATTTTTTTATTCCTAATTTTAATCTCTTAATAAAATTTGATTATACGTTATAATAAATGCGTAACTCTAACCTTCTTAATCTTCTCAATTATTTAGAGGCTTACCTGCCACAACTAACAGCATGTTTTTTACAGGACCACTGATTCTTCAAAGTGAAGACGGTAAGAAGATCCTTTTTATGGAAGGCTTTAGATTTCGTATGAGCGGCAAATCGTCGTGTAAACTCAGATGGCGGTGTACCTCTCATGCCAAGTTTGGCTGCAGAGCTACAGTGCATACACAGGAAGGCCACGTAGTATATTATATGGATAAGCACACGACGTCATACCAAATAATAGAAAGTTATCAGAAGGACGACGCCGGCTATTATCGAAATAATTAGGTACTTCAAGACACCGCTACATTTTATTCATTTATAAAAAAAACATGTTATATGTCACTTATGTTTTGCCTTGTCAGTTAAAATGTATTATAGTGGAAGTACGAGTAAGTGATGAATTGGACGTTACTTAGGTTAAAGACGTAGGTAATATAATACCTTTAATAAGTAAACTGAAATAAAAATAAGACATTTTTAGCATTTCATTTCGTTTGATCCTAGAAATAATACTAAATAAAAATGTTCACAAATGATGGAACTTGTAAGAGAGCCTCACTTAGTCCTAGGAGCCGAGCTATTTCTTGAGTGACTTATCTTAGTAAATAGACGAATTGCAAACTATTGCAGTTTAGTCTTCACTGTCAGTGACTCGCGTAAGTAGGCCTTCCATTGATTTTTGGTTAGCTTGTCATTTATGAGGGGCCTCAGCCTAAGAATAATATTTCTGTTTACAGGTGCAATATTCGTAGAAGGCGAAAGTGGGAGGAAGATTTTGATTGTAGACGGTTGCAAGTTTCGCAAATGCGGTGCTACAAATGGCAAAACTCGATGGAGATGCAGCACCCATCGACGTATGCGATGCAAATCTGTAGTGCACATATATCAAAACAAGATTTTATACTACATGAACAAGCATATTACTAGTCCTTAACATACAACGCATATTGAAACATGTCCTGTTACATAAACGTATTAAAGAAAATTCTAGAACCCGACTACGGCGTTACTACCGTCTCCAGTTGTAAATCTTAACCACCCAGGGACCCATGCGAACGAACACATCAAATTCATTGAACCGGTTGAGCCGTTTATGAGGAGTTCAATAATATCTTCACTAATTGGGTCATTGGGTCACTGAGGATCACAAGGACAACATCGACATAGAGAGAGAGCGTAGGTCGCTGGCTGTGCGATGTAATATGCTGGGCCGAAGATTTGCACGGTGTACGGATGCAGTAAAGGTCACTCTTTTTAAGACTTACTGCCAATCATTCTTTACGTGCAGCTTTTGGACCAACTATAGGCAGCGGGCATACAGCGACCTGCGTATCCAATGTAACAACGCCTTCAGGATACTGTTTAGACTGTCATAGAGTAGCAGCGTGTCAAAACGAAAAGAGGTCCGCTTCCATGCTCACTAGGCTCCGCTCTAGTACCAACGTACCAACAGCCTCCTGAGAGTGTTTAATGATCGGTGGGTCACTCCTCTGCTACGACACTTGGTGAAGCTCCATATCCTGTAATAATAATTTCTGTAATTCTCAATTATACTAACATATTTATAATTAAATGAAATGTAAGTTATACTATGGAACCTGGTTCTGAAATAAATGATTTGAATTTTACATTAGATGAAATGAAATAATTCAACATTTGTTGGCTATGATTTCACGTTGATGTTACATTTATCAACTACGCAGCTCCTCGGTCGCACTCACCTAAATTACACTGAATGCTTAACAAAGTGACGTGCTGTCTCATTCTACTGCTAGTATTTTTTTTTTGTTGAAGTTCTCCCGTTTTAGGGAAGGCAAAGGGAACAATGCCCATACAACCTGGTCTTTAATTGAGTTGATCTTCTTTTTGTTTTTACATTAGAATGTCGGTGTGACGCATTCTAATGTTTCTTGGAGTGTTTGGCACGAAATGTATCGAGTTGGCTTTTTCGATAAGCTTCTGTGAGGTAGTCAACACTACAATAAAATTCTCACGTCCACTTGACCGGAATAGCGTATATTTTAATGATTCCACTTATTCTTCAGTTACGCAGACAGTTGTTACACAAAACCACACCAATTTTATTTCACAATATCCACTATGAACGAATTTAAGAATAATTAAAATAAAACGCCAACCGCACTCGATGAAATCCCGCCAAAAAACTTCTACTGCTAGTACAAAATGATAGTGATACCATCAACTTTAAATCTAAAGAAATTATAACTAGAAAAATTCCACGCGGACCAGGCAGCAGACGGGACTCGAACCAGCACCCTTCGCTATCTGGGCGAATACACTGACCAATTATGCTACCGCGTCCCTGATGGTCGCGTCAAATTTCTTCTAGCCATTCTTAAATGCAAAGCCGCGCCATCTCTTCGCATTGGAGGTAACCCAAAATGTCGTTTTCTTCCTTTTCGCGGGTTCGAGTCCCGTCTGCTACCTGGTCCGCGTGGAATTTTTCAAATTTTATTTTCTTCAGATTTAAACATCAAGCAGTTACATGCTTAAAAGATAAAAATTATAACTATCAACTTTATTCAACCTAAAATATGAATTGATAACTTAAAATGCACCTGATAATATAATACCTTTTTCTTAAATCTTCAGTAAAAGAGCCAGGTGTTTCCTTATTTATCAAATAAATGATGATTTTGATGTGACATTTTCAGGCTTCGACGTAATTTTCACGTTCAATTCAAAGGGGAAGAAGTTACTTATCGTGGACGGTTGCAAATTCCGCGTGAACTCGACGTCAGGACCAAAAATTTCTTGGAGGTGCACGACCCACGACAAATATAAATGTAAAGCTGCTGTATACACTGTTGATGATGAAATCGTAAGATACAAGAATGAACACACGACATCACTTGGGTATAACGCCTGAGACTTTCACCTATCGAATGAATAAAGGTACAAGTCCGAACTGAATCGCAGACCACAGGCCGCAGCTGCAGACTGCAGGCGACGCTACTAGTTTCTACGGCGACCTGCCGCGGCTGCACAATGCATATAATGCACGGTCAGCCGCAGGCGCTAGCCGTAGTGTCGCCTGCGGTTGTCGCCTGCAGCCCATTGCGGAATTGTACCTTTAGGATGCGCGGGGTAACGTGTCGCAATCTTAGATTAAAACAAAAAGGGTAGATACGACACTAGCCTCACAAAAGTGATCCGCACCAATTGTGGTCCACGACCCTAATCGCTTTAGTCACAACTTGACATGCAAACGACGTACATGTGAACGCCAAAAAGAAATATTGCTAATATTTTGTGTTTATATGATAAAACAATCCTTATGTGTGTTTTTAAAATGTGCTCAAATTGCTCAACAACTAAAAATTAAACCAACGGCATCACTTTTCATTCGTAAGTACTATAAAATATATTTTTTCATAAAAAATGTTGTTTGTTTTGAATCTTATTCGGTAGTGACGTCGAGTACTGGTCGCCTGATTGGTCGGTAATGCAGTGAAACGGATCTCGCCATCCCGTTCGCGCTGCCGTGGGATTAGTTTTTGTTTGATGCAAGTATGAGCTTACCGTATCTACCCTTTTTGTTTTAATCTAAGGTCGCAATACAGCGACACGCTACCCGCGCAGTGCACTGTGTACTTTTTGATTAGTAAATAAATGTGTGTGTGAAAACTTAAGAAACAATATAAATAAATAATATTAAATAAATAGTTTTAACACTTACACCAATTAACCTAGTTCCAAAATAAGCACTTTAGGCTTATGTTATCGAATACAAGGGTAACACATAGAATACATATATGGATACCAAAATATTATTTATTTAGTAATATATATTAAACATCCATGACTGGAGTATAAATGCTCGTATTCATCCCAAAATCATCTGCCCCCACCGGGATTTGAACACGATATCTCTTGAGTAGGCGACACCTTGAAACCCGGCATACAAACCACTCGGCCACGAAGGTCGTCAAAATATAGTTAATAATTATTTCTTACACGTGCCGAATATGCCGCCACGCCTATGCCCCAAAGTAAGCACTGTAACACTTGTGTTATGAGATACAAGGGTAACGGTAGAATTCATACACAGATACATAAACAAGTTTATTATTTATCTATCTTCAAAAATCATATTTATAATTCTACATCTTCAAATATGGAAGTAAATAAAATTTTATTATTTATCATCGCGATATTAAAAAATGTGCGCCGAATTGCATTTTAGTGGAATCTGCCCCTTACTTTCCATAGTAAACCTTTGCTAGTTTTGGTCTAAATAAATTATTGTGAGTTATATTAACAATAATTTACTTAACACTTGCACTTAAGTTTTAATTCAAATTGAGGCTTCATCTTGTTTAGCATATCTTTACATCTTTTTCAGTTGTTTATAATCAATTAAATAATAATTAATAAAAAATGTGCTTAAGCATGATAAGCTTTTAAATTTGAATTATGAATTTTACTGCAATTGGGCCTTAGTATATGAGGTTCTTTAAAAGTTTATCGAAGAAGCAATACTTTGGTTGGAAAATATGATGATATCTTGCTGCATGCTGTGGAGGTAGGTGGATGGTGCAGGTGGTTAGCGAGTTCAGTCTGCGTTCGTGGAAGTTTAGCAACTTTACAAGATCCTAGGATTTAGGTATACCAAATAAATAATGATTTTGATGTGAACTTTTCAGGCTACGTCGCAACATTCGCGGTAAATAGTAGAGGGAAGAAACTACTTATCGTGGACGGCTGTAAATTCCGTGTGAACTGGATGACAGGACAAAAGATTGCTTGGAGGTGCACGACCCACAGCAAATATAGATGTAAAGCTGTTGTATACACAATTGAAGATGAGATCGTGAAATACAGGAATGAACACACTACATCGCATGTGGAATAACGCCCGAGACGCATAGCTTAGTAATATAATGAATTTTATTTACAATTACTATTTTCTACATTATTCGCCATTGTTATCAAGGAAAGAACAACAATACAACTTAGTCGTTTGTAGAGTGAAAGAGGCATCTGCATGCGGTTGCGTAGCAACGAGGAAATCGCCTTTATTCGCACTCAATTCTTACGACCACAAAAATACGTTTCGCACGATTGAAATTGGTATCCAAAGTAAGCGCGGCATTAGGCGTCGTCCTAATTGGCAACGATCGTGCGATGGCGCGATGCGATCTCGTCGTGCGATAAAAATATATGTGCCTGTGCTCGTGCGACGTCTTACGAGCTGTATTAGGACACCTCTGAAGAAGTCAGTATGAAATGAATAGATTAGAATCATCGCACGACGAGAACGCATCGTGTTCGTTGCCAATTAGGACGACGCCTACTCTTATTTTTCTGTCGCTTTATAGCAAAAAAAGTTGCAAAACGCGTAAGTAGAAGATTGATGTTGGCAAGCCTTAATATTAAATATGACCACATATTGAACACATACCATAGATTTATAAAACTGTTTTCTCTTATTATTGTTGAATGTTAGGGTCAGTTAACAACGAGACGCGAAACGGCGCGCACTTTTCAAGATACTTCTATTACTACACAAAAATATACACATTTCATTTCGAAAGTTCATAAATGTCCTGCAGCGTATTTTTTACCCGCCCAATAGAATCGAATGGAAATAGAATTTGCATCGATTTGTTGGAAAGTACGCGCCGCATTGTTTCTCAATGTGAATTGACTTTTTCTTTATTATATTTTATTTTTATAGTTAATGTACGGGGTTTAGAAATATAAAGATAAAAAAAATGCTTAATAACATCCACTCAGTCACGGTTCGAATCCTCCCTTGACGGAGTGGATTTTTTTCAATAAAATGACCTTTAGTTTGCATAATTGTGCAAACTCTGCCTTGTTTGGGTCTTATTAATATAATATTGTGTATTATCGAGAATTTATTTTTATATTACTGACTAGTAATTAAAATATTATGTTTATTATAAGATTGGCTTTTATTTAACCAGTTTTTAAAGTGTTCTGTGAAATTCATCTACCCTCTTCATTCATTCTAATATATACATTTGTATGCTTTTATAGGTATCGTCGCGAATTTCGGCATCAATTCGAAAGGAAAGAAGTTCCTCATCGTGGACGGTTACAAGTTCCGCTCTAACTGGTCTTCAGGACCAAAGACTACCTGGAGATGCTCATCCCACGAGAAGTTCGGTTGTAAGGCTGTTGTGCATACAATTGAAGATAAAATCGTCCTGTTCAAGAATGAACACAAAACCTCACCCGGCTTTTTACCATTTGTATCGCCAATGTAAAAAATCTGCCCGCTCACGTGTTCCCTCCATCTTACAACTTGGGATCCTTTAAAAGGGGCGTGAATAAGCAACATGCAGGCCGGCAAGGTGAGAATGGCTGGTGTGGCAGGTAGAACTGCTGTATACGCTATCTTCGCGTCTGGACTTCACCTTCACTTAACATCAGGTGGGATGGAGTCATTTGTCGGCCCTATCTATAAAAAAAATCCTTGAGTTTTGTACTTCGTAATTATAAAAAAAGAAAAATGATTTTATTATTGACAGCACATAATATTCACATACAATACATAAAATACATTTAACAAAAAGTAAAACACAACGTACAAAAAAAATACAACAACAAATAAACAGCTACAGATACTAAATTTGTATTTTATATGATGCCAACACTGGATATGGCTCAGCATAGACAACAGCTAAAATTCCTGCTGCACTGGTATTCTGCCATACCCAGAGCAGTGACATGACAGAAAACAGAAGAAAGAAAAATACTAATTAATTACATCATAATTACAAAAAGAAAAGAAACTGGAGAACTGTGGCAGAAATTATGAAAAGATATATAAAATGTAAATGTGTATAAAATGTGATACTAGATTAAATATTAAATGACTTTTGCTATAAATCACGTAACATATTGTCTTAAAATTGTATTTTCAACTAAACTTTAACAGTTGGAATCCATTAGATATTCTAGACAGGATAGAATTGCCCCAATTTTTTTCGACATTTGAAGTTTCTAAATATTTTGTCAATTATTTATCTGTTGTACATTAATTAAAATTTTAATAATTAAGCAAGTTTTTCTGCAATTTACTTATTTCATTTAGGCGCCAATATCTGCCTTTTTGATTTTTTTAAGCAACTTTACCTAATTTTCAGGTTTCAATATGTCGCTTACTTAGAGGTCCTGGGTTCAAATCCCAGTAGGGCAAAAGTTCATATTATGATGAATACGAGCATTTGTACCTAAGTCATGGATGTTTATAGTACATATTTACTAGTGTATGTATTCTATCCGTTTTACTCTAGTGTCCAATAATACGAGCCTTGAAAGTGTTTACATTGGGGCTGCATAAATTAGCCTGTTTACTGATTATTTTTTTCTAACACAGGCCATGTCAAAAATAAAATATGGGTTATAAATTTAAATATTTTTTTATTGTTTACCTAAGGTTCTCGAAAGGAAAAAAGGATACATTATAGAATCACTTTTTTGTCCGTCTGTCTGTTTGTCAAGACCTTTTATCTCGGGAACTCAGGTTTAAGGTCCCTTGAAGTGCAAAGTTAACTAACGTAAAAAAAAAACCCGGCCAAGTGCGTGACATGCCACGCGTAGTGTTCCGTAGTTGCTCGTCGTCACCACAATATATTTTGGAAAGAAACTATAGTTTTAACCAATTACTTAGTCGAAGTCACTTTTAATGTTTTCTTCTAATGATTTTTTATTAGGTCACAAATTTTCTAATACATAAGTTGAACGACTATTAGGTACACTTAAAGTAACAAATTTATTTTAAACGTTATAATTTTCCTCAGAAGTTCATGAAAAGCGCTATTATTTTTCCAGGTTTTTTTAACCAATAGTTTAGCTTTTAGAGCGTGGGTTTGCCAATAGAGCGCACTAAAGTACATAGTCTTTTTCACTTTCATTCATAAAACAATTACATCTCGCTTTTTAGCCATCACGTGTCAATGGTAACAGCAACTGTCAGCTTAAGTATCACTAAATATTTTTACATTATTTTTTTAAACTGTATTTACGAATGAAATTACACGTTTTTCTTGTATTGTTCCCGTGGATTTTGTGTACTATCTAAAAACTCAAAAAGGGATTTTTGTCTGAAAAAGAAAACGTAGAATATTCACACGCTGTTGCGAAGTGCAGCCGCGGCGAGAGAGCGTGCTCGACTGAGTGTAAGTTGGACAATTACCTTACTTTCGTATTGCCAAACTAGAAGCGTGTATGACGTATCTATAACTTAAAAACATCAAAGGTCGGGTCTTTATTTGGATAAACTGTACTTCCAGGGCCCAAGTGGTGATTCTTCACACTAGGTTAGGTTAGGTTAGTGTTGTGACCATAACGCGCAAGCAAAGCGAGCGAAGCGAGCATGCCGCGGCAGAGGCCGGCGAAGCACCAGATATTTTTTTTAAAAGAGACCTTTTCTGCAAAAAAGAAAATAAGTATCACCTCTTTGGTCCTGGAAGTACAGTTTTACCATTTATTTTGTTCTGATCCCGAATACTGTATTTTGTGTGTACTCATACGTATGGGTACTATATTAGATGTATGATTACATTTCAATTTTATCAAACGAGAGATGTCTATTTTCTTCGCCATAGATATAATTGTGATTTAAGATAATTTACTTCTGCGTAACGTAAGTAGGTAATAGGTGGTTTGGGGAGTTTTTTTTATCTTGAACTATCTTCGTCCTACTGTAATTAATTTCTTATTCACTGGCTAATTATGATTGGTATTGCTATTTCAGACTCGCCATCTGCTTACACGATGAATGTTAACGGCAAGGATATACTCATAGTGGACGGGTGCAGATTCCGTGTGAACTACATTGGGGAAGTGAAAACTACGTGGAGGTGTACCACCCACGCCCGGTATGGATGCAAAGCTGTCGTACATACCAAAAACAACGT
The DNA here is from genome assembly GCA_902850365.2 of Chilo suppressalis. Classification (NCBI taxonomy): domain Eukaryota; kingdom Metazoa; phylum Arthropoda; class Insecta; order Lepidoptera; family Crambidae; genus Chilo; species Chilo suppressalis. The sequence continues at coordinate 6,067,812 of OU963906.1, read as the reverse complement.
AATCGTATGGTACAAAAATGACCATACGACTTCATAAACTTTGGATAATAATTGCGAAATTAGCAATTTTAACTTACTTTTTTTTCTTCGTCTATCAGGTAGATTGTCGCATGACGACACGCCTTGGTACAATTTTTATTTGGAAGTAACGTCACGTGGCCCCACTCTCAAACTTTCACGCGCTTAATCTTTGTATTTTTTTATTTGGTTGACAAAAGAAATAATGGTGTCAATTTTGGCGTGATTCTCTAAACCTTAACTTAAATCTGACAACAGTGTAATGAAGTTACTCTTTTATCTGAATAAATATCAAAAGTAATCATCTTATAATGATGATAGATTTAGAGAGATATAAGAGGCACTACATGTTTCTTGACGAAAATTTTGTTTAAGTTTGGAGTCACTGACAATTTATTAATATTTTTAACCGACTTCAAAACATTCGTCGGTACATATTTTTTTATTTTAATGATTATTTTTGTGTTTTGTATGATCATCATAATTATAATATACTCGCTCGCAAATGCACAATCACGTGCTTTAATTTGACACCTCTTTCCTTGAAAATAAATAAGAAAATTTACTTTGAGGAATCACATAAAATATTTAAATGAGAATGTATTCAAATCATTATCTTTTTATGTTTTATTGAAATACTTATGGAAATTATAAATATTATGACGACTCATCGTACCATATAAAATAGTAGCTCATATACTAATAATTATGTGTCCGGTCAGTAACTGTACAGCATTGAACGTGAGGTAAGTTTCAAATTAAAGCTAGTGATTATAAGTACATGATTTGGTAACTAGGATTTTGTTTTTTTTATCATACTCTACATACTCGTACATTGAAGTATCTTTGATGATGATATTTGTTTCTTAGGTTTTCACGCACATCACTCATTAAATAAAACTAGTTTTTTACGTCAATAAATAAATAAAGTTTCGTGCATTAACCCGTAAAAAACTAGTTTTATTTTGATGATGATGTTTAGTTTTTCATAAATTAATATTAACAGAAATTATTGTTTATATTATTCTCGTCATACTGGAAAAATATACTAGGACTAATAAAGTACAAGATGATATTTCTTTTCACATGCAATTGTTTGAAACGAGTCTTGTAATTTTAAGTACAAAGTTGTAAGTTGCTAAAAATGGTGTTATATTTTAGTATCGATAATAAAAATAAAATATACAAACATATTGACTTATTGTATCGCATTGAAGGTGCTCTTGTAGTATGGTATTTGAATAATATTACCTGTAAATAATTTACACAATATATTATAATAAATGCCTAATTAATAAATAATGAGTAGCTCAATGGCGCAGTTGTTTAACGCGTTTGGCTTGCGATTGTGCTTCAGCAAGCACGGGATGGGACCTGCTGCTAAAAGTTGGTCCCGGCTGCATCTGCAGTCGTTAGCACCCACCAATCTGCAATGGGCCGCGCGTCCATAGGGAAGGCCTGTGCTCCAACAGTGGGGACAATAATAGGCTGATGATGAATTAAAAAGAGACAAGTCTTGAAACAAATTGTGGGTATACTCACGGGTCACGGCTATTTCAAGAAACACCTTTGTAATATAGATATTTCTGACAGCCCTCAGTACAGTAGCTGACAGTACAGAGCCTGCCAGGAGGCGGAGGAGACGAGCGCCCATGTCCTGCTGGAGTGTTGAGGCGTTGCAAGATAGAGGACTTCCCTACTGGGAAATCCACCGACACTAGTAGAAGCCTGCAGCAACATCCGTGGACTGCTGGGCTTTCTGGAGGGGCTGGGAATTACAGGAGTGATGCTATTCCTCACGCAAAATAGACACACGGTGTCGAGTTGCGGAAACAGCCCGCCGTACTACTAATAGACTGATGATGATGATCTCTAAATACTGTGAAAATATGAAGGAACTCTGACCGGAATAAATATTACATACTTTTGAACCTAGCTTGGTAAAAGAATTTTTCGCATTCTGGAAAGAAGGCGATGTATAAGACACGTTATCAATCATTGAGCAAAATAATTGTGAGCTGTATTGTGTCGTGTTCTGCTCTAGGGCATTAAATATTATATAAGGGACGGGATTTTTTATGTTTAGATAGGCAAACGAGCTGACAACAGCCCACCTGATGGTAAGCGGTCACTGCCCCAAGGTTACCACTCGGGCATTGCCGACTCTGAAGGGAAATGTTTACGTCTAATTTGAAGACCGCCATATCATAACTATAAGGAACGCGGAGGGAAGTTCGGCCCAGATAATTTTGGAATGCAACAAATAGGAACGCTCAGAACACTCTGCATTATATAAACGGTACAACACACATAGACACGTACAAGGAGACAATGTTTCTAAGCAAGCTTAGGGGTTGCAACTTGTCAGTCAATTCAGGATCAACGATAAGTCGAACCGCTCGCTTTTGAATCCGGTCAAGAGGAAGGAGCTGTTAAAGTTGTGTCATACGTTTTTGTAATCTTGTTGATAATTTTATTTATTTGCTTCAGTATTAAATATTTATATCACTAGATGTGTTTTTTGAAACGTAAACCCAAGTATTGGCTGTAAGCAATATTGCCATTATCTTAATGAACCGATGATAGCATCCAAAAATTATACTAACATATCTTATGGACTCTGTCTGAAAATAAAAGATATTTATTTTATTTATTTTACAAATCATTATTACGATAACCAATACTCCTGGGAGTGGTCACAGCAAAAAATAGAAGAATTAGTTCGATTCGGAAGAAGTATTTGAAGGCATCTTCTTCAAATTCATTTTTTCATTTAGGTTTTTGGAACCTACATAATCGAGTCGCTAATTCAAGGGTATTTTGAATCAGGCGGCACGAAATTAACTCCAAATTATCAAAAACATTTCATGCAGGAATTTAAATATGTATAAGAAGTATTCAATTATGTGTTAATTTTTAAATTTACATTTTCCTAGGTTACTCAATAGCAATATCGAAGAAAGGAAAGCCTATAATATTCTACTGTGGTTACACGTACTATAGAAAGTCTTCGAGTAGCCATAAAGCCAGATGGGTTTGTTCCACACATCAGCCTAGAGGATGTAAAGCTAGCATCTACACCATCGAATCCCATATAGTGAGAGTGAATGCCGAACACAACCATTAAAAACAATACAAATACACTCGACTGCAAATGAACTGAGCCAACCACTAGTACCTTGGAACTCTAATTCGATTGTGCAGAAAGTGTGTTTCATAATTATTAATATGAGTAAAAATTGATTCTATAGTACTGTCAACTTACTTTGTAAGCGAGCAGGAACAGCAATCCTAACAATTTGCTAATTTGTAATAAAGTCGCGATTATCCTTCTTTTTTATAAAATGAAGATAGTCTGATACTTCTTATCATTTCCTTACTTTTTCTCCATAGTTTTCTCAGACGTGAGTATTTTTGCTTTGTTCATTACTTCCGAATACCACAATGGGAAAACGATTCTTCCTTGGCTTTTTCTTAATAAAAAGTTAATTAATTGATAATTCTTATTAAATTCTAGTTCATTTTAATCACCACGAAACGCACTTTCTGTAGTTATAATTTTGACAGTTGTAAGTTTTATACTTTTGAGAAAATCAAATCAGAGTTCCGTGGTAGCAAGTGGCCCAGTTTATTTGCAGTCGAGTGTACATTTATTATTTTGTTATTTTGTATTTAAATAAACTATCAAATTCTTAAGCAGGAAGTTTTACTGCAATCTGTTTCCGTCAATAGTTTAAAGCTTCCCACCCATAGGTGCGTTAATATTGGTCGATATCGTATTTTGCGTCATTATTATTGCATCAATATGTAACTTCGTAGCAGTTCTCATACATAATGTATTAAAACCAGATAACGCATCTGATATTATCGACCGATAATAACGCGCTTATGGGCGGGAAGCTTTAGACTTTTTTGCATCCGAAAAGATGTCTGACTCCTGGCATCCTTCTTTTGATAACAAAAATAATACTTTTACAATATATTCTTCGAGAAGCGTCGTCCTCACGAGATGGACTGACGACATCAAGCGAGTCAGGGGGAACCCATCGGATGCGGAGAGCGCAGGGTCTGTGCATATGGAAATCCCTTGAGGATGACTATGTCCAGCAGTGGACGTCTACCGGCTGGTGATGATGATGATAATGAATATATTCTTTGTTGGGTGCTTAGTAGCGGTAGGCAAAGATCATTAACTTAGGTACCTACATCGAATAATAGTGTATAATATACTCATCAAAAAAGTCTAAGCAACATGTTGTACAATTATGAACCTTTGAATGATTATAACTATTCTATTATAAATACAATCGAAAAGTTTATAAGTAAGAAAATAAAACAGCCAATTTTATTTCCGAGAATATAAAAGGTTGTATTCCAATCTACTTTGCTAAGTAAAAAACCATCAATTCACAAAATATACAGTTTCTGTAAATTGTGCGGGTTGCTTAGAATTTTTTGATGTGTCTTTTTCAAAAACTATTTACATAGTTCTAGTTAATCCTGGTCTGGGTGTGCTGTACTCACCACATCTGCGACTCTCAAGCAAAAGTAGAAATGTATTTGAAGCGGGAGACTAAATATTTGAACTCCTAACTAAACATATTCATTTTTCTAACACATTCGGATGTCTATTAGAAAACTTTAATACATAAATTAATATTTTCGCAGGCTACTCTATATCGTTATCGAAAAAAGGAAAGCCGATAATATTCTTCGGTGGTTACACCTACTTTAGAAAGTCTTCGAGTAGCCATAAGTCCAGATGGGTTTGTTCCACACATCAGCCCAGAGGTTGCAAAGCTAGCATCTATACCATCGAATCCCAAATAGTGAGAGTGAATGCAGAACACAACCACTGAAAACAATACAAATAAACTTGTAGCTTAATAACTGTTGTGTCTTTTAAAGAACTTAAAAATTTTGATACATAACATGTTAGTGACTAGTCTAAATATTCCCTTAGTAAGTTTCAGTATTCTTAAGATATCATCATTCTTCTTGATAAATGGTACACTTATAAGTATGTGTAATAAATTCCTTGCGAGGTTGACAGAGAATCATATATATATAAAGGTACGTCACACAGGACATACACATACACAGCACCCACAGTGTCCGGTACTGTACCACAGCCGGTATCTGCAGAGCTTAAATATATAACGTGAATGAAGCGGAAGACTAAATAACTCCTAAATAACCACAATAAGTATATAAACAGAATTTAGGTTTATTAGAAAACTAATTAATATATGGATTAACCTTTCGCAGGTATCTCGGTAGTGTTATCCAAAAAGGGAAAGCCGATTATATTCTACGGCGGTTACACATACTATAGAAAATCTTGCAACAACTGTAGAACCAGATGGGTTTGTTCCACACATCACCCCAAAGGCTGCAACGCTAGCATCATCACCGTGGAATCTCAAATAGTGAGAGTGAATGCCGAACATAATCACTGAAGACCATACAAATAATCTTAATTTGCTTTTAATCGATAGCGTTGAATCATTCGAATCCAGCCGGATACCTGGATAGAATTGAAATTATCCTAGTAAAATTTTTGTTTAGATGTAATCATGTAGCAATCCCATGTTGGGTTTTATTTTTATAAAAAGAACATTTGCTATTACTTGTTCCTATTGTTTGATACTTGTGTGATATGACAAAGTGCGGTGGCTTTTCAGCCTTAGACCAACTGTAAGAAATTCTTACCTGCCTAAGATATACTGGATATTATATAGCATAGCTGTCAGTGCATTCGCCTTAATATAGAAAGATGGTGACCTAAATTTGTTGTCCTTTAATCCTACCACCGAAGGTATCGAATTCGATGACATCCTTTCGACATTCAAGAGGACGCCTTATCACTTGGTCCTTATTTTCTCACTTTCGTCTGATTTTTAATTCGACGGGATTCTGACAGCTGTCATATTTTGACACTTCGATATAATAAACATTCTGTTTTTTCTTTTTTTGTAAATCAAAATATTCATTTGTGTATCATTATCATTAATATAATATCGATAGTATTTTCATACTGCAAAAGAGAGCTGTTCGCGCCATATACAACTTGAAGGCAAGAGATTCTCTTAGAGAAATTTTTTGAAATAAATATTTTAACACTGGCATCGCAATACATTTATGAAAATAATATATATGTATGAAAAAGCTATGACGCTTTGGCAAAATAAGTCAAACCCATAACTTTAACACGAGATTTAAGAACAATTTTGCCGTTCCATGTTTAAGACTCCAAAAATCAAGAAGTTCATTTCTGGGTTTTAGTATTGCACTGATTAATAAAGTTCCCCAAGATCTGATTGAGCTTCCTCTGACCAAATTTAAATCTCAGATCAAGAATACTCTTATTAGTAAGGGCTATTATAAAATTTATGATTATATTTATGATCGTAATGCACGGACATAGTGTTTCTTGTAATGTAATGGTATTAGAATTTTTTCATAAAAATAATGTGGTATCTTAAAGCCGCTACCTACATACCTACTAAAAATGTATAGCTCACTATTCAACTTATTGTATATAGAATATAGATTCTAACTTTATAATGGAAAGTGATTTCAAAATTATCACTGAAGTCATTTTTTAAATTGACGACTCTGTATATATAATAATACAGGAAGAAAAAAGCAGGCCTTGCTGAGTTTCTTGCCGGTTCTTCTCAGTACAAGGTCTCCCGCCACAGTGTTGCGAACCAATGGCGTAGCTTCTCGCCTTGCACAAGTGCTTGCAAAAGCCTAGGCTGAATAAATGACTTTTGATTTTTTTTTTTATATAATATAGTTATCATTGTCTCGAATTATAAAAGAATCACACACATTGTCAACATTGTTACGAAAATGTTGATGGTGGTCGTGGTAGGGATAACATTGGAAGATAAATAATTTGCTTACTTATTTAGTGTAAATTTCAACAACCATCATTTTTATTAAATTTGCTATCTTAAATTTAAGAAAGCTTTTTTTTCGTTTAATATTGTTTGACAAATTACAGAGATTAAGGGACTGTGTTATCATTGGTAATACTTCCGAAATGTTAATTCCGTCGAATTAAAATCAGACTATAGTTATAAACCCTTACATATATTATACAATATATTCCTTGCAAGATCAGCAAAGTATCAAAGGTGTCCTCTAAGATAGATACTGCGACTGTGAATTGTTAAGCGGTCGTTGGTAGTAATGAAAAAGCCTACAAGTACAATGAGTTTCTATTTTAAGATAGTTCTGAATAAAATTTATTATACTGAATACTGAATATTTCATATTCAGTATTGTCAGTCAGTTATTTAGGAAGGTAACATTGGCTGAGTAGGGAAAGCGAGTGGGAGCGAGAAGGTTATGTGTGGGGAGGATAGTATAGTAAGATGACGTAAGACTTATTCAAAGTGTAAAATAAATAGATACTTGATTATGAAATAAGCAGTTTGTTATTGGTTCCCCCTATAATAAAGATAGATTAATAGAAATAAATGTCATTTTAGGAATAACAAATCTGTATCACAGAATGGCGTAGGTACAAAAGATATCTTCTCATTTAACATTGATAAGCCATTTACCTTCCATTTTTCTTATTTGTGGATTCCAGAGTGCGAGATCATCTTGTCGCAAAGGGGAAAGCCGCTTGTAAAATTCCAAGGATATACTTACTTTAGAAAGTATATACACAGAAAGAAATTACCCTGGGTGTGCTCCACTCACCACAGTCGCGGTTGCAAGGCCAAAATATATTTGAACGAATCGGAAGATGTGATAATAAAACACCAGAATGAACACGAGCATTAACTTAATGAACAGATGCAGGTCTGGGTTTCCCCTTTAATTTTAAACCGGAATTACTAAGGAAAATAGTTCAGAGCTATTCTTATTAATTATTCGTCTTTGATAACTACATTAAGGTCTTACATTAAATCTGAAATAGTCTGTAAGAGTGAATATTAGGTATAATTAAGAAGGTCTAGCAAATTACACAGTGATTTAAATAAAAAGGGTTTAAAGTAGTAAAAAATTGCATAAACTTGCATGGGATAGTTTCGACCAATGGCAAAAATGCTAAGGAAACCCTACGAAAAGCCTTTTTTGGCTGCTTGAGGTACAAGAAGTAAAAACGTTATATTTGCTATTGCATTTGCCCCACGTTGCGTTATGTCAAGACATCTGCTGGAGGGCATCGCCTACAATCACGGAATACGATTTCTCGCATAATACGTCATTTTGCGTCAGTCCCTGCAACTTGAGACATGCTTTCATACATTTCTTCACGCTTAATAAAATTCGTCATCCCGTTTAATACGCCCAAATCGCCACACGTACCAGACATATTACCTCATACGCCAGCGGCCACCGATTGACGTGACGATTGTTGAGCGACGCACGCTAAGCGGCCCCCAGAGCATTCCTGATATTCTTCCATTAATGCCAATGTGGCACCGTAAGAAATTCAAACAATTGAAGATCTTATTGAAAATGTGAATAACACACAAAAAGGGGTCCTTAGTGATGATGATCAAGAAGAAGGTGAGTCAACTCCGATTTTGTCAGACGCCCAGGCATTATCAGCAGTTAATGATTTAAGACGCTATGTAATTTCTTTGAATCAAAGCGAAGACGCACTGCTGAAGTTAAATTATGTTGAAAATCTTGTAATTGCTATTGCCTCAAAATCTTTTTATCAATTTAAATTCAGTGATTAATTTAAATAACATAACAATAATACACTACATATTTTATAACGTACATAATTCTTAAATATTCTATATATATTACCTCAATACCTATATTCGAAATTTCCCTATCCCACTTTCCCGCTTATGGGTTATACAAAAATGGACATCGGGAAAGGGACTATGAGGACAACCAATTATATGGAAATGAATTGAATCAAATTATATTTCAACGTACCTATGTTACTGTTCCAAATACTGATTTGCTATAGGTAGATATTTTAAATAAAAAAGGTAAATCTTTCATCCTCATTTCATTTTATATTCTAATACTATTTGGGTTAATTAAACTTGATTTACCTTACCGAATTTCGCAAAAGTAATAAGTATTATTCCGTTTCAGAATGCAGAATAATTCAATCAAAAAAGGGAAGGCCGCTGATATTGCTTGAAAATTACACTTTCTTTAAGAAATATATCAACCTAAGTAACCGGCCTTGGTTCTGTTCAACGCATCATAGTCGGGGCTGTAAAGCTAAAATATATGTTGATGAAGTCAAACATATAATAATAGGTAGATGTAACGATCATAATCATTAGCATATGACAACGAATTAGAAAACTGAACATAAAATTACTAGGAACATTCAACAATAATAATCTTTAGGAGAGAACAATAAATTAGAAATCCGAACATAAAACACCAGGTACATTCAACAATCACAATCATCAAGTGATGTCAACGAATTAGATATAATTTCTTATTCGTTGGGAGATGATAAAAACCGGACGTGAGACAGTTGACACAAATTCCACGTATTTACATAATATAATGATGTCGAACAACTTATCATGTTTTACAGCCAAGTTCTTTTGAGCAACATGTATTAAAAGGAAAACAATGATAGGATAAGATATGTAGAGAGTAGGCGAAATAGTGGACACAAAATTTACTAAAGGACATACATACAGTCAACAAATTATAATTAACAGTCCCTAGATCTATCATTATATTATACTATAATTATAAATGAAAACTATTTCAATATTTTGCCTTACCTAAGCTTTTAATTGTAAATAAGGTACTATCTTTTGTCGAATGTCAATAAATTTATGTATCTATCAATGTTTTTTTTTTAATTCTTCCATCTGTATTTTACTATCAATTTATTGTTAAGAGAATATATAATCATCAAAAGAGTCTTTTTTATTTTTTTAAAGATGTATATTCTTTTGTTAATATTAATCAATTTGATTTATTAGTAACTAAAGATAAAAAAATCTTTGAATAAATTATACATTTTATAACGATATTATAAAGTGCCAACTGATAAAACTTGCAGTTTGCGTTAATGATACATGGTGCTTAGAATTTTTTGATGTGTAGTTTTTAAAATGCAGAAAAAATTGCCTGTAACTAAAATGCATCATTTGGTTTTAGGGTTAATCTTCCACACGACGGTGAGAGGAAAAACAGTGTTGATTGAAGGAGGCTACAGATACAGGATAAACGGGAAACTCGGACACAAAGTGAGGTGGAGGTGCTCCAGTCATGAGAAGTACCATTGCAAGGCCGTCCTGCATACAGTCGGCCACATCATCACTTACAGAGCCAACGAGCATACTACGTCCGAATCAGATGAATCAATTTGTGGTTCCTAGGAGAAGATAATTGACCAAAGCTACATAATTCTACACCTAAATGCATAGTGTGGTAAAACTGTACTTCTTGGGCCCAGGAGTTGACACTTAGGATTTCATGTTAAAAGGGTCACTGTTACCGCTACAACTTCACGCTAGCTTCGCTCGCTCGGTTCGCGTAATTAGTCACAACACCAACTTAACCGTATTAGTGTCAACTCCTGTACCCAAGACATACAGTTTGACCCTGAGAGTTTTTATATGCGTTGAATTTAATATATTGTTGCAATATTAATTTTATAATTGGGTATAAAATGATGAGCACGCATGTAGCGTATTTTCAAGTAGCGGTATATTGAAAAGATGGATTGACTGTGTGCAAGATGATATGATAAAGAGAGGTGAATATTGTGATGACGTCTGATCCCAAAGAGGGAGAACAAAACCATATTTTTAATGAATTGGGAACAGGACAGGCAAATAAGGGATGGGTAATATATTTTTCTTCTCTTCTATAGTATGCTGTGTTTGTCGAAATCGTGTTAGTGTATCGTTAAAGTTCACTTGGTAGTATAGTTAAATGCCACTATGCCTTAAATTGTAAAATGGTTCTATATAGATACCTACACAAAATATGAGAAAAAGATTTAAGAAAATATTTTAAATATAATAGTTTCTTATCTACAGTAATATTGAAATGTTAATTCTAGCCATTAATGCCAGCGGGAACTAGCTTCTGTTATTGTTACTTTTTAATTATATCGTACAAATATTTATGTTAAAGAGTAATTGTAGTATAAACGCCATAGGCGCGCTATTATCGATAGATAATACCTCGATTCGTCTCGATTCCTTCCACAATTTCGTTTTTTCGTCCGATAATTCCCGCACGCAATATTTTAATTTTAATTCAGTGTTGAATTTAAGCAGGAGTGATAAAGTGTTTTACAGGTTGGCACTATCGGTTTTGGTGATGTTAGTGTTGTGGATTTTAAAATTATATTTTTTTTATCATTATCATCTATTTTAATTAAATTTCACCTTTTTCATTGTTTTTCTCATTAAAATAACTGTTATTAGTACTGGGTTTTCATTGTCATAACAAATGTCTTATATATTATACTTTAAGTATTTAGGATACAATCTGAGTACCTACTTCGTAAGGGTTGAAACGTTATGAATATATAGTTTTCTACAGTTAACTTTGTGTTTTTCATTGTATTTCCTAAGAAATCAAAAACTGATTCTATCCATTACTTATAAGCGTCTTGACTTTTATTATTATGAGCATTTACACAAGTACTGTCCCTTTATAAGGAATTAAGTTATATCTTCAAACAGCTTCTAATAAATATGTATGGCACCTATTTCATAATATAATAGTGTACTTAATTATTAAATTTAAAGAAACGTCATTTGTTTCAAAAAATATTTTAAAGATTATTAAATAAAACCATAACGAGTTCTATAGCACGTTTACTCATATTATATTATCATTATGACGCGATTATACTTGGTCATTGGCCCGAATACGAGTGCCAATGGAATTCGGGTAAACGAATAAGTGTAAATGGACGGAGTTGAGTGCGCCCATATTCGGGTAGATTTCCTTTTGTTCACCGTTTGTTTGACACCGTCTTCCTGCCCGTATTGCAGTGTAAATATTGCTTCGGGTGCCCGAAATAGAGTATTATCTTGCGTGCACCCGAATACGGGCTAACGACCAAATGTAATTACGGCATTATTCTTGAGGTTTCGGTCTCTTTATAGGTTCGGTGTTTACAAGATAAAATTGGATTTCATTCAACGATTGGAGCGTGTGATAACATAATAAATAGACCTAAAGAAATTTCTACTTGAAAAAATCCACTAGATCACTTTGATCTTGAAATTCAAAGCCGCATCTTCCGCTATTCGGGCAATACATCAAGCAATTAGATGCTTAAAAACACACACACATATATATATACATATATCCGCATCTTCAAGATTACTGTTTCAACGTGTTCTTACGTAAATGTTTGATATTTTAGGACATATTTTCTGCAGAACACGACGAGGAAATCCTCTGCTTATAGAAGGAAGGTACAAATACAGGATCAACGGAACATCAGGAGGCAAGGTCAGGTGGAGATGCTCAAGTCACGAGAAGTTCCAGTGTAAAGCTATCCTCCACACCATTGGAGATGAGATCGTTTTCAGAGCAAACGAACACGTTCCTGATTATCTATTGCAACTGCATTACGAAGAAAAAATGGCAAAATATAATGGACTTTCTTAAATTTTCTGTAAGAAAATGACAGAGTTTAAAATTTTTTTATTAGAAGAAATTCCACCCCTGATTCGAATCCTGCGTCTTCTGCTTTCCCACTTGTCCCATGGTAGAATAAGTGCGATGATTATGTCCATATATAGGTCAATGGAACTAGTTTGTACAGACAGTGCCTGTTGAAGCATGGACATTGAGGATTTTTTCAAATAAAAAATTCTTAAAATTTACACGTGTGTCCTTATATTCTCTTATGTTGAGTTGGGGATTAGCCTAACTATTAAATTGTGGTATCGTTAATAATACTACGCTATTTTAGATAAACTTTTGATTTGTTTTAGATTTCTCAGATTCAACAATAGGTATTTTTATTTGTCATATTATGTTATTTTTAGGACAATTGTTACAATGTGCGATTAAACGAAATTACCTGTACGCGAAGTTCTGTCACAAATAATAAAAGGGATTGGCCCTATGTTATAAGAAGCAGAATTCAGACAATAATTTTGTTTAAAGCTGTTCTGTCCATTTATGTTTTGCAAATCATTTTCATGTTTACTAACGAAGGCTTTGTAATTTGCATGCTACAATAATTTAGCAAAAAGCTCTTCATTACAATTACTTTAATATCTTTTCGTATCATGTTTTTAAGCAAATAAAGACATTATTATTATTATTCATTAGTTACCGTCATCAATCCTAATTTCTAACCGACTTCAAATGTAGGAGGTTCTCATATTGGTTTCGTATTTTTCAATGTCGATATTATTGGTCAGATCTATCTAAGTGTTCATATCAGTTTCAGCTATGTTCGTTCAGTCGCGACGGGGGAGACCTTTGATCTTGCTCGGTGGCTTCACCTACTGCTCTCAAATGGTGTCCGGCCTGAAGACGCGCTGGGTCTGCTCCACGCACAACCACAAGCAGTGCCGTGCCGTCATTCACACTTACAACAACCAAATCATCAAAATCAACAACGTACACACACATTGAGTGAAATAATAGTTCATGATTGACATACCACACCAAGTGCTGCGTCCAAAACGTCTAGCTGTAGGATCAGAGTCAAGCGGGGGATAGTGTAACAAGGGGCATACAAACAAAAGGAATATCTCTGTATGCTACCCGGACGCTTGACGTTTGATGACAGCTGCTTAAAGGCGCTATCCCAAACATATGAGGACTCGAACGTTCGAGATTTTGCAGTCTCTATACATGATACGAGTTAACATTGACAAATCTCATATCAAAATGAACGAGATTTCTATTTACCTCGTATCATGTATATAGACTGCTAAATCTGGAACGTTAGAGATCTCATACGTTTGGCAACCCTGCGCTGCGCAGCCTCGCCCGCGACAATACAGTTCGTGGGACAGCGCTTAAGATTAAAGCTCGTGCAGCGTGCCGGCTATGTCGTGCGACAGCCGTCGCACCCGTACACGTGCGACACTAAATGACTCAATGCAGAGTACCGGCGACTAGCAACCGGTGGTCGTACGACTTGCAGAGACCAGTCTCTTCAGGTCGATTGCGTCTGCGTAGCGCAGTGTTATTACGGTTAATATAATAATTTTATCGATAATCATTCATGTATACAGACAGTTAATTGAAGCAGTACACAACCACCGCCATAAACATTAAAAATATGTTGTGTGTGTTTCGCAATTTTGAAGTGAGAACAATAAAATTTCTATCACTGTATTATCCCTTTTGGTGTCAGGTAGGTAAATAACTAAGTATGCAAATAGTTTGTACAGAATTTACTATTAAACTTACACCGATGTGGTCGCTGGTCGCTTGTCGCCAATCGCTCGCACGCTGCACTGAATTTCGACACTGAAGCTCGTATTACAGAATGACAACTAAGTGTTGATCTTTACTTTTGAATACAGTTTACTTTAGAAAGGGATGTCGCTATGTGCTATACGAAGATCAACAGTTTTCATTCTGTAATACGAGCCTGAAAGTCGCTGGGGTTCGGTGAGACTGAAGTCGCGCGACATCGCCCTCACACTGCACGAGCCCTTATTAAACTAATAAAAACAAATAATAAAATGGCAGAGATATTTCTCATGTAACACTGTGCCCATTGTTATATTGCACCTCACTTGACACTACAAATATAAAACTGTTAATTAAAATTCCTGTGTTCTTCCTGGCGATATTCAGCCAATGTCCAATGCAAGTATTTAGAATATTTTAGCTATATCTATTTACTTATCTGAAAGTCAAAGTCAACGAATCAAAATTCTAATGAAATGATTCCAACCTCCTGTATCTTTTATTAGCGGTATTGATGCAAAAAAAAATGTTACCGGCAATCTGTATAAATCAGGTATTTAATACAATATCTAGGCAATGTATAAAATACCTGAGGCGACAACGCAATGTATTAAATATTATTAAACATTATTTTCCATTTAATACTTTACCTGGGTAGTATATGCAATCCCTAGGAATTGTATAGAGTACCAGCTGGTCCACCGACAATGTGTAAAATAAACAGATTTTGGTCTGTATTTATCCTAACTAAACTTAACCTAGTCCACCCCTAGTTTGATGTATAATTCTCACCGAATGAACTACAGACCAACGAGCGATTGTCGAACTTTAAAGTGGGTTAGGTTTAAGTTGGTGTTGTGACCTAAACTAAGCGTGGTCGCAAAGCAAACGTACCGCGGTAGCGGCCGGCGAAGCGCTAGCCACCAGATAGATAATAATTATAAATATCGAAATAAAAAGTCGACTCGCTATTTTCTTTCATACACATGGCCAACTGTGCTTTCGGCATTGTATAGAATACCTAGGACAAGTATAACGAATAATGAGTAAAATAAATGTACATTGCCTAGGTATTGTATAGAATACCGGATTATAGAGATTGCCGGTAACTGAAACATTTTACATCATATGAAGCCGTTAAAGGCTGTATTATAAAGCCAGTTTCTGTTTCATTCTCGTTCATCGCAACGTTCATTAAAATTATATTAAAAAAGATGACAGAATCCCAACATACAAACTGATGTTATTGAAATTGCTTGTTAATAAAAATATCCAATAAAATGTTTTAGGAACCTTTTTTTATATTTTTTTTGTAATAACTTTAACGTTGTTTCAATAAAAATATCAGTATTATTTTATTTATGTACAACGTTTGGCACGGATACAAAACTCCATAAAGTAAAACGTGTATTAAAAACAAGTAAATGTCATACAAAATTTGCATGATCTTAAAAAGTGTCTTACTTATTTGTACCTATTATTAAAACTAAATACCGAGAGGTTTGAAATTTGATTATAGTGATTCATAAAAAAAGATTTTTATTTCGAGAAAATTCCAGGAAAGAAAACATTGTGAATTTAAATATTAATTACCTATGCTCTTGACTTAACAGTTTTTATTCAAGAAGGTAAAATGACAAAAGAGAAAAAGAAAGAGAATATATATTGGCAAGAAAGAGAGAACTCGAAAGACACAGATATCAAAAGATGAAACCAGCACCGGAACTTCATGCGAAACTACAAGAAAAGAATAGGCAGAAATTTAGGAGACGCAAAGACGAGAGAAAGATTACTACACATATTAATAAATTGAGTCCAAGAGACAAAAAATATTTAGAAAAAGATGGAGAGAGAGCAGTAGCAAGGCTTATTATCGAAGAAAAGCAAGAAAAGAGTAAGGATTTATCAAAAGAAGTAACCTTCACCTTACAGAAGATCACAGTAAAACAACAATAACTTTTGGTGGTTTTGTGTTTCTGACGGTGAGTAAGGTTCCACGGATTGACGGAGTAGGGGATTAAATCATGGTAGACAACGGCGCGAGTTACAATTGTGGTATAGCAAGTGTCTATAGGCTATGGTAGCCGCTTACTATCAGGCAGGCCATACGCTTGTTTGTCACCCTTGAAATTAAAAAAAAATAAAATTTTGCTTTTGTGCCTTTCTTACTCACCTGTCTAAGCTCCAACCACATTGGAACATCCCTGGAACATTAAGTAAAATGAGTACAAAAAATAAAACTACCATCCATGTTTGAAGCCAAACTAGTAGTTGCCCTCAAATTTGTCCACGCGCGGAAAGATTTGTTTCCCATACAAAACTTTCAGCTCTTTTCACCCCATAAAGAATATTTTTTTGGATAAAAAATAATCCTTTGTCCTTTCAGGGACTCAAACTATCTCATTACCAAATTTTAAGTTAATTTCAATTAAATTTTAAGGTCAGCAGTTTAAGCGTGAAAAGGTAACAGCTGACGGGAAGATAATTCTTTTTGTTAAATCAAAACCTTTTCAAAAATCCAAATATTGTTATCTTAGAGATTGTTATAAATAAATATAAAAACCAATCGATTATTAGTTTCGTGAAATACTGAACGAACACACAACTAATTTAAAATTTATGTAATCTCAAAATTTGGTTGAAAATACGCTGCTAGCTTAAGTATGAATTGATCGTGTTCGTATCTCCATCGTCAGTTTCTATGGAATAAACTAGTACAATACCAGAATCTTACAGATTCTAATTACGTCCGGTCCGGTAACGGATGTTGTTAAGTTTCCATGTCAGTTTCCATAAAAAGTTTGGCATGGCGAAACGAATACTATTTTACTAGTTGTTTGTTCTTGGGTTAAAGATTTTCTGTTCGAATTGCAGCGCCCGCCGATAGAAGTGGAGTAAGAGCAAAATTAAAGAACAAGTTATATATTTTAGTAATCTTATATTTGTGACTCTGAGCAAGGCTCTTGGACTCCGGGGGCTAGGGTTGAGAGCGGCACCACATTATTCTGCCGTATGAGCTCTATTCACAAAAGTGTTTTATTAAACTAGATATGCGCTGCGATTTCACCCGCGTTCTTCGAGGAAAAGGTTATAGTGAACCAACCGTAAAAGATATATTTCCGGTTATTGTAACACTTTAAAGTGAAATTTTTATTGCATCGCCACAAATTTTTTCGTTCACCAGAATCAGAATTTTATTTGTGAAATGTAGGTTAGCGTTTACATAGTATATAAAATGTTTGTTAGTATCACTACATTTCCACCTTAAATAAGGTATACAAATTGATATGGACCTATGAAACAAGTGCTTTTATTTTGGTTACATTGAAATCTCACTATTTTAGCGTTATTTTTTATTATTGTTATTATAAAAATTCAGACCTTGTTACATGCATCGGTGGCTCACCCATGCATGCAACAAGGTTGAATTTTTAATGCCCTGCATTTGCACCCGCATTATTTGAGGAAAAAAAGGTCTTAAAACCTTGTTTCAAGGTGGTGCAAATGCTGGGCATATCTAGTTTTAGATAACACAAAAGTATTAAACAGTGCAATCTCGATCTAACAAATACGAATGGAGCAAGTAAATATTAGTTATATTAAGTAATTCGTTTAACTGAGATTTGTTACATTGAGCCAGGATGGTCTAAAATTTGTTATAAAGAGGTAAAAAATATATTTGTTTCTTAGGTTTTCACGCACATCACTAGGTAAAAAATAGTTTTCTGTCGTGACATGAATCACGTGCTATGATGGGATTAAGGGCCATATATTGATGGAAACGTTATATAGATGTTTTTGGTTGACAAAATTCATTATTTAGAGGTATTTACACTTTTTTTGATAGTTGAAATTCGATATAAAACATATTCGCAATGTAAAGGTATATTTTACATTGACTCTTATGGAAAATTCTAAGGGATAACAAAGAATTTGTTAAATCAAGGAATTCGTTATATTGAGGTACGTTATATTAAAGTTGCACTGTATTAAACTAGATATGCCCTGCATTTTCGAAACTTTATTTACATAGCTGTAATTTTTTTCGTTCATATTTAGCATGTCGCGTTATGTTTTCAATTGTTCAGACCTTTTTGCATGCATTGGTGGTTCAGTAGTAGAAAGCTCGCCTCCTACGACGGTGGCCCGGGTTCGAGTCCCAGCCGAGGAAGTACTTTATTTATTAACGAAATGATTTAAAAACTTTTGATTGATGCTCCACTCCTATTGGTCGTAGAGTGATGTTATATAATTTTTACTTTCCTCAATAAATGGACCAATCAAAACAAAAATAATTATACAAATCGATCGGACCAGTAGTTTCTGATATTAGCGCGTTCAAGTCAACAAACTATTCAGTTTAATAGAATAATATAAAATAAATGGAAAGAATTAAAATTAATCATGTGTTTTCAGTGAAATTTGTGATGTCACGACGTGGGAGAGCACTGTTATGCGTTGAGGGGTATACCTTTTGCGTGCATGCAGTATGCGGTCCGAAAACCAGATGGGTGTGCTCCACACACAAACCGAAGAAATGCCGTGCCATAGTACATACTGTGGGTAATAGAATAATGAAGGTCTACAACGTGCATAACCATGGTGTCATCATTGCAGCAACGTAATCGACTGATTTGTATCATAAAACATTGGGCGATCGCGAAATATCTGTCTGAATATAAGCGCAGACTAGAGTAGAGATGCAAAAAAATTGTTACTTTATCGTGAAAAACACATGAAAAATACGTGCATTTTTCTGGAACATTTTATATATATATTTAGAATATCTGTCTGAATGTAAGCGCAGACTAGAGTAGAGATGCAAAAAATTGCTAACTTTATCGTGAAAAAAACATGAAAAATACGTGCATTTTTCTGTAACATTTTTTTTTTCACGATTACAGAATTCAAAATGATTAAGGAAGTTTCCGTTTAAAATGAATGCTTATAAGGTTATATTAAAGTTTTCTGTTTATTTTAATACTTACCACACTTGTCACGCTGTACGGGAAAATCCACGAATTCCCCGTTCGGTTTATGATTGTTTGAAGTATGAACGCAGTTAACAGTGCGCATTCGAAGAATGTTAATTTTTAAATACAATATGCCTGGTCAAACAACAGATACCTTAATAAAACAATTTTGAAAAAAAAAACAAATTCAGGAAAAAAACAACGGTCTTAATTTTTTTTTCATGTAATTTAGTATGGTGAAAAAATTAAAGGTTTATTTTCATTTTATATCTCTAGCGCTGACACGGATATAGAAGTTCTTTTTCTCACTATGATAGCTTAAGCTCAGGCAGGGTCCATCTATAAAGAACATTACCTTTTTATCATAGATTAAGTTTTCTTGTTATTTATCTTATTTGTCATTTCTATTTCTATTCAATTCAGAATTTTGGATTGTTAGGAAGATTGATTAGATAAGTAAAAATATGTAAATAATTTTGCGTTCATTATTGTTCCCCTTTGGTTGCGGGTCGACTTTATTATGGTACTAGAAAAAAAGATTTTTAGGATCGGAATCGAACCAATATCACTTTAGTTTGATCCATGCATTTGCTCTGCCCATCCTGACACCGCTGAAGATATACCATCATATGAATCTTGACCTACTCGCTCGATAATTCGCTTAAAATTGACAAAATAAAATTTGTTTTCTTTTAAAGAGAACTTCAGACTCAGCTTCATTTAATAAACTGAAAACTATGTTTATTTGAATCTAAAGAAAATTTTACTAGAAAGTTACAGGAAGAAACCCATTTGCTACCTGGACCTCTTGGAATTTTTATTAGTTAAATTTTCTTTCGATTTAAATATATTTATCAGCTTAAAAGTAGAAATATAATAAACTATGTTTATTGTTATGGTTCTGAGATAGTTGAAGTTATGATCTTCTTATATTGGATTGTTTGTAAGCATAAGGTGGGTTAGGAAACAAATGGTGAGCCCAATTGTCCTGATAATAATATATATTAGTGGATGTGTATTTATATTTATGTGTGTATGTGCAAACTGTATTTGTGCGCGGACGTGCGAATGTTTGATGTGTTCTGGAGTTTAACAAAATCATAGGAGTATTGACTGATTATTATTTTCAGATGTCGAATACGTGACTTCAACGAAGGGAAAGCCTTTGGTACTCTACCTCGGGTATACGTACAATATGAAGAAAATTTCGGGGAGGCTGACCACGTGGACGTGCTCCACTCATCATAGGAAGGGGTGCTCAGCCTCAATAGGTACCTGCAACAACCAGATCGTCAAAATTGTGAGCAGCCATAACCATTCGAGATCAAATCAAAAATATTTTATTTCATACAAGACTAAGTAATACAACACTTACCTCACTGCTGTATTTATAGCCGATATATGTATAATAATAGATAATACCGCAATATAAGTTAACCAACACATTATAAGCGTATATGATACGGTTGAAGACAGAATTTCCTTGCTGTGTCAGGTAATAAATCTTAATGTCGAAGTAAATTGTCTAAAAAATAATTATTATACTTCTTTTATTATTCAAAATACTTCACCTGTGCATGTTATGAATATTTGTATGAGTTTGAGACTGTTGGGTGGTATGTGTGGTTATTATTTTAATACTTTTGAAGCAACTCTCGCATCTTTTTCTTTGTTGCAACACCTCGTTGACGATCTAATGTTACAGGTCGCGGCACGTAACTCTAGCGCTGTACAAAACGCGGAGGGGATAGCTGCGCATGGGTACGATTGGAGAGCCAATCGGCGCAACGCACGTCCACCCGCGCACCGCGTTTCCCCCCAAGGCATCTTAATTTTTACTTCTGCGCAATAACGGTTACCGCCAGAGTTTCGTGCTGCGACTTATAGTAAGTGATCATATGCCGCTTTACGGGAAATCGAAGATGTAAGTTTAACCTGAGCTAAAACTGATAAGTCACTTTTAACGTTAACATTAGGTTTAAACCAGTGGGCCAATCGCCTAACCAGATTGCTTTGGATAACGCTATCGCTTACGATTTCATTTTGTTATTTCTAACCGCCGAAATACCTCACGCTCATTTTCTTTAACATTGTTATTACCAATGCAAAAGAATAAAAAGAGCGCGAGGCATTTGAAAACCTCAGGGGGCTAGAAATAACAAAATGAAATCGTAAGCGATAGCGTTTTCCAAAGCAATCCAGTTAGGCGATTGGCCCCCAGGACCACCCATTCATAGTCTAATACTAAAATAATACAACGAGATGTACCAGGCAATTGACATGGCGGCAACTTGTCCATGTACCTACTTTTAAAAAGATTGTTTATGAAGTGAAAACTTCTTTAGCGGCGTTGTACACTTTTTTTTTGTATGGGTAAAAAATGTTAAACTCGCATCAGGACACGTGGCCTGATCGAAAATTCGTAAGACGAAAACAATAAAACTTTGAAGGTTGTTGACTTTCAATAAATTGAACTAACCATAGTAATATTTTATTTTATCGTTTCATAATAATAAGTCTTTATCTAGGGTGGCTTTATAGCGAAGAAAATGATTTTTTTACAATAGATGTCGCTAGGTGCGCTTAAATATGATTCATATAAGTTGATTTTTCTTAGAAATAAAATGTTTTAATGTAATATAAATTGTCTTGTTTGTGTACAATAGCGCAATAAATAAATATTGTATAGTACCACATAAATGATAGTACTTTTATACTGGTAATTAAAGCAATTAGCAGCAGAATTATTCCCTAACCATTCCAAAATATCAAAAATGCACAACGTTTTTATTCAAGTATTAGTGCAACCCGTCGTTTTTTTTTATTTATTAATAGGTAGGTACTGTTTTGATTAATCATACGTGTAATTACTATTACATTTTATCGTATTAAAACTTTATCTCAAATGATTTTGTTGTTAATCTTGCTAATCGATTTTATTCATACGAAAGTTTTTTAGTATAATATATATTATATTATGTATACTGTTTGTTTACCTAAGAACAAATAAAAACATTGAGTTTTACTTCTGTGTTTCGAATTAAGCGGAATTGGAAATTGAACCTGGGCCTCCCGCGTAATAAGCGTGCTTTCTACCACTGAGCTACGGATGCTTTTTGATGAGGTCTAAATTCTTTAATAACAATTAAAAATGTAACGCTACAAGCTAAAGATGAAGGAAAAAGCTTGTAGAGATGTAAAAAAAAACACTTCAAAAAACTGTAATTTAAATATAATATAAATGGATCTATTATTATTTTTGATGATTTTCCTCCCTTTTGGGGTCTCTGGTAACTCTATCATCATCATCATGATCAGCCGATGGATGTCCACTGCTGGACATAGGCCTCCTCAAGGGATTTCTATATGGAACGATCTTGCGCTCTCCGCATCCATTTCGATTGTTTCGAATTAAGAATTAATGTCAATTTAGCTAATTACTAATCTTTTGTCTTTAAATAAGTCTGTCCAATGTTCCGTACTCATATACGGTCTCCCACATCCGCGCGTCGAAGCTTCGGGTGGCCTAATGCGCTAAGATGAGCGTTCAAAATTTGAATAAGTTTTCTCCTATTGAACAATCGGGTTGTGTGCAGACCCCTCTTTCCCAGTGGGCACTTTGGGCAAGTGCCCTGGACCCCGCGATCGATAGCCCCCCCCCCCCCCCCCTCAGATCAAATACAAAGTCCCTAGTTCCTGTTAAATCACCAAACGGGGGTCATAGAGGCCCCATTATCCTGATATGCCCATGGCCGGACCTCACACCTGGTCACCCCAAGCCTTACAAGCCCCAGCAGGGGCTACCCACTGAGGACCCCGTAACACTTCCCTCTAAGCTGCTTAGCGCGAAGCCGCGACATCCCCGTTTAGGGATTCTTCTGCCTCTTCGTACCTAGCAGCCTCCTGGCCTAGCCGGGGCTCCACGGCAGGGATCTCCCGGGGCATCGCAGGGACCCCGCAGACGTGCGCAGGATGACCCGCGCATGGAGGGTTCTGCAAAACAGAACTACAAGGGGCTGAAGGTAATCCATCCATAAGTATTAGATCCCTAAGTAATCTAAACAATCCCTAACTAAATGTTATGGTGTATACAATTTTTTTTTTTATATTTCAGATTTTGATATCTTAGATAAGAAAAATATTGGAAACATTTGAAGGACGCACTTCTTTAAGAGAACTTAACCTGACGTAAAGAAACTTCATGGGTATGCACAAGACACAGTAAGTAAGCAGTACAAAGTATATGTTTACATGGCAGAGCAAAAAAATATATTATAAAGTATGACATGAACATTATCATTTACCCAGATCAAACGGCAAATACAAAGTTTTGTCATAATTATTTGTTAATAATACCTAATTCATTATTGTTTGCTCATATTAATTATTTAAAAAACACATATTTCATTTTGCCTGACTGCCTGTTATAATAATGTATTTAATAGGCAAATAATATATTATTATTCTTATTGTAAGTAAAAACGGAAGCTGGGCCGAGCGGGTTTACGTTGTATAGCAAAATTTTTAATGTCATAATATTATTATTTATATTGTTTTGCATATGCAGATAGCACTAAGTTCTTGTGCAGAAAATCAAAATTTCCTTTTCGCTTAGAATTATTTTACTAATTTATTTATTTATATATTAGATGGCTGGCGCTTTTCCACTGTCGGGGCATGCTCGCTTCGCTCGCTCGGCTCGCGCCAATTAAAGATCACCACGCTAACCAAACCTACTGGTCAGTGGTTGCTTACATCGATTATGCTGAACAAAATAATGCAGAGTAAAATTTTGACAAAATTAATTATGCCTAATAAAGTTCTGCCATCGTGAATTCGCCCTTATAAACATTCGGCCAAACAATAATTTTATTAACAAAAAATAGGCCTTAAAAATAGGCCTTAAACATAATCATTTAAAAAGAATAAGCCAAGTGTGTTACGTTAAATGAATTCTGACAGATATAAAGAATAAAGATCTAACATTGTATGCGTTTTATACCTATTATTTAAATGCAGCAAACAGGTTTTATTAATAGTTTTCTCATATTCCTCATTTCAGCTGAAATTGTTATGGTTAAAGGTAAACGTGGTGGAAATTTGCTCAAATACGAAGGCTATACATTCAGCAGGCAAAGGACGCAAGGCTGCAAGACAAGATGGCAATGCTCCTCACACGATAAAAATAAATGCACAGCTTTTCTTATATTAATAGATGATCAAATCGTCAGGATGAATAAATATCATTCCCATTAGATATATCTTTTTATGGAGATGTTTATACGACGCTAAAGTATTATGAATGGTATTATCGTATTTTCCGCTATCCACCCGTACAGAATTGATGATGAGTGGATTTTTTTCTTGTAATGTTTTCTTTGGTTGGATTTAAAAATATAGCAGTTAAATGCTTAAAAATAAAAACATACTAAATTTATTAGTTTTTTTGACGTGACAACGTCTTAAATTAGGTTGCGGCTGGGAGTCACTTATGAAAAAGTGTAACGCTCGGTAACGTTACGATGAGTCTCTCGTGTTAAGTTTAAGTTTACATGTACAATGTTTTAGTAAACAAAATATATTTCTATAGTTAAAATTTGTGCAATTCTTATTTTCATTCAATTCCTTGTTCCTATTGTGCAATTTAATTATATTCATATCAATAAATATTCTACCGAGAAAAAGACGTTGTCACGTAAAATCTTCGCCCGTAAAACCGACTTTACAGGCAACCATTTTTTTTATCATAATTATAATCAATTACAAAATATAGGAATAGATACCAAAGACAATAGCATTTTTATTCAGTCTGACCCACTTAATATTATTCATGACTATTTAAGCACAATTGTACTCTGGTTTAAGACTCGATTTGCCCTATTTTAATTAACGACGTAAAACGAGCAAACTTCTTAGTAGATACATTTAGATTTTTTTGATTACGTTGACTATAGAAGTTTATTTTGTTACACTGCTGTATGTAATGAAACAAATCAAACTTCCAGCCTTCATTAATTTGATATTATGTTCAGCTGGATATCACCACGAACTCTTTAGTCTAGATTATCGTGATTTAAACTTATATTTAAAAGGAATGTTCGCACTCATCTGCTTCAAAATTTAAGATAAAGAGTCACTTTATTAATCATCATCATGAGTTTAGTTCTGTGTATATATATATATTTAAATATAATAGTGGTATGTATGTATATGTATTCCTTTCGTAGTATGTATTTATATATGTATCTATGTTAATTCGTATATATTTTTAATATTATTTATTATATCAATATTTATGTGTATATTTACCTTTATACCGCCGTTTTTTTCATTTTTCCCAAAGGTTGACTGGGAGAGAATGCTATTAGCATTAAGTCCGCCTTTTGTACCATTCTATTGTATATTGGTCAATAAAGTTTAAAATAAATTTAAATCTTTGTGGTAATAAAGCTTGGCAAATGGGTGCCCCACGAATTGAATGATTGCCAGCGCGAAGTAAGCGTCGAGTCGAGTCTTGCACTGCCAAACGGGCACACAAACGAAGGTATATTGAATCGCATTGTTACTTGCGACGAACAATGGATTCTGTTCGACAATCGCAAGGTCTCAGCAAGTTGGTTAGATCTTGGATTAGCACCCACCCCACTACCCCAAACGAAAACTGACCCCACAAAAAGTAATAGTCACTGTTTGGTGGTCTATATTTCATCATAGCTTCTTACCAAACGTGATGAGCATTACTACAGATGTGTACTGTGAAGAACTGAATACAATGATGGAGAAGCTCGCACATCTCCAACAACCTTTGGTCAATCGTTCGGTTCCGCTGCTCCTGCACGACATTTACAAGAGCTGGAGTTGGAAATCATCCGTCATAACCCGTTCTCACCAGACCTTGCCCCTACAGACTTCTACTTTTTCCAGAATTTGGATACCTTCTTAGCAGGGAAAAAAACAATAAACGAGAGGCAGTTCAAAATGCTTTTTTAAGAATTTATTGCCTGCCGTCCAGCAGATTTTTCAAAAAGGTCATCAATAAGCTACCACTTCGTTGAGAAAAATGCTTTGATTCCATAGGTTAATTAATTACTGTGATAAATAAAAAGAAAAAAAAATCATTAACTTATTTCATGAAAAACGGCAATTTCATAGGTAAAGACCTAATATTTCATTTGATTTTCTTTTCGTTTCTAGTATGAAAGTGTAATCACTGAAATTATGTTGATATAATTTCATACAAAAATAAATGAATTACAACCATAGATTATATTACATACAACAGCAAAAAAATGTATTTCGAATTCTCGTAAACAAAGTCTGTCCTTATTCATTATTAAGCAACAATCAATTAAGTATTGACCCGTTACATAATTTGGAATTACTTAACAGAAAATTAAATCAACATTATTTTAATGCCTATGTTGTTTTTATTATTAAATACTAGCTGACCCGGGCGTATCGCTTACAATAATTTGGATTTGGCAAATACCAGTATTTGTTCTTTTACACTCGATCCTCAGTTACAAATGTTAAATTTAATATCTCATTTTTGTTTTCTTTTTAGTGGAGTTTGTGATGAGTCAAAGAGGGAAGTGGTTGCTTAAATACAGAGGATATACGTACTCCAAAAAAACATCGCGTGGCTTGAAGACGAAATGGGAGTGCTCTACTCACCACAGTAAGTCCTGCAAGGCCTTCTTGTTTACCGTCGATAATATGGTCGTCAAAGGGAATTGCGACCACTCACATAGATCCAAGGAAAATTGATTTACCTTGTTATAAACTATACGGTGTTTTGTTTTATTGTAAAAAAAACTCTAAATAATGATTTTTCTTGTCATATTTATGAAGCAACCTTTTTTTTTATAAGTTTACAAGAATATCTAGAACATTTGAAGCTCTGCGGAACAATTGATTAATAAGTTGGGGTACAAGCCTTCTCAATGGATGTAATGGAGAGATTGGGTCATGTCCCACCACGCGGGCGCAGTGCTGATTGTTAGGTGCTAACGACTGCAAATGCAGCCGCAACAAACGGCTATAAATAATATTGATTGGAATGCGGTATTTAACGCCTCATCTATTAGATATATAAAAGATTTAACTCGATGCTTATCGAAGTATTCGATAAGCATGCGCCCCTCTTCGTCCTGTGCAGATAGTATCTTCTTGCTCCCTTGATAATAGGGAGTATACAAGCCTTGATGTCCAAGCGTAATTATGCCAAATTGCGATACAGAAACAATCCTTCTGATGTGAAGCTTCGTAAATACAAGGAGCTATGCAACCGATGCAGTAGTATTTGCAGGGATGCATAACGACGGCACATTCATGCCTTTGTATCGAACGACGATCCTCCGAAGGTCAATTGTTTGTTGTCAATTTAACTTCCTCGTCCGGTCCTTTAAAACTTGATCCTGGTACTTTGAACCTTTATTTCACAATACCAGAACCATAACCGGATGTTGAGCTCTAAAAATGATAATTCGTCAGAGATCTTTTTAACTTGCTCACAATATTATATGGACTCTTTTACAGTTAAGGCTGCTCAACTTTTGAAATAGCTACCGTTTAAAATCCGGAATTCAAAGTATTAAAAAGTAGATTGCGTAATTTAATTTCAATCAATTTAAGGCTGTCACGAAGAGATCGATCTTGATCTTTAGTTCACGGTCACAAGAACTCAATAACAATACTTGGAGTGATAATTGGTTTGGAGCGGTACACTTAATTTATACGCAAAACCTTATTATATACCTATTGAAAAAAAATGTCTTATTACAAGCTCACAGCCAAGTTAACATCGTTGCGGCATCATCGAGTTGCATTATTTATAATTATTATTACTGGTTTAATGTATGACGCGCCACTAACAATAAATATATAAGTTTTGGGAAAACCACATTGCTTGCTCAGGATCAATTTAAGCAGCATTTGTATTACTGATACTAAGTAATGGCTAACAAAGTTATTTAAATATGATATTTGTGCAACACTTGCTTTGTTTTTGAGCATATTGTATTGTTTTATTCCGATATTATTTTATAAAATAAACGTATAATTGTTTCCGTCATCAGGCGTTTCTTTTGCTACCATTGGCTATAATAATTGAACAAATGTAATTTTTTTTTATTTCTAATTTCATGCTACAATAGTTATTTTCCATTTTATTTTTCAGTCGAGTTCGTGGAGAGTCGCCGAGGGAAGTTGTTACTGAAGTACAGAGGGTATACGTACTCTGAAAAAATAACGAATGGCAGAAAGACCAAGTGGGTGTGCTCCACACATAATAGTAGAGCATGCAAAGCTATTTTACATACGATTGACAATATTGTCGTCAAAGGAAATTTCAACCACTCGCATGAGAATAAGAAAATATTTTGGAGGACTGTGTGAGTGCGTTTGTGTTATTGTATTAAACAACTTAAAAGAAAGTGCAGTTACCAAATAGTGGTTTCGGAAATGTTTAGAGAACTGAGTTATGGTAAACCTAGGGATGAAACGATACGTGTAAATGCAAGTAACTACTCGATAGTTTTCTTTCGATACCAAGTATTTTTGGCATCGATACTTTAGAACCGAGTAACAAGTAGTATCGTGAAGTAAGTACTTGTATCGGTACTCGGTCGGTCACTCACTGTGAAGTATCAAAAAACCTTATAGGCAGATTATTGATGTGTAAGGTCTTTCCTCTCGCTTTCCTGCAATTTGTGGGAGTGATTACGTGAAGTGGGACGGAAGTGTGTAACAGGAAGTTTGGGAAGCGCGCGCTATTTGATTTGATTTTAGAACATATTGTTCAAATGGCTTGTTCTTTTTGTAGTAGGTTTTATTTCTTTTTTTAATAATATAAGGTGAGGTTTCAAATGTTACACATCATACGCGACTACTGTAAGGCTCGCTCGTGTTTTTCTTACTCTATGGTAAGGTGTCTAGTTGGAATTTTTGTTTCGCAAACGCATCTTTTCTACTGCTCAGTTGCCTTGCGTATAATTTATATATATTCCGATTTATTCAGTCAGTCGTTCGTTCATCGCGTGGCGTGAGCCGTTTTTTTTTTGTTCTTTGTAATTGTAACATTTATCGATACAAGTAAATATCGGTACTTTTCATTCGATACCAAGTAGGCATCGATAACTTTATGGACGATACAGTATCGATACCAGTATGGTATCGTTTCATCCGTAGGTAAACCTATCCTTATTAATATCATCCTACGTTACATCGATGTTGCGTCGTTGATGTATATTGTGTTTTTTTCTACCTGCAATAATAATCTTAATTTAGATAAATTCATGCATTTTTAACTATAGCCAAAGTAAACTGAACCTTTATTATGAAAACTAAATATCAGGGATTGACATAAATAAATATATAAATAAAACATCGTACAAAAAAGTGCTTTTATGAATTTGACTGGATACAATGACGCAGGTAAATTCGGTGATGCATCGATAATATTTAATTTTTCCCATAATTTGCAATACCTTTTGTAGGGAAACTTCTTTACGCACGCTTGACTTGGGGGGTAAGCTAGTGAATGCGTTATGCGTTACGAAAAGTGTGTTTGGGCGAGGCGAACGGGAGTTGAGTGGGGTATATAAGCAAGAGAAAGCAGTGCGCCTGCACATTTTCTTTCTCTCTTTTTCTTATAGCTAGTAAATGAAATATGTTTATGTACATACATGTATACAGGGTGAAATTGAATGTTTCAATGAAACTTCGTGGGATTATTGGGTTACGTATATAGAGTATCTCTGAATTTTTTCGGATTTTTTAAAAATGATTTAAAATAAAATTTCGTTTTTTTTTGTTATATTTTAATCTCCTTTAGGGTACTAAATAATTATTCTTTTTAAACACTCATACAGAGTAAGTAAAAAACAACTAATTAGCACTACTAAAAAAACGTAAAAACAGAAGACGAGCGGTCGGGAGCAATGACCGCTCCCGCCGTTGAATCGGTTGAATACCTACCTATGCGCGGTGCAAAGCGCAGTGAGCGAGCGCAGTGTCAAGTTTATCCACCGCGCGTGCGTATCTTTTAAATTTGTGACAAGAGAAGATTTGCAAATAATGCCATGATTAGTTCTTGTTCTGTGGCCTCAATATAAGAAGTTGGATATGGTGTGTTGTTATTGTAGTGTCACGGTATACTCAGCAGAGCCACAAGGCTTTACGAAAGTAGGTTTGGTGATTGATTGTGTTTACAAAGTGTATACGGGAAGTTTAAGTGAAAAAAATGAATAGGTACATCGGTCTCGTAAGTACTTTTGAATACCGGGTTATAAATTTCACCCAAGTATTGAACTGCAATAAGTATTTCTTTTTGTTTAACATTTGCCTATTTCTAATCGTGACAAAATTATTATTAACTTTTAAAGTTTTTCCCCGCTTAAGAGAAGATGACATTTGTGCTTATTATTTCAATAAAGGCATCTAAGACGACTTTATTGTATTGTGTGGAATCGAAGGAGTCAACTGAACTCTGTGTAGAGGTACGTACTCACTCAACGGCTGGCGGGCGCGGTCGGTCGTTGACCCGCCGTGGAATTTTAATGTTTTTCCATTTTTTTGAAGTACTTATTTATTAGTTATTTTTCACTGGATATGTAAGTTTGTTTGTTTAAAATGAATAACTACTCAAAAGGAGGAAAGGACATAAAAATACACAAATTATAAATAAAAACATGAAAAAAAAATACTTCAAAAAAATCCGAAAAAAATCAGGCATACTCTTTTCACGTAACCCAACAATCTCACGAAGTTTCATTAAAACATTCAATTTCACCCTATATATTGTACACACACACACACACACATATATATATATGATATATTATACACACACACATATAGTTGATATACTAAACAAAATTACAAAAAAAAAAAAATTCGTGCAAATATGTAACACGGAAACTAAAAAAAAAATTCAGATTTGCCACAAGTACTTGTGGTTGTTTTTGCTAGTTCTTGTTTTACTTTTTACAGTTAGAATGATAAAGAATACAAATACTGTATTTAGGATCAATTAGTTTTCATCACACGGAAACTTGGTTTCTACAAATTACATTAAATACAAAAAAAAACGACGGGTTGTACTCCGGGAGTGCCGGCAGAAGTGAAAACTTGAATATTAACGTTGTGCATTTTTGATAGTTTGTAATGGTTAGGGAATAATTTTGCATGAATTGCTTTAATTATCAGTATAAAAGTACTATCATTTATGTGGTAGAATACAATATTTATTGATTGCGCTATCGTACACAAACATGACAATTTATATTACACTAGCGGCCCGCCCTCGCTTCGCTTCGGTGTAGAGCTGAAGTGTAGACTACAGTTTTTGTTCTCAGGCTTGTATTATACACAATGACATTCATCTATGATTCTTCTTATACTAATAGGTGGTAGGATAGGTTTAAAATTGATAAAGTTTCATACAAACTTTCATTCCTTATTTTATCCCCTTGGGATTTTCTTTATATTTTTTTCCGTAAGAACCTTGTACAGAGTATTAGAAAACTACAAAAAAAAAACAGCCAAATCGGTCAAGCCGTTTTCATGTTATGTCGTGACAACGGAAAACGGGTTTCATTTTTATATATATAGATTAAAAAGTTTATCTCTCAGAAAAATCAACTTACATGAATCATATTTAAGCGCACCTAGCGACATCTATTGTAAAAAAATGCATTTTCTTCGCAATAAAGCTGCCACCTGGACGTCCTAATTAGAGACTTATTATTTACGATAAAATAAAATATTATTTATATGTTTCGTCCAATATATTGAAAGTCGACAACCTTTCAAAATTTATTATTTTCGTCTTACGAATTTTCGATTAGGTCACGTGTCCGGACGCGATTAGGCCACGTGTCATGACGCGATCAGGCCACGTGTCCTGACGCGAGTTTAACAGATTTTACCCATCGCAAAAAAAGTGTACAACGCCGCTAAAGAAGTTTTCACTTCAAAAATTAACTTCCCCTTTCCACCACCGGGTGACCAGGCGCGGCGAGGACTTTCACCCTTATGTCGTTGTCCAAGTTCCTCCCATTCGCATGAAGCGATTTGCTTTCGCTTTCATTATGCGAACGGCTAGGTAGTGGAACTCCTTGCCGAGGTCTGTTTTCCCGGAACAATATAATCTGGACATCTTCAAGGCCAGAGTTTCAACGGCAGCGCGAACGAGACGGCGAGATCCGCGTCACTGCACTACCGACCAATCACGCGACTAGAACTCGACGTCACTACCGAATAAGATTCAAAACAAACAGCAATTTTTATGAAAAAATATATTTTACAGTACTTACGAATGAAAAGTGATGCCGTGGGTTTTATTTTTAGTTCTTGAGCAATTTGAGCACTTTTTAAAAACACATGCCTTAGTCATTGTTTTACGAGTATCATATAAACACAAAATATTAGCAATATTTCTTTTTGGCGTTCACATGTACGTCGTTTGCATGTCAAGTTGTGACTAAAGCGATTAGGGTCGTGGACCACAATTTATGCGGATCACTTTTGTGAGGCTAGTGCCCTATCTACCCTTTTTGTTTTAATCTAAGCCTAAAAGGAACTTTGTTAAAAAAAAATAGTTTTCACATACCATTTCAGCACTGTTTTGGTTCAAAGCAAAAAATAGGTCCTTTGTTATGTAGTGATTAATTTTACTACGTAGTTGAATGAAAGATATATGTTTGAGTCTTATTTTTTTAAGTAGATTAATTAATTTTTCAGTGGAATTCGTGAAGGGTCAACGAGGGAACCTGTTACTTAAATACAGAGGGTATACGTTCTACAAAAAACAAATGCGTGGTATTAAGGCGCAGTGGTTGTGTTCTACACACACCAGCAGGGGTTGCAAAGCTTACTTGTACACCGTAGAGAATGATATCGTCAAAGGCCGTTTCGACCATTCACATTAGATAAATAGCGTCTGTACACCACCCAACAGTAACAGTTAGGTCCCCACCCCAACTGCCCGACTACAACCAAATTGAGACGTATGTCGTTAGATGGCGTTGATACATGTTGCGGTAGTGCTCAAAGGTGTTCCTAGATGTCGCCGCAATAAATTTTTGTTAATTGTCTAATAATAATTTATGAAGTCATGAATGGAACGGTTTTTTTGTTATTCAGATCCTTGGCACTTACATGATGGCATTTTCCAAGCTGTATCCCAGGGCTCAGCAGCTTGTTTGGGCTCGGTAATTTTACTAGATTAACGAATTTCAACGCCATCTATGAACAATTTTAAGCACTTCTACAACATATTATAACGCCATCTAACGACACTTAAATCTTTCTTGAAGGAAACGGGCAGTTAGATAATACTAAGTTGGGTGGTGTATACTCTTTAAGGAAGATTAAGGCTTTTTTTATTAAGGGGGTACATTAGATTAACCTTGTAAAATGCTTTTCTTGTAAGAATTCTTCAATTTGATATTAAATAATATTAGTAGTGTGGTTTTTAGGATTCTTCGCTAATAAATATATATAAAACCCAGTGCAACTTTAAGTAAGTTTAGTCCAGTCGCGAACAGTTTTCACACGAATGGTTCCATACTAGCTTAAAATATTTAAAAGGTACTTTGAACAGTTGATATACAGTGATAGTAAAAATAATGTTATGTACTAATTGTTTAAGATGATTTAATTTTTATTCCGTCTGTCTTCTGACAGCTGAAATTTGCACAGAATATGTATTACTGATATTTATGAAACGAAAAATATTAAAAAGCCATATATTTTGCACTATACAAATTATTTTCAAAGTAAATAAGTTATTACTTGTCGTGTAAAATATCAAGTAGAATAAAAAAGAAAAAAAAATCTTTTGCTTATTCTAAATCGATTTCAACCCCTAACTTCTCACTGAGTGCGTACTAACAGACTGTCAGTTAATACTGGTGGTTATAGGAATCAAAACCAGGCATACTTTAGGCAAGTACTTTTGAAGCTAAGGAGGGAGGGCGTTTTTTGGAGCAAATTTTCATCCATTTTCTTAAATATTTTTTTAACTATGAATTTTGTGTGATTTTTATATATTTTAAACCTTCACATTGAGCCCTTTCATTTTATATAAGGTACAGTAAGCTAAATTTAATTAATTTAAATAAATATTTCCAAAATTCACACCAATATTACAGTTTCGGAATACATTTATTTACTTTATTCTTCCGTTCACTGACATACTAAATTTCAACTTAATTGGTCTAGTACATTCCGAGCAAATTGACTGTGGCAAACAGAGAACCGAGTGATCCTGTAAGGGTTCCGTTTTTGCCGTTTGAGGTACAGAACCCTAAAAAGGTAAGAAAGAGAAGATCTTCTCACAAATGAACCCTGCAAATGATTTCGGCCTTGAAGTCGCTTGCGCAATGAAAATTCTACTCTTTTGCAAAATGCAAGATATTTGAAAAAAATAAATTCAAACTTGAACATATTTTGTTGTGCTTTTCTTTAGTTGAATTCATACAAAGTCGACGCGGGAAATTGTTGCTGAAATACAACGGTTTTACGTACTACGAGCACCGTACGAGCGGCTTCAAAACCAGATGGATATGCGTCGCATACCAAAAGAACAAATGCAAAGCGTACTTGTACACCGTACAGAATGACATCATTAAGATGGTCGATGATCACAACCATTAAAACACAGGTGGAAAATTTAAAATGTCTTTATTACACTTTGTTATGGACACAAAAAGAATTATTAAAATAGCCTTATGGATCGCAGTGGAAAATGTTGTAGTTTAACAATATTAGTGCTGTACATTTATATGAAATTAAAACCTCTAAAAATTTTACGTTTTGTAAATGTAATTTAATTAATGAAAAGTATCATAATTATTTGTAATTTATTTATTTTATTATTATGATTATCTAATTGTGATTATATTCTATCTACAAAATTGTTTTTTTTCACTGGTCTCATTTTCTTTTTCCAACACGCCTGAAATAAATGATGATTATTCATCTGCCACTATTTTTTTGTTCGGAACACAACAAATTACTTCATTTCACTTTAAAGGAAAACCTGGCCCACCAGAATCGGCCAATATTTGTCAAATGAATATTTATATTGTTGACCATGTCCCTAAATAAAAAAGACTAAAAATTTAAATATTCCAACGATGAACTTTGTCACGATTATCGTTGTTATTTTAATAGCAAACCCACATTATGTAAAGTGCAGGTCGAGCTGATTCATAGACAAAATGCGCTGTGCCCGCCATTCTCGATTATATAACATACATTCTCATAGTAGAGGAACGCAAGCGGCGATTTTGGGATTTACTCGAGCGCGGCAGAATAACATGTCGGGGACAAGCTTGCAACTAGTTAAGCACTCCCGCCATACCTGAGCCCTTTAAATACAGCCGAACGACGAGGGTGGCAAAAAACACGGTCATTACTTTTGGTCGCGTCCAAATCGTCAGTCTTTTGAATAAAAGCTACTGGAAGGTATGCGTAGCGTTTCTGATGACGGAAAAAAATATTAATCTGCCGGTTTGCATAATGTGGGAGCCGAACGAAGGGGTAGAATATAGGAAAAAAAGTAAAAAATGTGTGCTCCGCCGCTGCCGCCTCTCCCCGCACGATATATCGTCTACCCCCTCCACGCAGCCGTAACGCTTTTACGTGACAGTATAATCCTATCGGCACAACATTATCCCCCTTTCTATATAGAAGGTTCACTTCAAAAAATATTCGAATACGTCAGACATTGAGAAGGAATGTTACGTCACCCTTTAGCAGCTCCTAGTCAAAAGACCTACGATTTGGACGCGACCAAAAGTCATTACCGTTTCTTGAATTTTTTTTGTACCGTCGACGATCGGCTCTACATAAAATGCTTAGGTATGGTGGGAGTACTTAGCTAGGTGCAAGGTTGCTCCCTATATATGTTTTTCCGCCGCGCTCGAGTAAATCCAAAGATCCACGATTGAGCTTCTCTACTATCACTTTCGATATATTTTACTATCTAGTACTGGCAGATTCGGACATTGCGACATTCTACCGTGTTATGACGTAAATTATATATAACTAATGTCTAAAATTGCAATAATCTAATTCGGAAGTGGGATTTTATATTACAGAATTTTCCTACTTGAACCCATTCCCTTTTGCTGTGCTGGGTTTTTGGTCATGTTCTCCGATTCAAAGGATTTATTTTTATTTGTTTAATTTTTCAGTCGAGTTCGTGGAGAGTCGTCGAGGGAAGTGGTTGCTTAAATACAGAGGGTATACTTACTACAAAAAATCATCGCTAGGCATTAAAACCATCTGGGTCTGTTCCACACACAACAGCAGGCGCTGTAAAGCTCACTTACACATCATAGACAATGTTATGGTCAAAGGGAATTTAGACCACATACATTAGATTGTGTCACCAATCTGCAGTGAGTCTGCTTGGTGGATTCTGTTCCTATAGTCTTCCCTATGGAATTCCTGTGCTAGAGCAGCGGATACATTGCATTAAGCTGAACATCAGCCTATTTCAGTGTATCCGTATCAGTTGATTAAATTAAATGGAGGAACATTTTGATAAATTTGATTTGATTTGTTTCAAGCAACATGGAAAGTGTTATTTTATTAGTTTCTAACAATATTCTAGAAAATAAGACAACGAGGCCCTAGTTATTTGCCGTCTTATTCTCTAAAGGTTAGATAAATATTAGCTTAGAGTTTAGGCTAATATCCTAGCTTAATCTTTGTTAAATTGTTGAACTACTGGTATTTGTATTTTATCTAATTTACACTTTCATCATGAAAATAAACGTTAACATATTCTGTTACTCACAGAATATAGAAATGAAATATCTAATTGTTACTAGCAGCTTGCGGTCTATGTTACTTTAAACAAATGAATTATATTATATTTATGTATGTATATCATCGGTTTTTGGATTCCTTACCTATACCGACCAACACCTGAACTGAGTGGATTTTCTTCTAGTAAAACTTCTTTACATTTATGAATCTAGCAGTTTAATAATTGCCTACCCTGACCCCATAGGGGTATCCGGTAAAGCCTTGAACCTTACTTTACCACTACAACTACCAAAAGGTACAGTTATTTTGTGGTATTCTGTTAGATGGAGGTTACTTACCCAGAGAGCGCCCCAATTCAACCGGAAAATCCATTATACCATACCTCTCTAAAAGCCAGCCATTGCCCTTCCCTCGACTTCAATTAATATTGAAAAAAAATAATGTTACGCAACCTTCGAGTTTTATACTTATAAACACATTAGTTTTTACGTATTTTCATAAGATTTTATACACTAACGCAAATCAGCAGTAGCTTTTAATATGAATATTTGATTATTGTTCAAACATTTGTTGTTTTCAGTAAGGACAAGAAGAGCAACTTCGTGGAAAAGAAAACGGGGCTCGGGATGGTCTCAGACTGATCTTTGGGATGCTCTAGAAGATATAAAAAACAACCAAATTTCTGGGCGTGCAGCAGCTTTAAAATACAATATTCCACGGCGAACGTTGAATAATCACATAAAATCTGGAAGCGTTTTAAAGAGAACGGGAAGAAACGCAGTTTTCACCGAAACACAGGAAAAGGAATTAGTAGAGAGGATTAAGAATTTTGCAAATAAAGGCATTCCCTTAACACCAAAAGTAATACGTCAAGAAGCTTACTTATTTTGTAAAAGAAAGAATGTAAAAAATCCTTTTAGTGTGAAAACATCGGCTGCTGGCAAGAAATGGCTTAACAATTTCCTCTCTCGAAATAAAGACGTAATTATCTCAAAGAAAAACAAAATTCATAAACCCTGCTAGGGTTCACAAATTAAAAAGGTTATTAGGTGTAAAGGACAAACATTTCAAAGCCATTCCGAAAATATATCATGAGCTAAATATTGATCAGTAACAAGAATGATTATATAACGAAGATGAAAAAGGACGTTGATTAGCGATTTTATATGGACAGAAAAAAGTCATTTGGAAAAGGTCCCCGAATGATTCGCCTTATAGCAAAAGAAGAAGCCTTGCTTTTATGTCACTTTAGCACATAGATTGAATGCTACTGGAAACGCCATTCCACCAATGAATGATTTATGGAAAAAAGCGGGCGAGATTTTTTTTTTATGACAACAGAGTTCAATGAACAGATCTTCGCCTTATTATTGACCATTTGGCCAAATACAAATCCCCAGGATTGTAACTGTTGATTAAAAAATTCAATCGTTATTATAATAATTTAATCGTTTGAACAAATATTGTTAGTATGAAGAGTTTTGCTTTACTAAAATCCACAGAAAAAACTCACCGAACTCATGTCTTATAAATTGCTATGCTTGCCAAAATTGAATTGTAAGGTTTTTTTAAATTTTTGTAATGCATTCGTTTACTTAATAAACATATTTATTTCGTATTTTATACTTACTATTTCTGTGTTTAAGAAAACAACGCACCCCTATACTACGAGAAAATAAAGAAAATTTACAGTTTTTGTTAATTTTGGGAAATTAGCTCAAGTTAACGACGGCGTGATTACGTATTATCGTTATGCACTATATGGTAGAACTATTTAACGATGTAAATTGTATTTAATTCTTTAAATTTCAGTGGAATTCGTGAGAAGTCAACGAGGGAAAATATTGCTTAAATACAGAGAGTATACGTACTATAAAAAACCAGCGCTTGGCCCCAAAGCACAGTGGTTGTGTTCCACACACAACAGGAAGGGCTGCAAAGCTTTTATATACACAGTAGATGATGTCATCGTCCAGGGGAACTTCAACCATACACATCTTAGCCACAAAATGAGCACTGTAAGGTTTGTGATTAACGGTTGAAAATGAAAAAGATAAACAACGTTGTTCGTACAAACATTTTTTTTATTTACTATTTTGCCAGGGCAGTCGTGTTTTAAATAACTTTCTATTTCAGTCGAGTTCGTGATGAGTCAAAGAGGGAGTGTCTTACTTAAGTACAGAGGGTATACGTTCTCCAAGAAAAAATACCGTGGGTTCAAGACTAGATGGATTTGCTCCACACACCACAGCAAGGACTGCAGAGCTTTCCTGTATACCATAGAGAATACGATTATCAGAGGGAATATCTATCATACACATTGAGTTTATGGTTAAACGTCCGTATTACGACAGACAAATAAACTGTGTTACATCACCTGGCAAACTTCTTAGGCATCGACCATTGACAAGGATGCCTGCGCAGTAGCAATTTTACATACAAAAACGTTTACTGCGCAAGTTTATTTGTCTCTGGTTTTTCTCAAGAAGTTTGCCGCTATCTATACCTAGTTCACAAAAGTATGTATGTATAAATGTATTCAATTCCACAAGTTCAAATTTCATGCAGTGAAGTCATTTCCGGTTTCATATAATCATTAATCTTGAAATGAAATAAAAATTTACTTCATTCAAATTGATTATTAAAAAGCTCTTTTGAATTGTCTATTAACGTTTTTTTCCTACCATCCGTTCAGGGTCTTTTTGCATAGGGGCTAGGCGATAATAAATAGTAATAGAAAAAAGATTTATCCGTCATGACAGAATTGCAAGATTAGGGTATTAATACGCCAATATGGTGGAAAATTTTGGTCTCTGCGCTGAAAAGCTACGATCGTCACACGCGACAATATATATATATATACTAGCTGACCCAGCCAACTTCGTACCGCCATAAAAAAATAGGGGTTGGTGGTAGATGGGTGAAAATTTAGGGTTGTATGTATTTGTGATGGATCATAAAAAAATAAAAATAAAACTAAAATTGAAAAAAAAAATTTAGGGGTGGATTACCTTTAACATTTAGGGGGATGAAAAATAGATGTTGTCCGATTCTCAGACCTACCCAATATGTACACAAAATTTCATGAGAATCGGGAAAGCCGTTTCGGAGGAGTTTAACCACAAACATCGCGACACGAGAATTTTATATATAAGATATGAGTGATGCGTGAGCTGCTCCATTCCCCTATGCCTTATGGCCCGTCTTATGTTAGATTATTTAAGAAAAGCAGTTTCACTCCTGATGTGTTGTCCGTGCACACACATTTTTTTAATCATCTATAGTAGTTTAAATGATATTTTTTTAGATAGGTCCGACAAACGACTCCACCCCCCTGATGTTAAGTGACGGTGAAGTCCAGACGTGAAGATAGCTTGTACAGCAGTTGTACCTGCCACACCAGCCATCCTCACCTTGCCGGCCTGCTTGTTGCTTCTTCATGTCTCTTTTAAAGTAATCCCAGGTTGTAAGAAGGTGGGAACACGTGAGCAGGCAGTGCATTCCATTTACGTATAGTGCGACAAAGAAATGAGTCACTAAATTTATTTGTACGCGTTGGAATTGTGGCCACAGTTCTCGAACTATGTTGGTTTCTTAAGGTAGTTTCCTATGGTAGTTTTCTTTCTTCCATGCTATTTTTTACTCAAACGTGGTAGTTTTTTTATGGTAGTTTCTTCCATCTTTGGTAGTTTTCTGTGGTAGTTTCTTATAGTAGCACGCACCCTTATAATATCTTTTTAACTTCGTTCCAACCGAGTGTTCCACGACAGTCAAGTTTGCTTTTATTAAGATGAATTGTTTGTTTTTAGTCGCATTCGTGGAAAGTCGAAAAGGGAATCCGTTACTTATATACAAAGGGTATACGTACTACAAAAAAATTTCATTAGGAATCAAAACACACTGGGTGTGTTCCCTACAGAAGACGGGCTGCAAAGCACTCTTGCACACCATACACAATGTCGTCGTGAGGGATAATTTTAATCACTTACATTAGCTTTAACGACTAAGAACCAAACATGTTTGGCATTATTATAAGTACTGAAGACTTTTTCGTTCCATCTTAAACTATTTTTTTATGCTCCCTAGTCATTCCAACA
This sequence comes from Chilo suppressalis, assembly GCA_902850365.2. Lineage (NCBI taxonomy): Eukaryota > Metazoa > Arthropoda > Insecta > Lepidoptera > Crambidae > Chilo > Chilo suppressalis. The sequence goes on along the minus strand of OU963906.1, from coordinate 6,026,564 downwards.
GATTTCTATAATTAATTTAAAAGGCGCATTAAAAGTTGTGTACTTTTAAAAGGATATTATAATATTAAAAGTGGTTGTAATTGCCAAAACAGCGTGGTCGTAATTGCTTTATTACCTTTGTTTTGAAATTGTTCGCAGTGCTCTACAGATAAATGACCTTAACTTTATTTTATGTAAAAAATTGATTCTCTATTTAATGGTGATACACTGAATACGAGGAATAGCATAGGTTCTCATAAAAATCTTTTCGGTGATGTTGGGACTAGTGTGAGACGGGTCGTTACATTTTCTAAAATATGATTGAGCGTGGCGACGGCGACGACGGCTGGTTCATGTGGCGTACTTGCGAACGAGACGAGTGTTGCCAGCGATGATAAGGATAATAAAAAAAAAAAACAAATTGAAGCATGAAAAGAAATATCTGCGCGTTTCATTGTGTACCGAGTTGATGGCACCTCTGAATGGAGCCTCAGGCTTACAAGACTAAGAAAAGCATTTTTCTGTCAATTTTGATCCATATAAAGTTGGTTCATCATCATCAGACTATGAATGTCCCACTGTTAAGCCCAGGCCTTCCCTGTGGATGGAATAAGGAGATTTAGCCATATTATAGTTGGTTAAAGGATTTTTTTTAATAATGTGTTTGATACATGAGTATGCCACAAAAAAAACTCAAATGCAAGTTTTTAATCATCATTAAAAATGTAAGCTATTAAATAAATTTAAAAGTGTGTCACGTTTAGTTTGCCCAAAGATATTCTTTTATGTGACCCTGTTACAAGAATTATTTTTTGCTTTATTTTTCAGTCGAGTTTGTGGAAAGTCGTCGAGGGAACCTGTTGCTTAAATACATGGGGTATACGTTTTCCAAAAAGACGTCACTTGGCCCCAAAATCACATGGGAGTGTTCAAAGCACTATAGTAGAGCATGCAAAGCTGTTTTACACACGGTAGACAATATCATCGTTAAAGGGAATTTCAACCATACACATTGGATTTAAGGAAATTTACGATTAAATATAATATTTTGTGTTATTTCTAATAAATTATATCGACTATACTCGTATTATTTTAATTTTATATAGCCTGCTCTACCTGCAAAGAATGTGATATTTGCTTTGGCAAGTGGTTAGTAGCTCCCCATATAGCTAATATAATTATCAACAGGTATAATTATTTTATTGTATAAATACACTAGTTTTAAGGGTAATTCTTCTGCATTGTTCAAACTTAAATCAGTAAAAGTAGAATAAAGTGAAATCATAGCAGGAATTACAAATACCGTACGAATAACGTACTGATCAAACAAGGTATAAACGAGGTTTCTACAGCAGCTTCCTTTATTATTTAATCCATTCATACTGATAATGTGAATTTTTAAGGTTTTTTTTAAGATACTATGTTACTTAAAAAAATATCTATTTACGATTAAGCTTTCGATCGATACAGTTAATATTATTAATTTTTATATATTGTATTACAATTTTTCACATTTAGCCAGTTCGATTTGAGCGAAATAAAATCTTCATTGAGTACCTTTAGCATGAAGTAATATCGAATTACGAGTCAAATGTAAAGAAGATTCATAAGAAAATTTGAACAGCGCCACAGCGAACGTAACGAGAATTAAAAATCTTCATTTCGATATTGGTTCGTGTTAGGGGACCGTAAACATTTCTTTCTACAGTACTTATTTAGAAATAGGTATTTTCTCACCATGGTGCAAAGTAAGGATGACCTCACCATCTTTATTAAAGAATGAAGATTTCAAAATCAGATTTTAGCTTTCATAATTCTTTATTTTACAGTTACATTTATAACGAGCCAGCGTGGCAAATTGCTTCTTCTCTGCAAGGGATACAAGTTCTGTAGCCAAAGAACCAGAGGTGGGAGGACCAGATGGAGTTGTTCTACCCACAACAATAAAGGATGTAGGGCGCACATTTATACTTTAAACGACACTTGTAATACAGTGCTTAAAATACACAACGCCCATGAACACCCATCTAATTTGTAGCAGAGTAATTGAAAATATAGTTTGTAAAATATAATATAGTGATCAAAGTATTCATCATTCTGGAACATAAGGCGTTTTACGGTCTGTTTCAATAATAACAAACTCCATTAAGAGATACGCCTATTAGAGATCTGTTGATTAGATATTATTATTTGTCTATCTTCACGCTGCGTCTCGGGTATGGTAGGCAAAAAAATAAAGCGCCATGAGGCACGGTACACATATCTTTCGTTTCATTCATATTCATTGCTCTTTTCGTAATCGCCCACCAGTGTTTTCATTTTCTGATGACACTTGGTGTTAGAATGCGATGAATTTGATCCTGATTTGCCTACCCCGGCTTCAGCATCCTCCCACTGCTGCAGCGTTTGGAAAAGCAACGCGTTGTGTATAGCGATCTGTACCTGCTCTCTTAGGTTTTAACTGGCAAAATGAATTCCGAATGCCCTATTCTCTCTATTTTCTGTGACGACTCTTCTCTCTTTATCAGCGGTATACCTTGCGTCTCTGCTAAATTCACATCCAAGATAAATAATCTCTTTCACTTGTACACATCAATGATAATCTTTAAATTTGTTCTAGATTCTTCTTCTCTTTAAAAAACCATCTTCGTATTTTTCCTATCCAGTTGTTAGCCATTCTCGATACAATCATCTATCATTATTGTAATGGATATTTTTAATATAAAGATTATTATAATCTTAATAATAAAATATATAATACAGTTGTTATTGTTAACAACTGTTACTAAACGGGATCAGATTGTCTTTATGAGGCTGATTATTGGAACTCGTCTTTACTATTTTTTGCTAATTATAAATTATTGTTAGCAAGAAGTCCAGCTTTATCAGAAGAAGAATTAAATCAGTCTTCCTTATATACCAATTTTCTTAGAATATCTTGGAACAGTGTAGTTGAAGGTTGTGAAGATGAATGCTTTACAAACTGCAACAACAGAATCATCGAAGTACGAGACAAATTAAAAAATCATTGATACTGTAACAATTTAGCAATAGTTCTTTAATTTATTGTTTTACTGAGTGGATACCTATTTCGTCTTTCGTTCGTCAGTAAATTGAAATAAAATTTATTTATGTAAGTAAGCTGCCTGCATACGCGGAAGTTACATAAATATGAATTGGAAAATCCATTTCGATTATCCATATAATGTATTGATGATCGGCGTAATCGAATATTCTTTCAAAACTTTTTTGTTTTAAAATACCGGATTTTTCGTTATTTCGGTCCGGTAAATGCTTGGGTCCGCGGGCCAAAAAACCAACTACTTGAAATAGAAAATACTTAACCGGGTGCTGTAGATTATTGTGTATAATTTTATTTCTTTTATAGTTACATTTATGAAAGGTCAGCGTGGGAAATTTCTACTCTTCTGTGAAGGATACAAGTTCTGTAGCCAAAAAACCAGTGGTGAGAAGACCAGATGGAGATGTTCTACCCACAACAGTAAAGGATGCAAAGCACACATTTACACATTAAATGACACGGATAATACAGTGATTAAAATATATAACACACACGAACACACACGAACACACATCTAACGTGCAGCAAGAAAATGAAAATAAAGCTTCTAAGTAATAGAGATCTTTATCTCAGATTATATGCAGATCGATAATACTTTTTTATCTTAATAAGGCCAATTAGTGATTCTTTACCGAATTAAAGTTATTTCTGAACAATTTGTTTGTGCTACGTTTCAATTTGTAAAATTTCCTGATTTTGCTTTACAGAAGAAGAATTAAATGAGTATTTCTCAAAAAAGTATATTTTTTAAATACGAGTACCTTGAATCAGTAAAATGATAGGTAGTAAAGATGGATGCTATACGATCTGCAAATACATGTATTATGATTTCAAAGTACAAGACGAATATAAGTCTATCTAACTATAAGAATTGATTTAGCTTACCAGAATTGTTCAATAAATAATTATTTTGTCGACTGGAACTGTCTTTTTATCAGTAAATGCAAATAAGATATAACTCTGTAAGTGAGCCGCATACGGTGAAAATACAAAAGATCTGAAATGTCTGTAATGATTTATCCATACAATGGATTAATGACCGGAGCATTCGAATGTTGTTTCAGAACGTTTTGTCTAGAAATACTTCCCCAGGGTGCTGATTTTTGTGTTTATCATTGTATTCTTTTATAGTTACATTTATGAAGAGTCAGCGTGGAAAATATCTTCTCTCCTGTGAAGGATTCACGTTCTGTAGCCAAAGAACCATGGGCGGGAAGACCAGGTGGAGCTGTTCTACCCACAACAGTAGAGGATGCAAAGCACACATTTACACTTTAAAGGACACGAATAATACAGTCATTAAAATATATAACACCCATGAACATCCATCGAACTTGCAGCAGAGTAAATAAAAATAAAGTTTGTAAGATATCTTGAAAGCTTAGCTCGTATACCTTTTTAAAGATACAATTTAGGTTACTCAGTATTTTTTAACTCTGTTTAAATTATCGCTGTCCAGTATTGTAATTTGTCTTTTTCATAAAATTTGCCCAGTATAAGTTGCATACATAAGATATTGATTGTGACTTATAAAAATAGATGATTTTTTCTTGCAAAATACAATCGATTTGAAATATACAAAATATTCCTACACGAACAAAGGAATTTGGTGACTCATTTCTTTGTCATACTATTCGCAAGTAGAATTCTTTACCCGCACACGAAACCACCCCTTCCTACAATCTGGGGTCCTGTAAGAGAGGCGCGAAGAAGCATTTCTGCAGGCCGGCAAGGTGAGGATGGATGTTGTGGCAGTTTATAACTGCTGCACCAGCTATCTTTGCGTTTGCACTTTATCACCACTGACTCATTTGCCTATATAGCTATATAAAAAAGTGAGAAATATATATAATGATGGTGATTTTCAATAATCTTTTGCGATTTTTGAATTTGTGACTTTTATCAAAAATACACATGCATTATCCTTTTTATAAAATAATTATGTGTGTGATGTATGTTAACTTCTTTTTATTTGTGATTAAGATTTGTAAAGGTTTAAAATAAATAAAACTTTCATCGGTTTATGATTTCAGTTAAATTTGTGTTATCGATGCGCGGTAAAAGACTACTGCTGTTTGAAGAGAACACGTACAGAAAAGCCTATCTACAACCAAAACGCGGAATTCAGACCAGATGGGTCTGTTCCAAAAGGAAAGATTGTCCTGCTGTAGTTATAACTGGGGATAAAGATAAAACGATAATTTCCAAAGGAAGACACAACCATAAATCATCAGCAAGGTCGTACCCAGCTTCTGACCCAGAGGGGGGCAATGAATTTTTTTTTAGATCGGAACCCCCGCGCGTATTTAGTCATATATACTACACAAAGACACCTCCGTGAAACATAAGGTATAATAATAAGATAAGTGTGCAGTTTTACACAAATTTAAAAAAATGCTAGTAATAAGTTTGAAATATTTTAATGGACTGTATGAATTATATTTGTGAGTTGTTGAATGGCAAAAGTAAGGAGATTTACACAGTTCTTTCCAAATCAAAAGGATAAATAAATAACCTTAACCTACCCTCATGATATTAAGCAAGAAGTGAACAATAAGTATGTAGATAGTATGTAGGGAGGAGTCTTTAGAGAGAGATAGAGAGAGATCGTTCTTTATAGACTGATGTCTTGCGGGTGTTTTGTTGTTGTGTAAGAAACACATAAATAAATAACTTAGAAAATGAAATAAGTTAGAAAAATTTGATAAAGAAATCACAACTGTTTATTAACATACATTTTGATTGTAGCATGTACTCTATCTCCCTTGTTACTTTAAACGAATTGTAACAAATTGTAACAAATTGTAACAAATTGTAATTCATTTATTTTATTATAAGAAGTAATTTTCAACATTACTTGTGGCATTGGCATGTTAGGATAGGTGTATGTAATGAATGGTTTAATTTAAGTTGAAACTAAATAAGATAAAAATATAGGCATTGTTTTTGTAGTAAATTTTAAATTGATCTATGATTAAAACTGAGTACATTTTTCGCCAATAAACTGTTAATCAGTTTGGCGAAATTATAATAGTTAGAATTGTAATAGTTTAAAATTATATTTGATAAATAAATAAAAAAAAAACAAATTTAATTATGCAATTTTATTTTTCGATAAATTATTTTGTTATACTATTATTTTTGACTAGCGGCTGCGACTTCGGTCGTGTTAACTTTAGTTTCTCCAAAACCTCACACACAGGAACCTAATTCTAGAAAAATAGTACCAAATATCTCTTTCCAGACTTTCTAACTATCTATTTGTCAAATTACATCTAAATCCGTTCAGGTTTACATTAATCTACAAGCTGGGTCGATGATTGAAATCTTTTTCTACATGCTAACACCCATGATCATCAAAGTGATTCGTATAAATATTTGAATTGCTTTTATCCGCGAACCATCTTCTGCATTTTTTAGACTGTTTTCTTCCATTATCTTTTGCTTTGAACTTGACTGTTATGGACATGTGATGATAAAGTACATCTTCAATCGAGCTATTGAAAAAATTGTAATGTTTAATAAAGTTTATTTTACCTAAAATGTTTTTATTTCCGTTTTATTTTTGAGACTAGGACTGATTGATTTTATACAGCTAAGGGTGAAGATTGTAATATTCTTCAAAAGAATACTAGGACTATTGGCGAATTTAAATTGTATTCTCTTTAGCTGCTAAAATTTAATTTAATAATACAATACAGAGATCTACTTCCAATAATTTTGCTAAATCTCGATTTATCTAAAACTAGATTTAACCCATACAATGACATGGAATTGACATTTTGTCATTTTCCTATGGGTCGAATCTTATTTTAATTGAATGGAGATTTAGCGAATTTGTTGCAAGTGTGCCTTACTACGACTCGATTCAACTAAAACTAGCTTTAACCCATAGAAAAATGTCATAGTACAATGTCAATTTGACATTCTTGTGTTAATTTAATTTCAGTTAAATTGAGATTTAGCAAAATTACTGCAAGTGAACGTAAGCCTCTATTTGACTTTAAACAATTGAAAAAATGGAATGATGTGTATTGCAACCCAAGCAGTAAATGGCAACTTAGATCTATCAACATGCATGCATCGACTGCAAATGTTAAATTTACTTTAAATGTACTCTAGATATATGTAAAGGATATGTGTTATATAGTAAATAATAATTAAGAACCTCGTCCTTTTTTAAGTTGATTAAACACAAGTATCGGCTTAAGCAGTTATTTTTTTTCAGCTTCGTTTAGGTTATCTAAGCATGGGAAACCGATGATCACCTACAGAGGATATTCATATAGAAAACACCAAACGACGGGGAGGGGCATACGATGGGCTTGCTCCAGTCACAAACATTGCAAAGCCTGCATTCACACTACAGACTATGACTATACAACTATAGTTAGAATCGGAGGCCAGCATTGTCATTAGATTGAACCATCGAGATTATAATCAAGGTATTTCGTAGACTAGATGATGAAGAAAGAAGAACATTTTTTTCTCAAAAAACAGCACGTCTTTAAGACTAAAGAAAGCTACCCTCGTGTTTGCTTCAACAGAAGTGTCATATAGAAACAAAATCAATTAGTACCAAACCAGTGGGCTTAAGGAAGTGGGCGAACGCTAACGCAAATTTTAAAGTTTTGTCCCAAACTAACATCCCAGTGTTTGTTATACTTCTTCCACACCTGCGCGGCAAAGCTTTGGGTTTTTGGATGGCTTTGGAACTAAATTCGCTAAAATTATCATTCAAAATTTAAATTAGTTCTGCCATAATGAATTATCGGGATGTGAACAAAAATGATAAACGATAGCTTGACTGGCGGTAATTTGACACGCATAAAGGCGGTTGTGGCTAAATTTGTAAGTGCAACTGAAGGAGCGTTCTGAATTTAAAGTTCGAAAGCAATTTTAGCGCATTTTAATACTAAAGCTTCACGCAAATATGGGTTAAGCATAACACATAAACTTAACGACAAAAATTTCAGTGTAGGGCAGGGCCGATTGCTATTGGGAACTAAAAAATTCATAACAGGATGAAACCCATTTTAAAAGGATGATAACACACTATAAAAGTAAGAAAAATAATTGAAGGAGGAAAATGATGTGAGGTTGGGATGAAAGCGGGGGTGGTTTTAAGGGATGAAAGCGGGGGTGGACCTTTTAAGGGAGGAAAACGGGTAAAAACCTGGCCTCAAGACCCCCGTAAATTATGGTTAGCGTTAAAGAATAACACTTATCTAAACCCCCAGCAGGACTTACGATTTAAGATTTCAACCAGGGGACAAATTATTATACTATGACTCTTGCAAATAGCCAAAATTACGCAATCGGCTAAAACAGTAATGTTTCGGAACGGAATTATACTGGTTTAGTGCGCAGGTGGCATATTATATTTTTTTAACATATCTTTATATTTACTTAGGCCCCATTGTTTGATATATAGTTGATTTTGACTATTGGTCAATGTCACGTGAATTACTTTTTTGTCAAATTTATCTATATATCAAACAACGCAGCCTAGAGCGTGCGCACCGTTGAGAACCGGGCACGAAGCGGGCATCCGCTCGGCGTGTTTGTTGCACGCTTCGCGGGTGACGGGGCACGCCTCGCGGGCAACGGCGCATACTCGATTGGCTGTCTTCTATGCTCTCGTCAGCGTTCACTTTAAACTAGGTAGTATTATCAACAAAAATAATCCATTATCGACTGTCCACCCGCGCAAACGATATTGTTTATATTGTAATGCGGCGCTGCGAGAGACACCCCCCTCTCGCGGGTCCCGCAACGGGTTGAACGGGTCCCGCGACGGAGCACGGACCAGATCTCTGCGACGGGCATCCACTCCGTGCTCCCGCTTAACGGTGTGCACGCTCGTCACACTCATTTTTGTTATACCAATTTATATGCAAATGAAATATATGTGATATATATACAGTAACTATGTCGAGCTTTTACTCACCATATGGTCCATAAACTTTTGTGCTCGCTTTTTGAGACACAGCCTTTTTTATTTACTACATAGATTATTTTAATTGTAAGATGGTGTTTGGATAGATAAGAAATGTCACTCAGTCTTTATTTTAATTCCTTTGGATTCGGATGATTATATGTAAACAAATAGGGAAGGACATTTCGTTAGCGTTAAAAATTATTAAGAAACCACTTTACATTATTTTCTAGCTCCTGTAAAGAGTAATATCGCGCTCTATAGTTCTTAATATTCCATGACCTATGACGAAATCTTTCAATTTGGCATTTCAATCTTTATATATATAATTCTTCTGTGAGTGTGTATGTCGCTGAACTTCTCTTAAACGACTGGACCGATTTTGATGAAATTTTTTGTGTGTGTTCAAGGGGATCTGAGAATGGTTTAGATTCACAATTTTGTCCGCTGGACAACCCCTATTTTTTTAGGGCGGTACGAAGTTCGCTAGGTCAGCTAGTAGATATATATATATTTCGAAGAATATGGCCGAAGTAGATATATCTACTTCAAATGTCATATTAACGAAATCGTGGTGGAAATAGAAGTTAGACAACAAAGGGTCAAGGGAGCTAATTTTATAATTTTAGCATTTTTGCAACTCCAAAATCAGGAGCTGGCGAACAAAACGGTTTAATTACATAAAATGAAATTTTACAGGAGCTTATAAAACTGAATGACATACCTACAGTAAGCTTTTGGCATGGGTTTTAATTTATAAATTTAGTAATTTTAACACTGTTTCAGATGACTTTGATTGAAATCACCGGACTGTAAAAAAAATTGTTTGACCAGATGTTATGTTTGCCAGCTGCTCAAATGAAAGCGATAAAAACGGAGTAGTAACAAAATTGACCTCGTACTGTTAAAATTATTTTTTTGCTATATCGTATAAAAGAGCATCTATGTTACGTACTTTTTAATGCCTCCTTTTCTGTCTTCATTCCTAATCTATAACAAGACACTTTACTTTATCTCATTTCATATCAACGATGCCGACGCTTCTGGTGTCGCAAGCTTTGTAGACTATGATCATGCTTCGATCATTCGGGCATTTTGAAACCTTTTTGGACCAAATAAAAATAAATTATAAGTTTGTAAAATATTCATTAAGTTTGTAAACCGTCGTGAGTAAATAAATATATTTTTAACATAAAATTTGTTTCTGACATCTTGTCGAAAATATCAAACGGTACTAAGGCCACAGAACTTTGTAAACCTTTATGACTGTCGATTCACTCACCTTATGGTAATAATAATTTATTTACTTTACAATTAATATTGTCGTAATAATTTAGTTGTAGTAGTAATAAAGCAAATTTTGTTTTAGAAAACGAAGCATTTGTAGAAGTGACACCAGAATTTACTCAATCTATTAAGGGTAATCCAGTTCTAATGCTTGGAGGATATAAATATTATTCAAGCTCGAAGAAGGTGGATGAAAAGAAGTGGTACTGCTTAAAGGGTTTAGGAAAAGGATGCAGGGCTTATGTGATGACAACACAGAATCAAGTTATAGCTTGCATCAACGACCACAATCACGAACCATAGAGAATCAATGCCTGAGTTTCACTGCTTTATTTTCTTCCATATGGTGAAGTAACCTCCATATTACGAGATAAATGCAGCCAACCAAATATAGTTCGGTGTTGCTGTTGCCATAATTTTGCTGGGTATGGGATGGAAACATTGAAGACAACGCATGAGTATGACTGTGTGTTAACGTTGATAATATTAAAATCAGCTTCAATAAAAAATCTTACATATCTGTGCTTCGCAAGGCGTAGTTGCCACCAATTAGGATAACGCCCGCTTGTATTATGGTCTATTATTAAATATATTATTATTTATTTATTTACAATAACGGGGATGTTACACAAGTTTTGCACAACACCTTTGTTAAAATAAACAATTTTGAATGTAAAAAGATATCCAAAAATATTGTATGTAGATGAATATAAACTCTCTCCCCTTGAATGATATAAACATTATAAATTAAACACTTTTTTATCTTTATTTTATAAAACACTGATAAGTTCTAGGTTCACAGGTCAATCTTTTATTATTATTTTAGTATATAAGCATACCAGGTCTTTTCACCAAGACAGGTAAATATTATAAATTAAACATAGATTAAAGTACTAAGGTAATCGAGATACTGAATCACGCAATAACTTCTAAACGGGTTTAAATCATATTTGACACAGATATAGTTTATTATTTGGATTGAGACACAGAGTACTTTTTGTCCCGTAAAATATTAGGCTCCTAAGAAATAAAAAAAAACTTAAGTTAACGCAGACGAACTCCCAAGCGGCCGCTATAAAATCTAAGTAGTATATGCATAATTTATTGAAAAAAACAGAATTAATGACATTTTATCTTTTTTTAGGACAGCAAGAGCAGGAAATTGAAATTTACTTAGAAGAAGATTCGGATTTCGGAGATTATTTACAATATGATGAAGACGTTGATTACTCACAATTCATGATTAGACCAGAAGATAATTCATCACACTCCAGCTATACCAACACCGATGACGATATACGGGCCGACTCAAAATCAGAGAGCCTTAGAAGCCGCGGTACCCGTCGCTTCAGTGGAGAAAAAGCTCTTGATTGTACAACACAAGTGGTCAGTACAGATAATACACCTGGCATTCCATCGAGAAGTGTATGGACAAACAGCAGTTTTGCGCCAATAGATTTGATACGGGCAGAACCTTCCCATTTAGTCAATACAGATGACCATGAACCCATAAACTACTTTCAACAATACATAGATGATGATCTAGTGAATTCAATTGTTGAAAAGACTAACCAGACTGCAGTTATCCTTCATGGTCGAAGCCTAAATTTGAACTTGAGTGAATGCTATGTGTACCTTGGAGTCACGATGATAATGGCAAGCATAAATTATCCAAACTTGCGGATGTACTGGGAAAATAAGTGGCGAGTAAATATCATTGCATCCAACATGACCCGTGACAGGTTTATACAGCTACGAAATGCTATCAAACTAGTATTTGATGACGATATCACACAAGAAAACCGTAATAAAGATAAACTTTGGAAAGTGCGTCCAATTATTGAGCGAATGCGACATGGTTGTATGACACAAGAAAAGGAAGCTAGGTTATGTATAGGCGAAATGATTTTACCATTCATTGGGCCATACGGTGTCAAACAGTATTCTCCTGGAAATTCAAACCGTAAAGGTATCAAAATATTCGTTTTAGCCAACCCAGATGGACTTGTGTGTGATTTTCATATTTATCAAGGTAACACTACATATCCTGATTACAAAGGATCTTATCTTAGACCCGGAGAAAAGGCAGTGTTGACCTTGACCGAATCTCTTTTTGCTGGTCATGTGGTATACATTGGCCGATATTTTACCAGTGAGAACTTGCTTGAAGAACTACTTAAGAAAGGAATAGGCTGCTCAGGAACTATTATGGAGCATAGAATTCCAGCAGCAGCAAAGCCCAATGTAATAGATGATCAACTATTAAAAGCTAGGGGTAGGGGTAGTAATCAAGTTCTGGTCAGAGACGATAAAAAGTTGGTATTGACAAAGTGGTTTGACAAAAAAATTGTAACTATGTTATCATCAGTAGAAGCTAGTGAAAAAAATGATTTCTGTAGAACGTGGTGCAAGAGCGAAAAAAGATATATAAATGTGAGCAGACCCAGAGTAATACGAAATTATAATATAAATACGCGCGGTGTCGACATCGCGGACAGAATGTTGGCTGTTTGTCCCTTTATGTATCGCTCTAAAAAATGGACACAACTGTTTATATCGTTCATGATAGACTTGGCTGTATCTAATTCTTGGATTCAATATAAGAAGGATCAAATAAGACGAAACGTCGCTACCCAGAAAATTTCTCAACTGCGGGGATTCAAAAATGATCTTGGTGAGTTTTTGATCGAAAAATATTCAAGGCCAGATGCTTCACAAGCTAATTCTTCAGACTCTGAACACGAGAAACCTGTGAAACTTAAGAAATGTAAGCTCGTTACTCCACTTCCGTCGAAAAAACGACGTGTTCAAGGTGCTGATCACTTGCCTATTATATCTGGAAAACAGTCTAGATGCAGAAAATGTCATTACAATAAGTCGCGCGCCACATGTAGGTCATGTGGTGTCACATTATGTTTGACAGCATCTCGTAATTGTTTTTTAGAATTTCATTCTTAAAAGTAATATATTAATGTAAAAAATTAACTCTTTTTAACATATTATAATTCATTCACATCAAATAGGTGTCATAAAAGATTAAGAGACCTATTGTTGTGAATGAATTATAATACATTATAACAGTACCGGTGTAGACAAAATCTCCCTTAAGAAATAGAACAATGCTCAGTCGGTTTGGCCTTACGGCTAGTTTCAATATCAACCTCCAGTAAAAATTAAGGCTAATCTGGTTCCATTTTTAGCAACAGTTGTTATTATCTAAATCTTAATAATAAAAATATCTAGGTAACAAAGCTGTGATAGTTATATCTCTTAGAGTTTAATTATCGAAACTGGTAAAGTAAATGCGCTTATAACAATTTTTTTTCTGAAGGAATTTTATGGACCAAGTAAAAATAATATAGTTTTTAACTTTTATTATTCGCTAACATTATAGTAATTTGCTGATGTAGCTTTTTTGTAGTAAAAATAATAAAGTCTTTTTTTCGGTTACATGTTTTTTTTTATATTAAACGAAGTAATGTCCATTTAATTCGATCATCTTTCGCTATTTTACTGGCCACTATCCCGTCGTTGCTTTAAAATTTTTGGGGTTTATGAGCGAAAAACAAATTTAAATTATTTATACAGTCATACAGAATGCCATTTTACTCCAATTAAAGATTTTGGTAAAGAGCGGAATGAAATGATAATCCGAATTTGCTATGTGGACTGTATGGAAGATGCAGTAAATCTTCCCAACCAAGGTCCATAAATTTTTGTTTAGTCGACAAAGATGAATGCGGTCGATCATTATTCTGGTGGAAGACTATTTCCACCAGGTATTCATATGCTTAATATTGACCACCTCCGTGGCCGAGTGGTTTGTACGCCCCGGGTTTCATGTTGTCGCCGACTCGAGAGGTCCCGGGTTCGAGTCCCGGTGGGGGCAGATGTTTGTGTGATGAATATGAGCATTTGTACTCCAGTCATGGATGTTTAATATGTTTTTCTATATAAATATACTTATAATAAGTACAGTATATGTATTCTATCCGTTACCCTAGCATCCCATAACACGAGCTTTACAGTGCTTACTTTGGGGTTAGGCTAATTGGTGTGAGTGTTGGAAATATTTATTTATTTATTATAATACAGAAACAATGTAAGAGTGATAATAAATATAATTAAAGCCTCTTTGTAATAGTTATTTATGCAACTGTTGTATAATAAGGGGTATTAAAACACTAAAGCCAGAAACATATTAACGTGTCGTGGCGTGTCGTGGCGCATCGGTTTCATACATATAAATGTATGTAATGTAATGTAAGTGTAGTGTAAATGTAAGTGTAATGTATATGGGTTAGATAGAGATAGAGAAGTTAAAGCGTCGACACGACACGATATGTAAATATGTCTCTAACCATAGTAAATGTATGAAACCGATGTGCTTCTGGCGCGCCACGACACGACACGACACGTTAATATGTTTCTCCCTTAATGTGGGTTTATCACACAAGGCGAGTGTGATAATAGCATCACATGATGTTTTAATACCTACTTATATACAGTTGCATACAAGACTTTATCTGCATCCATGATATGAATCCTCTATATTATTATGTTTTACTCTTTGATATTTTCCAATTCATTAAATTTTGGTACGCCTTTTCGTACTGTTTTCTTAATTTAGTATGTAGTAATTGGTTGCAAATTTCCGTTGCTGCGTTAGAAGTATCTGGTGTTGTGTTATCAAAGCTTAAATCGCTCATTTTTATTACCAAAATAACAAAGCAAGTATACATTTTTTTTAAATCTGACTAATATCACTGATCTGGTCAACGATCTATCGACGCAGCTTGTTCCGGTTGCTTAGTATAGTGTGATTAAAATTGTATGGCATCTGTGAACTTTGCAGGGACAGCAACCATGCGCAGGTGTCATTTCTTTTACTACACTGCGAGTTGCGCTAACATCACAGTAACCAATAAATTTTAAAAGTACTATACCTTCCTCTTGTAAGGCAGATTGCAGATTGTGAGACGTATATTATATTTATCACGAAAACATATTAAAACTAACGCCTTGATATAACGTAACAACAACAACTAATGGTTCGTAGCTATAAAAAATCTTTATCGTTACATAATTTCTTATTGACAGTAAATTACGCGATTTAATGTATCATGTTACATCAGTTGTTAGGGGTATTGGAAATTGGAACTGTTCAAAATATTCGGAAATAGTATGCGTACTTAACATAGTATTTCTTTACAGATTTAGTTCCAAAATTTTCTAAGTCAGCTAAAGGAAACCCCATCATACTTTTGGACGGCTACAAGTTTCGTTTGAAGCGAGATTCGCGGATAGTGAAAAGCCTGAACGTCAGATGGGTCTGCTCTACCATGAAGCACGGTTGCAAAGCTAAAATGATGACTCTCGATAACGTGGTTGTATACTGTGATAACGTTCATAATCACCAAAGGCCGAAAAACAGGTCCTCGAAGAAAGAAAAATCAGACAAATCTAAGAAAGAATATTCCGACGAATCCGATTGAGAAGAAAAAAATTCAGAAAATTTAGTTATGTTTATAAAATTTGACAACTGCCTGGATATATTGTTTTAAACTTTCATGGTCACTAACATTATAGTAATAAAAGTTATTTACGGGATTGTTACCATGTACCTTGTTTTTGTATTGACGACGTATTCTGTATATTAAGAGGTAACAAAGATGATGTTGAGTGTCAACTGGTAAATAATATAAATATGCTATAAGATCGATTGCAGCTATGGCAGTTCGTACATTGGCCAAACAAAGCGAACAGTAGCGTGCCGAATGAGGGAACACATAAAAGCAATCAAGAACAACGATACACAGAAATCAGTCATCGCGGAACATTTGATTGATTCTGATCCTAACCACTGGATTGAGTTCCATAACCCACGGATTATCTCGACAGAACGACACTACATACCAAGATTGGTCAGGGAAGCAATTGGAATAATAATACATAAAAATTTCAATCGTGAGGACGGGTTTAAATTGTCGAGTTGTCGTGTCGTGTAGCGACAAAATAAAAAGAAAGAAAACAGGTAGAGGTTATAAAATATATATATTTACAAGAATAAGAAGAATTTACAGGTTAAAAAAAAGAATGGGGTAGGGTATGTGTGTGTAGTGTGGGGTGTGAAGTGGAAGTGGTGAAGTGGGCGAGGGTCGTCGGCGATCTTCAGGGGCGGCTTGAACGGTAGGTCGTGCTACAGGCAGATGGACGGCGCTCCTTGGAGGCAGAAGCGCTCCTGTGCAGCCGCCTTAGTTCTTGGCCTGCCCTGCCCTGGTGGTGGCTGGCGGCGCTGCTGCTGGTAGTTTGGCCGGCGTATATCGGCCAGAGGCAGGCGTTGATGAAACGGCAGGAGTCGGTAGAAGGCGGGCTGAAGCAGTTGGAGGCTGGCCGAAGAAGCTGGAGTCCAGGCGCAGTCCCACCGATGAGGTTGCGAGTACGTGAAGAGTTGTATAGTATTAGAGTTAGGAAGTTGTTTAAAGAGCCAATAGGTGCTAAAAAGCTTTGAGGTCTCGGCCCCGGGACAAGGCCTTTTATTAATTTAGAGCTCGGTAGCGAGCTTTCAAAAGTTGAGTAGGCAACTTTTGCCGTAGAATTGAATGAATGATCAGGAAGGCTCGGCCTTTTATAGGTCCGGAACCATTTGAATTTAGACACGGTTCGAATCGAGCCAAAAAGAATCAAAGTAGGTGGTCTGTGGAGGTTGAATAGTCATAGACGTAGTTGGAGAGAGTATCCATGTCATGGGTAGCCATGGCAACGGTTTACATTAGGTTGTCATAAATGTCAATAAAATAAATAAATTAAAAATAGATAAAATCAAAGCAAAATTAGTGAAAACAAGTAAATAACAGAATAAAGAGAAATGCCGGTAAGTGTCCAGCACTCTGGAATAGTGATTTTCAGAACAATAGAAATTATTATACGTATTTACAAAATGATGAATAGTGTGTGATATTTTTGAAATTATGTGTTTCCAGGAATAAATAATAAAATATATGATGATGCCTGATGAATATCGATAATGTTATACTTATGATAAAATGTGCGAAATGGAACCTATGATAATCGAAACCATGGGTCGAAACCATATTAAGGTACGTTACATTTCCACACTACACACACATACCATACCCCATTCTTTTTTTAACCTGTAAATTCTTCTTATTCTTGTAAATATATATATTTTATAACCTCTACCTGTTTTCTTTCTTTTTATTTTGTCGCTACACGACAGAGTGTCTGGAACCCTGTGGTTCGTATGTGTAAAAACCGAAATAATCAGAAAAGTGTCGTGTCGCGATCCGATACTGTAAGTGTTGTGTGTTGAGAACAGTTTCGAGTGAATAATGACAATGTAAACAGTGGTACGGGTATCGAACGCAATAAACGACTTTTTTGGAAGGTAGACCGATATGTCTTCCAATAACAGCCTACCCGCAATTACTTCAGTTACTCCGTGATCATGGCGCTTGCAATAGTGTCGAAATATCGGAAATTCGCTAAAGGCATTTCACTCACACCAAGACGCGAGTCGACGTGATGATACTCGTACCTTAAGTGGCCAGGGATTTTGCGTTGCGCCGCGCGCCGCCCGCCGCGAGATGCATTGCAACGAGGCGCATCGTTAAATCCTTGACAGCTGCCTCGTTAAGTAACGAGATGCCGGGCGGCGCAGCGCAACATGAATATATTCATTGGGCGTGTGAATGAAAAAAAAATCTCTCCATGTTTCCGAATGCACTTTAAGTTGGTTCCATGTAGTATGTGCAGTCGTTAGTCCAATCTCCTTATTCCATCCATAGGGAAGGCCTGTACTCCAGCAGTGGAGACGTTAGGCTGATGATGATGATGATGATCAGCCAGTCAGTAACGGTTTCCTTTTATATATACAGAAGAAGATGTATCAGTTATTCAATAAAGAGTTATTCTATTCTAGAAATGATTCTACCTAATCCTAATGAAGTGAATCGATACAACGTTTTGAAAGTGAATCTCAATCTAACTAAAATTGAAAAGACCCGAGCCAGACAAAAGATAGTAGGAAGAGTCAGGAAAGAAACCGTTCAAGTGGTCCGAAAAGAATGCAAACGCTGCAGAACACAGAAAAAAAGGGTGCAAACAATTTATGAATGTAAGCAATGTGAAGGTTCTCCAGGTTTCTGCACAAAATGTTTCTGCCTGGCACACTCCACTAGTTGTTGAAATTGATTTTTTTGTGATGTCAAGAGATCACTTACTTTTGCCAAACTTTTTTAACATAGGCTGAACTAATTGAACCTAATATGAAAAAACACTTCAGGATAATCTAGTCTCGCCTAGTCTATAAATAAGGAATAGTAAAACACCAGAACTAATATAATCCAAATTTTGGGGCATGAGAAATACCATCGGCAGATGCCCGCATGTACAGATCTCGGCAGGTCTCGCATAAACAATTTTAACTAGGCAGAATTAAATAAACGAGTCGTGCTACCCTCGAAAGACTTTTATTGAAGGTAGGTCGACAAAGTAAATAAAAAGACATTATTCTGACGATGCAGACCTGAAAAGGCTGCGAAACGTCAATAAATAAATAAAGTTCGTGCAGTTACCCGTTAAAACTAGTTTTATTTAATGAGCGATTTGCGTAAAAACCTAAGAAACAAATAGGCAGAATTAGTATAAACTAGACCAAACCAGTTTACCCTGAAGTATCTTTATTCATAATATGCTCAACTTGTTCAGTCAAGGTTAAACTAAATTCTCCTATCGGCCTTAGGATGAACTAGATTCGCCTAGTGTGTACCAGTTTGTACTGTCGCCTAAAGGGTGAATTAGTTTGACCTAAGAAAAACTAGTTTGTCCTTTAATCTTTTGCGCAGTACAGCTTTTGCGAAAGTTTACATACCTATTTCCTTAGAAAAACATTTAACAGTCACTGTAATTAAGCATGCTAGATTTAATACCCGTAGTTTTGTTTCTCAATGCAATTGAGTTTCTTTTTAAAACGGGTATTTGTTTTGCAGATTCCGTCTCATTGTATCGAGCTGTGAAGGCAAAAGGTAAAAATGTGATGTGCGTGGATGGATACCGCTTCTCCGTCGTTAAAGGCAAGAACAAGCTTAGTAATAGAGTCAGATGGAGATGTTCTACCCACCGAGGGTCGGGTTGCACAGCTCTCATGCACACCGTTGGAGATTGCGTCGTCTACCTTCGGAACGATCACATTCATCCTCCAACAAGTTTCCCTAAGTACAGTTAATGAGGTCTTGGGACCATCTCAGCAACCGTTGAAACTCTGAAAACTAGTAACAATGCAATGTATAAAATAAAGAAAGAATATTTAAAGAAATACGTTTGCACTGCACTCTAATTATACGAACATCAAAATTGATGAAAAAGATATCTTAGTGAATAAGCATAGATGTTGTTATGTGGATTTACACTTACTAGGAAGTGCATAATTATATACAATCCCTAAATGCGACAGGACATGTGTGAAATAAATTATGTTAAAGCATGGTTTGTTTACTGAGACTACCCTTTCTTCATTACATTGTACTAGTATAGTCTGATTCATTCTAGTGATAATAAAATCTCATTAGTATAATAATGTGTCTTATTTAAAAGTTATTTTTTTTTCCTTATTGCTATAATAATAAACAGTTGATATATAACAAACGTAAATATAATATAGTGCAATATTATTACTTGCTTATATTATTTACCTGTGTGAGCAGAAACGGGTTAGAGAAACGGGCTAGGCGTTATAGATTTAAAACACCGAGCCTGTTTCTCAATTGTGAAGTGCTTTAGAAAAAAAAACTCGGTGCTGATAGAGCTGTTATACTTCTCTGTCGTCATATAATTTGTGTTTTGTGGCATATCTTTTTTAATTCGGAGTTTCTTAAACCAGATGCCATAGAAATAAAGTTGAAAGGTGGATGAAAACAAACTATCTTGCACTCCTCTACAAGATCCTAAACGCGGCCAGTACCAAATTATGAAAATATTTAGCAAAAAATGGTTTTGATAAATATTAGGTATGTGTGATTTAAGCATACCAGAAATATTTTCACACTCTTAAGTGACCTGTACACGGGTAAAATAAAACGGTATAGTAGCACAGTAGAGCACTAAATAACTACTGAGCCGGAAAAAATGCTCTTTCATCTTTGATCATAATATTTTCAGAAAATGTATTAAAAATCAATACTAGAGTACAAAGAAAAGAAGGCGTATCGAATGCTACGTAAAGCTTTTATAGCAAGTCGACAGGGTGCTGGAAGAGATAATATTTCAATGCGCAACTTTATAAATGTGGGAATATTGAATATTGCCCACGGCGCGTCAATGTTTAATGCCCTATCGCTCTTAAAAGCATGTATAAAGAGATTTGTTGATTTAATTGAAATAAATGTCCTTTCAATTAAATTAATTCTTCATTAACAAATAAAAAGTTACACCTCACCAGATCCCATAGAGGCAATAAAATCATCGTCATTGAAATCTATAGATTATCACAATCGAAACGATACGGCAACGGCAAGATCAGATAGAGATTTTTCACGCATCACAGCCACGGTTGCCTCGCGTATATCCATACCCTAGACGGGGAAAATTTAAATGTAAAATAAAAATTTAAACTAAACATGTTTCTATTTTTTTGTATTTGATATACGATAATACTCACAATCATTTACCACAATTTCAATCTATTCTCAATTGTCTATCAAATGTGTTTTGGTGAAATAAATAATAAGATATATTTGTTGCGGTTCGACAAGTTCTGGACTTTTATTGGCTGTGCATCACTTATTGTATTTTTAATGTAGGAAGAGGTGGCTAACTTAATCATAGCTGTTTGAAGGTAGACGAGAATCATAGCTTAACATTGCGATTATTTCAGCATCACTCTCGCAATCCCTACCGTGATCCTATTTCCTCATCATTTCAGCCGAAAGACGTCCACTGTTGGACATAGGCCTCCCCCATGGATTTCCACAACGATCGGTCCCATGCTGCCCGCATCCAGCGGCTTCCCGCGACCTTTACCAGATCGTCGGTCCACCTTGTGGGGGGCCTGCCAACACTGCGTTTCCCGGTACGCGGTCGCCACTCGAGGACCTTTCCGCCCCAACGGCCATCGGTCCTGCGAGCAATGTGCCCTGCCCATTGCCACTTAAGGTTTGCAATTCTGTGGGCTATGTCGGTGACTTTAGTTCTCTTGCGTATCTCCTCATTTCTGATTCGATCACGCAGAGAAACTCCGAGCATAGCCCTCTCCATTGCCCTTTGGGTGACTTTGAGCCTTCTTACAAGACCCATTGTAAGCGGCCACGTCTCGGTTCCGTATGTCATCACTGGCAACACGCACGTACGCGACGCGTGTGTACCGTGATCCTATTTCCTACTATTTGGATATCTAGAAACTTATTAATGTTTCTAGTAAGGACTGGAGAAACTTACTTAGCGATTGTGAAATTTCATAAAACAAAATAATTATAATCTAAAGAAGACAATTTATGTAAAACATCACAATCGGCAATAGATAACTTACATTTCAAAGGAAGTATAAATTTTGCATTACTCATTTTCTATAAATTTGTTCATGGTAATTCTAAGGCTAGAAACAGCGCTCAACCAACGGTACGTCCTGACCAGCAGCAATGACCGTCGGTTGCGAAAATGCATTCAGTGCTACGCTGACGGCTAACGGCGACGCGTGTGTACAGTTCACGAGAAAATGAACCCTTTTGCTGTAATATTTGCAGGCTATTTTTTGCGCAATTAATTCTGTACAAATTTCGTACCAAGTACTTATTTTAGTATCATGGTCTTTATAAAATACATACGATAAATTGCATATTGCCGGACGAAGCAGCACTTCAGTAATACCAATATTCATACCGACGGTCAGCGCTGACCGTCGGTCGAGCACTGTTTCCAGCCTAAATATTGCTGTTTGGAAAAATATCATCAAAGATAGCGCCTAAAAAATGTTGATGCCTTAAAATACATATTATTGTGATTGAGTTTGTTACTATTACACAATTTTACATATTATACGAGTACAAATTGTCCAAAAATATAATTGTATATTATTTTCTCTTCCTAATGATTGAATAAAAGTTCTTGTTTACATTTTATATGCACTGTAATAGTTTTTACATGAGAAAAAAAGCTTCTGTACCATTAATCTTTAAAATTTATTCTT
Organism: Chilo suppressalis; assembly: GCA_902850365.2. NCBI lineage: Eukaryota > Metazoa > Arthropoda > Insecta > Lepidoptera > Crambidae > Chilo > Chilo suppressalis. The sequence goes on along the minus strand of OU963906.1, from coordinate 6,004,076 downwards.
CAAATGCTTTTTTCGTTTTTATAAAAAACTCCTATAATTAGTAAATGTCTTTGTATGCTGCTATCGCTTTATTTAAATATTAGAGCTTTTTCCCTATATCGTAGGTAGATTAAAAGGAAGTTCAAATTAACTTTTCTATGGGCACAACTAACATATCGTTTTTGTTTTAGGTATACGTTACGAGTTCACCGAATCGCTAAGAGGTTGTCGCATTATTCTAATCGAGGGCTACCGTTTCGCCATCAAGAACATGAGCAAAGTAAACGCGCCTATCAAGAAGATCCAATGGACCTGCTCCACTCATGGCAAGCACGGCTGTAAAGCAGTCGTCTTCACATCCAGGGATGAAATCATCTACCTTGACAACAAGCACACTCACCCACCGCAGACGGATAAGAAATCCCAGAACAAATACTTCTTGCCGATCTCAAAGGTTAAGATGTTCTATCGTCAACCAGATTATAATTAGACAAAATCATATTTTTAGGTATACTTTAAGTGAGAGGAATTCGGTAGCCTTCTAACTTTTTGTTGATTTCTATACATTCTTTATTTCCTGACATTTTAATTAGCGACCTGTCGATTATTGTCCATTGACCATACGATATATTTATACGCTTATAAATTTTAACTATGTACTCGACGAACATTACTGTTAATAACTGTTTCAGTCTATATTGGCTGAAGTGATTCAACGCGGTGGTTTCCAGTCGTGACCACTGGATTCACACGAGAAATAAGAGCTGAAAAAAGTTCATTTATCTCGTTTGTTCCCAGTGAGAACGAATCCAGTGGTGTCGACTGGGAACAACCGATTAAACAATATAAATTTGTAGCAATGATATATCGGTATACGGTGTCGCTCTTTGGTGTCAGCTTATTTATCGACGTAGTATCAGTGTGTTCATCGACGTAGAAATAAACGTCTATTAAATATTAACATTAGAATTAATCAATAGCTATATGAGCTTCTGTAATCTTGTTCAAAATTTCTAAATTTACGTGGAACTCTCGAAATGCTTAATATGAATTAGGAACACATACTTGGCCAAGTATTTTTGTAACATTTGTAATTACTGCACCCTGATGTTGATAAATGAATAGAGTTCAGACGCGAAGATATTTTTAGTGAGAGGGGTTATGGCAATTGATATTTATTTAATTTGTAGTAATCTGTAAAGCCTTTAGTTCTAGTCAATTGCTATTAAATATTATCAAAAAAAAGTACGCAAGCACTTTTTAAAAAACAAAATTGATTTCGAGCAGAAAAAAAATTGTATGTTAAAAACAAGATTTAATTAAAACGTGATTTTTAAACTAATCGTATTATGTGGTATAATATACACTAAAGGCAGATAAATTCAGGAATGAATTAAAAAAAAATAAGAGAAATACGTGGTGCTATTGAGGTCAACTAAATGGAAGTTTTTGGTAAGAGGAAAGTAATCTAGTCAAAATTAATGATTCGTAAGTATATCTTACAAGCGGACATATAGTGTGTCTTAAATCATACTTAGTTAATTTGAATTGCTTATTATTGGGTATTATTTTTTTAAATGAGGGATAACTAGAAAAAAAACACTCGTTATTTATTCTGGCTATACCATACTTTTTATGTTTTATTTACTTAATTAAACACATGAGTTAGTTGAACTCTCAATAATTTTAAAGTCTTTGGTAACCCAAGAATAGCTATAGTTTATTATGTATGTAATAGCAAGTAGCCAACATAATTCAAAATAATAATATTTCTGATGTTCTCAGTGTTGTCTCAGTAGTGCCTGGTAGTATTACATTTTAGGTAATTATTACATGGATATTTTTTAATATTATGATAATATATGTTAATGCCATTTCGATAAGGTCGTAGAATAAGTCTTGAATACAGTTAATTATGTAAATTTGTCTGTCAGCTCAAAAGATAATAAACATTTTAGATGTGTTTACGTAATCCCTATGCCTCGAATATATTAGGGGACAAAATGTCCCTCAACATGACGTGCAACGCTCAATCTACGTGACGCTGCAACATCCCGCAACTTGCCCGCAAACAATTTGCTACGCGTTCATGTGATGCCAGAACTTCACTCGGCTATTCGTATTTGCTATTTGTAAACTTGACATCGGCGACAACTCGACGTTATCACTCCTTATAAAGTCTGTTAAAGACAGACTGTTGTCGACTTTACAAATAGCTGTCATCATGTGGAACATGTTGCTTACTCCCGCTCCGAAAGCGAGCACATGTGTTCCGCGTCAGTGTCAGTGTATATGCTCCAGAGTGTAGTTGTGTGCGCAACGTTCCTTTCAACATGTATCCTGAAATTTGTATGTATGCAGCACTTATAGCCACAACCTGCCTCCTCGTGCGATATTTCTATAAACACTGACTAGTGTGGCCTGCAAAATGTTTCGCGACATTTTTCCCGTGAGTTGTACGTAGTTGTTGCGCGTCTTGATCCACATCATATTGCAGTATTTAATCCGTTATGTATTCGAGGCTTGATGTTAGATATAGTAGTTTTTTTTTTCTTTGAGGTTACTGATTTTTTCCTCCCAATTTTGCTGCTAAAGAAAGCTTGTTATTACCCGACTGTGCAATGCAAGAGAGCGAAGTGCGACGCACAAACAGGGTATAGTGTTTAATAGTCTATATATATATATATATATATATATATAGACTGTTAAACACTATACCCTGTTTGTATATATATATAATCCTTTGTGGCACACTAGAGACCAAACGCGTGGACCGTTTTTAATGACTCATACGTCAATTGATTCGTCTTAATTATGGGAGTGCTACTAAAGATATTATACTAGAAATATGCCGAGTGGAGTGTCATTGTCCAGATAATTAAAAATCATGTTTAGTTTCCTTACAGCATTTTTCATTTTATATGACTGTTTAGGATCTACAACGATTAAAAGTTGTATATCAACCACTCACGCTTTCAATTTCAGTTTTACGTTTGTATGGATATTTGCTACTCTTTCACTCAAAAAATACTAAATGGATTCTAATTAACTTAACAATAATGAAGCTCACACATAATAATAACAAATAGATAATTATATATGAAGTTATTGAGTGAATTGGCTAAAATATAACAACAAGTATCATGTAAGACGGTAAAAAATGCACTGCAAAAACAATAAAATCTCTTAAATAGTTCTACAAACACTTGTTTCGCTGTCGTGGACTTCCACGACAGCGTATATCTAGTTTTAATGTGTAAGCCATAATCGCTAAAATAGTAAATCAAAAATAAAGTTATATTTGATATCCTATTCCGAAAATCCACAAAACAAATACTTTTATCGCTTTTGATATTTAAAGACGTTAAATCTTCCCTATACTGTATGTCATCTCGACAAATATTTAAAAAGTTACAACGGAGACAAAGAGAATGCAGGAATGCTGGGAGAAGAAATTTTGAGGAATTTTGGTGTTTATAAACGTAGATAAATTCTAGGAGGAAAAGAAAAAATGGGCTACTCGCAGTATCTTATCCTATACTAAGTACTTACAACAAAACTGTGATAAAATTCCTTCTTATTTAATGATGAAAAATAAATTATCATAATCGGTATTTATGATTATTTAAATTTAATGAAAAACTCAGAATTATACTGTTTTTAAAGTTTATTTTAACGATATTACTTCATGTTACTGAAAGGTTACTTAATGAGAAATAACAAAAGAAAAAGATTGTCCTTGTTCAATCTCTCATTCTGCCTATCATCGATTACGCCGACGTATGTTATCCTGATATAAATGAAAATCTTTTAAATAAGTTGGATCGACTTCTAAATAACTGCATCCGCTTCATATATGGCTTACGTAAATACGACCATATTTCACATTTTCGTCATCAGCTCAAGTGGCTTCCTATTCGTGAGCGTAGGAACCTCAGAGTTGTTTGTGCCCTTTTTAATCTTCTCTTCGATCCACATACACCGGTTTACCTAAAAAGCAGATTTAGGTTTCTGAGTGATTCTCATGACCGTGTTCTCCGTTCAACGGACAATCTCCTTCTGCATACTCCCGTCCATTCTTCTGGCTTCGTCTCCCA